>OX465442.1:15620219-16204500 GCA_950005045.1 Agrotis exclamationis
CGTCTTAAAGATATTCTAAGGTGACACTTTACGAAAAAAGTCCTTTGGAAGAAGGGGTTTTATGAAAAAACCACTGCATAAATCAATTTCAAATAAAAATGATTAAATTCTTCGATAAATGTGCCGTGACGGTACAGGCTTCGTTTTGGAAATTTGATGCTTCTTTAATTTCTAATTTACGCCCAAAGTTGTGCTAAAATTAGCAATAAAAACGAATCTTTATAAGCTCATAATCATAACTTTTTAATGGCTTCTTATTTTACAATTCTGCTTCCGTACAGACAAAATTAATAATGAGACAAAATGATATCATGTTTAACTTTAGATGTACATTGTCACATAGTGGAGTAAAACCCCCACGAAGTTTGTATGTTGACTAGTGTCGCCTTAAGAAGCTGTCAGAGAATACGGATCAAGAATTGGATTGAGATACAATATTAATTTCAGGCGTGAGACCACGTGGTAACTAAAGCGATCGTCTATGGCATACATGCAAATGTCATGTTAATTAAGAGTTGACTCGATTTCTCAAGGATCCCATAATTAGATCATGAACAATTCATTAGAGAAAATTCTGGAAAAATAAAGCCCCACTGAAATAAACCATATTTGCGATGACCGTTCGCTTCGGTTAGAACGAGGGGTAATACTAAAGATTTACATACTCAACTGTTAATTACAGTTTCTTTTATTGGATTGATATGAAGCACTGACATTAGGTTTTAATTCGGGTCAGGTGGCGTCCCGCGTCCATGCATGACGTCTTAAGGCGCGGTCTTATCTCAATATTCCCAAAAATTGGTTTCTTAGAACGTCGAGTATGACGTAATGTAATAAAAATAAGCAACGCGAAAAATACAGTGAACAGAGAAGGGTATAAAGAAGAATTTAAACCGAACAGAATAATAAGTAAGAGTTTGATATTCCCAATAAAAATTGGGAAGTTGTAGCACAAAAATAAACTTTGACGTCGAAGATCTCTGTATTTCTAGCGATAACAACAGTTTTTTTTTTAAGAATTTAGTAGGTTTTCCATTTTTTTTAAACTTTAACCAAACCATTTTTTAATTTTATGTCTATATTTTAAATAATCTAAAGAAAAGCAGTAAATTAAATGCCCATATTCGCAGCTTACGTCACATTTCAACACAAATGTCATTTTTTCAATTTTCAATCTTATTGACGCTCCATAGTGGTGACAATAGTTTACGCGGTCATAAGCGATTAAAATCGTAGTCAGTCCGCGTCTTAAGACAATCGTCTACCGAGCGCTCGTCCATACTAAAAGAGAAAACGTTTTCCTGCCCCTAGATGTTATCCTATCTCAATGATTTTTTAGAAAGCTTCTGACACAGTAAAAAACTAGGTTTATAGGTTTTCATTTTTTTCAAAATTTATAATAGTTTGAAAGTTACAGGCGCCTAAAAGTTACTATTTTTATGACAAAATCTTCATTGAAGTAAAACCTTCGTATTTTAAAAATAAAGGAGTTTTAAAAAAAAAACAAAACCTACAAACCTAGAATATAATATGCTGAAACGATTGACGCCAGAATCTAAGAGATTGGTCGTGATTTAGTATGTGAAAAACGTTTTCTCCCGAGAGACAAATTTCATATAAAAAATACTTACAGTCAGTCGCGAGCTGCAACGCTCTCTATCGCACGATCGGGTGTCGGGGAGGTGTGGTAGCGACAGCACGAGTTTTTCTAAATACCTATTTTTTAAATGGCAGCCGGTATACTATCCTCTTAAAGACTATCGTATAGATGAAAACCTAATAAATCATAATGGCAGTGTGTCGGAACATCCTCTATTAAAGTTTCTTCATAAAACAGTTTTCAACGTTTTTAACCAATGGATTTTAAAGAAGAAAAAATGGAATTAATATTTCATGACCATTTGTAAAGTCAGCTAGTCAGTCTGAAATCGACTTTATTTACAGTGTAGCAGGATCGATATTTGTGTAATTATAATAACATAATAGTAGTTTATTAGCAATTTAAAAAGAAAAACAAAAAAAAATGCAAAAGGAAAAATAGAAATTGTACGTGTCACTGATACCGCGTCTAAATTACATTAAACCAACGACCATTTATATCTAGACTCCTAATCACAGGCGACCGATGTCTGTCAACACATTAGGTAAAAAAGTCTTATAACCGTCGTGACTCGACCACTCCTGTGAGTCCCCTCGTCGCACTGACCTTGAGTTAGCCAATCAGAACGCAGTACCCCGTCCCCCTCGCTTACGTCGTACCTCAGCGACTTGGCAGAATAATTTTCGTTAGTCAGATCGTGCATGAGGCGTCTAGATATAAATGGTCGTTGCATTTAACCATAGTTTAAATTACAAAAAGAAATACGTCCGATGGTGAACCGCCTTATTTGCAAAAGTTATACCAAAATCTGTTTAACAATTTTGGAAGAGCTGAGATCTCAACATAATCAATTCGCTCAATAGTAAAATCATCGTTTGATATAATATTTTATAGACTATAGTAATTCCAAATGCTATAAACGACATTGAAGGTGCTATTCAATTTACAACCTTCTGTTTTACGCTGAAAGTTGAAAATTCAATAGCATGCTCATGTCGCTTACCACATTTCATTTAAGTCGTTATTTTTATGTCAAGTATCTATTCAGTATAAGAAAAAATATCTATATACCCTAGTGTTTTACTTCTTGGGGAATTACGACCCGCGCGTTTTTTTTTGCCATTTTCTCAAAAACGTCTTTTTTTTCTTACACTTTCTGCTTCACCCTCCAGGGGTAAAAGTCGTTATAATGTTACATTTTACGTCAGTTTTCACAGATACGTTAACACATTTTTATAGTCAACTTAATATAAATAAAAAATCAGGAATAGGAACGGGCCGAATGTTGAACCTTGAAATACACCCATCATTTATGATCATTATTGACTCCTATTACATGTCACTTGAACATAACTGACGAAATGTGAGTGTTCTAATAGCAGGGCTCTGAATCAGATGAGCTAATATAACGTAAAGTTTAAAGAACAGAGACAAATAAGTAGAGTGGAGAAATCAAACGCCTAATACAAATCTAAATATTTCTTGCAGGTTTCAGGAATCACTTGTACGGTAAGCTAGAGAGAAATGTCACCCCTTTGTTAGTGACATTACCGCCAAAATGGGGTGACTTTTCTCTGAAGCTGATTGTACATTAAATATTACTCCTTTATTCATATTATCACGGTTATATTACATCGTTCAAACGAAGATAAGTTAACCTTTATTTTTTTTTAAATAATAAATCCTGCATAGTAGCATACTGTTTTTATTTTTAAACATAAACAGGAAACCAATTCGATAATAGTTTTTTTACTGCATTGCGTACTTCGTCTCCACTTTATACCTGTTCTTTTTAAAACTCTAGCTTTCATTAATATGTCTGTCGTCACTGGTAATAAAACCAATATAAGATGAGCTCTTATTCTATTTAAATTCGGTGCTACGATGGGTCAGATTAATCTGAACATTGATATTAACTTTAAATCAGCGGCATTAATTTTTTGTCAAATAGCTGATTACCATATCTGTCAAAGTTTGAAAATTACAATCGATTTTCAACCATATCACAACAGTAGAAAGTTCATGTTCGATAAGGTTGCTAATGTCTGTAGATCCGTCTGAGTTTGGGTACATCTTGACCATAGTTACATCTATTGTAGAGACACCAGCAGGTTAACCTACCAAAATTTGTCAAAATTTACCAATCGAACATTAACCTTTCACTATTGTGATAAGGTTGAAAATCTATTAAAGAAAGACAGATTGAGGTAGGTTAATGTGCTAGCGTCTGTATAATCATTTTGTATATTCAAGGTATGATACGTAGGTTCATTTCGACCGTATTACGTTAAATAGTTAAGTTACTCGATACGCACTCGCGGCGGTGAAGCCATCCGACGTTCTTGACGAAGCTTCAAGAACTCAGACCTCGCTATCCTGTGGAAAGATGGAAGTAAGTTAGTAGCAATCAATTAATACACTCCAAGTAGTAGGGACTCATGTGAATGTGGCTAAGAGAGTAATGGGTATGAATGTTGATGGATGGAGAGGAAGAGAAAGGCCAAAGAAAAGATGGATGGATTGTCGAAGGAATGATATGAATGAAAAAGGAGTAAATGATACTGTGACGTCTGATAGGGGAGAATGGAAGAAGAAAACGTGTTGTGACGACCACAAGAAGAATGGGATAAGGGCAGGAAGATGATGAAGTAGTGAGCATTTGGCTTAAGAACACTTTTAGCAGAATCCCCTCTACTTGAAGTAACCTGTAATGTAACGTTACAGATCCGAGCATTACATCAGTGAGGGAGAAAAATCGAGTATTACAATACGCTCCTTTTAATGATATAGCTTGTAACATCAATGTGCTCCACTTGTAATGAAATGCATATGGCGGGCAAAATACGTTACATCAAGATCAAATTAAATCATTTTTTCGATTTCGATTGATGGATTTGATTCAATGGAGTTAGTATTTAAGGTAATGCTCAAACCTCTAAATTATAAAGATGATAAAGTAATTTATCTGAGCAACATAAAAAAACGAAACTAGAATATTTATACGATAAGTGTTTAAAATAAACACTGAACACTGCTGATTTGACACCATCTGTACTATTATAAAGCTGAAAAGTTTGTTGCGCTAATCTCAGGAACAACTGGTTCGAATCGAAAATAGTTCATTTATTCAGGAAGGCTTTATAACATCACGTTGTGACCAATAGAAGCAGAGCAATGGGGATGAAACCGAGAAAAGCCTCATTTTAGAACTATGCATCCTCTACTAAGGGGGTAAGTAATATATGATATAACTACAAAATCTCTAATATTTACAAGAGATAACAACTGAATATATAATTTTATTTGATATAACGATCTGTTAATATAACAAACGATTGACATAATTTTATAATGACTAATTTTTATTAGCATAACAATCAATGAGTATAAAATCGTTTTGTATACCACTCAAAAGACATAAAACTTAGTTGGTCTATTTTTTTTTTTCCTGGTAAGTAATCTAACTCTGATGTACCTTGTAATAGTACCACCTGCCATGAATGCTCGACGGAGCCCCGCTTCGTGGGGCTCCTATTTCTGCGTACAGGGTTTAAAGTAACCTAACACGAAGGGGATGGCGGGGTCTTCCAGACCCCGCCATCCCCTTCGAACCTAACCTGTCCGTGTCGGGGTGCCCCAAGTCCCGAGCTCGCTTCGCTCGCTCTTGGATACTAAATTTTTCTAATAACAATAGCAATCGTGAAGGCAAACAATCAAAGTCCAAAGGATAAGCCAAAGTCATCAAAGAAAATAGTTTAAACGTTAAATTATGTGTTTCAAACGTTATCATAATGATTTTCGCTTAAATAAACGTTATATCAAATAAAATTATATAAAATGAGTTTTAGAGTAACACAAACATTATGTGTAAAGAAATTATATCAATCGTTGGTATATCTCACGTTGATTATATCATGTGAACGTTATTGAAATGAAAATATATCAAATAACTTTATATGAAATGAGACGCACCCCTACTAAGGGCATGCCGACGGCGAGGCATGGGCGACTCGCTGTCCGATCATGAACCATTGCCGGGTAGACAGGCAAAGAGCTGTCAGCTAACGAACTGTCAAGTAACCATGGTTCCGGAACGTAAAGGGCTACTGAAGGACACCGTGGATTGTAGTCAGTACAAGTCTGACAGTCCCTCGCGTCCTGCCCTGAGTGGGAGGACTCATTCGAAGATTTTACCACGTAAAAAATACATTCTCTACTAACCTTAACAAAAGGAAGAGTGCCATGAAGTTACACGCGATGAGCATGTAGAAGACGTGCGTCCATGAATGGCTGGAGACCACGCCAGCCAACATAGGACCTATGGCGGCCCCTGAAGAAGAATAAAACAAGTAGAAATAACTTTATACACATAATTACCATATCCTGAAAACTAGAGCATTCAGATCTACGTAAAAACATAGATACGAGTAAATTTTGACAGCTAAGCAAAGTTTATCGGAGTTACTATGTGGATGTGTGGCCAATCTTCTTATTCAGAAAGGAAAATTCGAACCGCAAGCAAGGATTTGAACCTGCGACCTCCATCCAGTACATCCGAAACTCTTATCAACTGAGCCACTGAGGTCCTGTTTACAGGCGTCAAATCCTTCAATCCATTCCTGACGTCATACTTGTGCTCTTGGTTCGAATTTTTCTTTCCACTGAAAATATTTGTTGATGAAATTATATTCGCGATGCATTATTTAATAAGGCAACAATCATCAACTCTCTCTTTCATAAACAACCCAAGTAACAAATTTACGTTGTATAATAGTTGAGTAAACGTTTTTTCATTTACTGTTGGTTCTATGAGGTGGGTTGTATAAACGTAGTTGTAGATGTTTATACAACGCGAAATAGGCCCAAATTATACAACATTATTGTTATTTAAAAGTTACATAAAAGTTAGTGGAGAACTACATTAACGTTGCTTAAATGTTAATTAAAAGTTTCCGACCGATTTTTTGGCCAGATAATGGTTATATCTCGACTGTTATGGAACCACTGAAGTCCCATAAAGATTATATAGACATTAGAAGATGACTGAAATGTTGCACAAGTGTTTAACATCGACGTTTATAGTATACATTCAGTCCATTCCATTCATTCTCATTCGTTCCTGATATTTGCTGGAATATTAGTGCATGTGTTTTATCAAAAACAGAATATAAAAGATAAATTATCATAACTAAATTAACATTTACTTTCAAGGTTTACAATTTACGCGAACAGAGTGCACCTAATTTTTATGGGACCTTTAGTTTTATGATTAAATATAGGTGTGTTGTTGTGAAATTTTTTACGCCCCCCTCGAATTCGTTAAAAATTAATTATTGTTGATTATTATTATTTATTTATTTTTTTAATATTAAATACCAGCCATCTTGTCAAAGTTAAAAAGTGACTTCTATACAACAATTATAGAATGAAAAGGTCAATAATGCGGTTTCTTGCGACCAAGATAGCCGGCCATTATGAATGATTTTAGAGTTCTGTGAGATAATAAACATTATGACCAGAGAATGATGATCACATTACAAATGACATTCATTTTATGCTTAAACTGCTTTGTTTAAGCTTTTTTCATTGATCTAGATCCATATTTTTGTAAATATTGTAACAACATTTGTTTAGCTGACAAAATGGAAGTTAGTTTTAAAAAAGGCCCTTTTGGACCGTTATATAATTTTAAGGTCTGCTTAAAGTTCTGTAACGGTTACAAAATAACGCATAAGTCGTATAATGATTCGTAATTCACCACTAAAATACTTCGTTATATTCAGGTCTAAAAATAAACTTTTGGCGACGTTTTGATTACATAAAAGTCGTGTTAAGGTTAAGTAGACTACAACCCTGGTTAAATGAACCCTTTTATCTAACTGGTATATAACATCGTATTATTTAGTTGGGTAAACGTTTACCCAACCTATAGTATACGACGTTGTATAAAGCAGTCGTAAAAACGTTTACGTAACTTATTCAGTGGCAAAATTATACGACGTTATATAAAGAAGTCATCAAAACGTTTACCTAACCTATACACTTGTACCACTATACAACGTTGCATTATATAGTTGTAATAACGTTTACCTAACCTATTTTTTGTACCATTATACGACGTTGTATAAAGTGGTCGTTAAAACGTTCACTCAACTATTTAATAGGACCTTTTAGTCACAGGGACTGAATCGTTGTAGAAATAACGGTTACACAACGTCGTAGTTGTCTAATAACGTCTATTCAACAGTTATATAACCGAAAGTCGCGTAAGATATGTTTTATATGACCAATTTGTTTGTTGGGAATGGTACGATTATAACTGACGCCGTTGTCAACATCATAAAGTACATTTTAACAGAAGGAAGCATTAGACATTATTGGAACGTTGGGCGACTTCTCAAAGGCTTTTGATTACATAAACCATGATATATTTCCGCTAAAACTGAAGCATTGAAGAATTACAATTACCGCTTTTGTTTTACTAAAATTACACTCGATAGATAAACAGATCAAAGTTCACATAAACAGTATAAACTCATAACGATCTGAAATAACAGTGGGTGTTCTTCAAGGTACAATCTTGGGTCCATTTCTGTTTGACTTCGACAATTGTACCGAAGATACACTTTTTACTAACATTTATCATGCTGATCTGAAAATCTTGATGAAGCTTATCATAATAACTAATTAAATAACAAACTCACCAACACTTCCGGTGCCATCAATAATTGCAGTAACAGTAGCCAACGCCTTACTGTTACCAGCCAGACTGCTGTGTGTCCCGAGCTCAGCGCTCACAGCGGTGGTGATGAGCGCGTACGGACCGTTCACCATCATACCGGTGATGATGAGCAGCACCACGTTCAGTAGGTACGAGGTCGCGCCCCAGTATTGGTAGATGAAGAGCTATGGAGAGAAAATGATTATTGAAAGTTATGGGCATGTCTTGTTGTATGCACTCACTGGACAGGTCCTCTCAAATCTGTGTGGTTTTTTCCTCAAAAGACAGTTTCAGATGGCCAATATGTCTGGAGTTTAATAGAGACTAGCTATTTCTTCTCAGAGTAATCAGGTACGAATGACTGGACTCATCTAGCTATAAAAGTAGATTATTTATCAAGAGAACAAAGAACTTAAGATTTACAAGCGTAGCGAGGGATTCTAAAGCAGAATCCTTAGAATCGCTCGCTACGCTCGAGAATCTACTCCAGAATGTTTCGCTATGCTCTGGATTAAAAAAAAACTCTCGTTCTATGTTTTTAAACGCACCCACGACAATAAAAAACGTTAAAAAAAGGTAGACCAGTGACCTGAAGTAGCTGGCAGTGGCTATGTCGTGTATTGTGGAGCTCCCTAGGAGAGGCATATGTATCCGCTATATTACTCACCATGGGTGCACATGCGGTATAGAAGGCGACGCAGACGATGGCGGGACACCCGCTGCAGTCGGCCACCAGTCCCGCCAGGATGGCCCCGGTCACTCCGCCCACGTCACTTACCATGGGTGCACATGCGGTATAGAAGGCGACGCAGACGATGGCGGGACACCCGCTGCAGTCGGCCACCAGTCCCGCCAGGATGGCCCCGGTCACTCCGCCCACGTCACTTACCATGGGTGCACATGCGGTATAGAAGGCGACGCAGACGATGGCGGGACACCCGCTGCAGTCGGCCACCAGTCCCGCCAGGATGGCCCCGGTCACTCCGCCCACGTCACTTACCATGGGTGCACATGCGGTATAGAAGGCGACGCAGACGATGGCGGGACACCCGCTGCAGTCGGCCACCAGTCCCGCCAGGATGGCCCCGGTCACTCCGCCCACGTCACTTACCATGGGTGCACATGCGGTATAGAAGGCGACGCAGACGATGGCGGGACACCCGCTGCAGTCGGCCACCAGTCCCGCCAGGATGGCCCCGGTCACTCCGCCCACGTCACTTACCATGGGTGCACATGCGGTATAGAAGGCGACGCAGACGATGGCGGGACACCCGCTGCAGTCGGCCACCAGTCCCGCCAGGATGGCCCCGGTCACTCCGCCCACGTCACTTACCATGGGTGCACATGCGGTATAGAAGGCGACGCAGACGATGGCGGGACACCCGCTGCAGTCGGCCACCAGTCCCGCCAGGATGGCCCCGGTCACTCCGCCCACGTCACTTACCATGGGTGCACATGCGGTATAGAAGGCGACGCAGACGATGGCGGGACACCCGCTGCAGTCGGCCACCAGTCCCGCCAGGATGGCCCCGGTCACTCCGCCCACGTCACTTACCATGGGTGCACATGCGGTATAGAAGGCGACGCAGACGATGGCGGGACACCCGCTGCAGTCGGCCACCAGTCCCGCCAGGATGGCCCCGGTCACTCCGCCCACGTCACTTACCATGGGTGCACATGCGGTATAGAAGGCGACGCAGACGATGGCGGGACACCCGCTGCAGTCGGCCACCAGTCCCGCCAGGATGGCCCCGGTCACTCCGCCCACGTCGAACACTGTGCTCAGCTCACCTGACTGACGAGCTGTCAGGTCCGCTGTACGAGATGGTAAATTTTATAAATTTAAACGCATGCGTCTTCCAAAGATCTTCATGGAAAAAAAAACTTGAACGTGTCAAGGTAACGTTTAGCGCCACCTATATGACGCTAAACGTCACCTTGGAGACGTAAGAAATGGATTGAAGAATTTGGTGCAGTAGGTAAGAACCCCGTTAGCTCGGTTGGAAAGAGCGTTGGATGTACTGAATCCGGAGGGTGCGGGTTCAAATCCTGCACGCGGTTCGAATTTTTCTTTCCAAGAAAATCTTTAAGATGATTTATTAATGAAGCACTGTGTGAACGATGTTATGGATAGAAGGGAGGTGACTCAGGTGACTGCGTATCATTATCCGCCTGCCCTTTCCTAACTATGTTTAGGGTGGGTATTACAACGTCTTAAAACCAGGCTTGTTCCAGTGACTGAACAAGATGGCGCTAGAACACTTGTATAGCTCTGTCACTTTCACTCGCCGGAATAAGCCTGGTTTTAAGACGTTGTAATAAGGGTCGGCTTCTAGTCTCCGGTCACCGGATGCAGCTGAACAGGCTAGTCCCAGCATTATTGATGCTGGGACTAGCCTGTTCAGTATTCTATAACTGGCGGAATAATTAAATTTACAAAATTGCAAATTTAATTTATTCCTCCAGTTCAGGGTTCGAAGGATATATATCAATTGATATATATCATGATATATATCCGATATATATCCGATATATATCAAACGATTTTTTGTGATATATATCAAAAAATATAAATGGATTTTTACTATATTGCATTTAAGTACTTTTACCGACGCACTGCGTATATTCGTCGTTTTCTCCGTCTTTAGACCGACAAATTCGAATTTACCAAGTAGGTACTGCGATCAATAATAATAATAATGCAACGAAAAAGAGCCAAAATAATTTTCAATTCTATCATCTGTAAACATACTCCTTAAAAGTGAAGTGGATTTTTAAGATATTTTAATTTTGTTTCCGTAATTTAATATGTATAAGACTTTGTTTTCTGAGAAAAAGATTTTTTTTACTTGATTTTTGTGATAAGATTTTATGTTTATTTTGTTTGTACTGATTTAAATTGATTTTTTAAATACATAAACATAAATAAAAACTAAAAATATGTGGTTTTTATATTATAATAATAATTCATAATAATAAATTGTCATGTTTCTGTGCAAAACGTATAGTAATAAGATAATAAAATGACAGTTTTAAGAAATGGATATAAATATCGGATATATATCCGATTTTGGATATATATCGGATATATATCATAAATATCCGATATGTTGATATTTGATGTTGATATTTATTATCCGATATGTTGATATTTATATCTATAATATGTATGTATTTAGAAATATATAAGTATGTTTATCAGTTGTCTAGTACCCATAACACAAGCTCTGCTTAGCTTGGGACTAGATGGCGTTGTGTGACAGTTGTGGAACATTATTATTATTATATATTATTATTATAAATATCGGATATTTTCGAACCCTGCTCCAGTTACAGTTTTGAAAAATAAAGGACTCGTATTCATTCTTTTGTTAAATCTGTGAATATTCACAAAGATATAATTCGAGAGTATGGGCTCGTGACGTTAGAAGCAGAAACTGTACTTGCTTGGGACTAGCGATGCATCCGATACCGATACCGATATATCGGCGATACTTCGAATCAGCCGATATATCGGTATCGACGATATTTTTATGACCGATTCAACGATACCTTTTAATTTGAATATGTAGTGAAAAGAAGAAGTCGAGAGATGCCTAAGGTCTCCCAATATATCTAGAAATGTAGATCCATTAGTTTTCTGGCGCAAATGACATCTTATACCCAAACTTGAAAAAAAAAAATTGCGCAAAGTACTTTAGTTTGGGGTGCTACGTCAGGAAACCTCCACGTGCGCCCGTGGACTGGAGTTCCCTCTCGGATACGTCCGGGGGGAAGACCAGTTTTTCGGGCCGGTGCACCCTGGGATGCGGGCAAAAACTCTCATTAGGCACTTGTGCCTAAGGGGTTTCTTTGCCCGTATGCAAATAGCCTGTCGGGTGGACGCTCCAACGCGTGTCCCTCTGAACAGCAGAGGGCACAGCGGCGGAGCGGGCTTGCGGACGGTGAGTAATGGGTATGCTCGCCGTCCGACCAAGGACCAAGCCCGGGTCGGTGGCGCGTCGTGTTTCACGCGTCACCGACGGGGCCCCTTATGGGGTCAAATGCCTGCCGGGGTCGCGGATTTTTCTTAATCCAGGATACCGTGGCCCCGGAACGTAAAGGGCATCCGAAGGAACACGGGTGGATTTTAGTCAGTAAGAGTCTGACAGTCCCTTCCGCCCCACCCAGGGCGGGAGGACTCATTTGATGATTTTGCCACCCCAAAAAAAAAAAAAAGTACTTTAGTTTCCAAATTAGTACTTTTGCATTTGACAGACTATTATCTAGCGCAGGTCTTATTTAAACAGACTTGCGAAATCGCCTTTTTTCGAAAAAATTAAGATTACTTTTTTTTTAACAAAAATTTTCTTAATGTTAATTCCTAAAATAATAATTATCTAATATCAACCTACGTTACTACTTTTCATGATTTATTTATTAAGCGTATCGGTATCGCCGATATTTTTATAAGAGTATCGTTATCGTATCGGCGAAAAGGCGTATCGATTCATCCCTACTTGTGACGTATTAGCAATTTTAAGGTTTACGTAACAAAATAAAAAATGCGAGTCAAATATTTTTTGTTAACCTAACAGACGGACAAAGCGTGTTAAAGAATGTCTTATTTGTATAAAAATAAAGTTTATTATTACTTACGCATAGTAAACCTTATGTAACTCGGCAGCCAATACAGGAACGTGTAACTGACGAGCTTCGCGAAGAAGAGCGAGAAAGAGAACTCGAGCACGCCCGGGATAGAGAGAGCGCGCGATAGAGACACCGCGCTCTCGGGCGACGAGCGCAGCAGCGACGTGCGCTCTGTCGCTTCGTCTGGCTGAGAGAGACAACATCATTAGTAACTATGGAGAGCGAGCGAGAAAGAGAACTCGAGCACGCCCGGGATAGAGAGAGCGCGCGATAGAGACACCGCGCTCTCGGGCGACGAGCGCAGCAGCGACGTGCGCTCTGTCGCCTCGTCTGGCTGAGAGAGACAACATCATTAGTACCTATACAGAGCGAGCGAGAGAGAGAGAAAACTCAAGCACGCCTGGGATAGAGAGAGCGCGCGATAGAGACACCGCGCTCTCGGGCGACGAGCGCAGCAGCGACGTGCGCTCTGTCGCTTCGTCTGGCTGAGAGAGACAACATCATTAGTAACTATAGAGAGCGAGCGAGAGAGAGAGAAAACTCAAGCACGCCTGGGATAGAGAGAGCGCGCGATAGAGACACCGCGCTCTCGGGCGACGAGCGCAGCAGCGACGTGCGCTCTGTCGCCTCGTCTGGCTGAGAGAGACAACATCATTAGTAACTATAGAGAGCGAGCGAGAGAGAGAGAAAACTCAAGCACGCCTGGGATAGAGAGAGCGCGCGATAGAGACACCGCGCTCTCGGGCGACGAGCGCAGCAGCGACGTGCGCTCTGTCGCCTCGTCTGGCTGAGAGAGACAACATCATTAGTACCTATACAGAGCGAGCGAGAGAGAGAGAAAACTCAAGCACGCCTGGGATAGAGAGAGCGCGCGATAGAGACACCGCGCTCTCGGGCGACGAGCGCAGCAGCGACGTGCGCTCTGTCGCCTCGTCTGGCTGAGAGAGACAACATCATTAGTAACTATAGAGAGCGAGCGAGAGAGAGAGAAAACTCAAGCACGCCTGGGATAGAGAGAGCGCGCGATAGAGACACCGCGCTCTCGGGCGACGAGCGCAGCAGCGACGTGCGCTCTGTCGCCTCGTCTGGCTGAGAGAGACAACATCATTAGTAACTATAGAGAGCGAGCGAGAGAGAGAGAAAACTCAAGCACGCCTGGGATAGAGAGAGCGCGCGATAGAGACACCGCGCTCTCGGGCGACGAGCGCAGCAGCGACGTGAGCTCTGTCGCTTCGTCTGGCTGAGAGAGACAACATCATTAGTAACTATAGAGAGCGAGCGAGAGAGAGAGAGAAAACTCAAGCACGCCTGGGATAGAGAGAGCGCGCGATAGAGACACCGCGCTCTCGGGCGACGAGCGCAGCAGCGACGTGCGCTCTGTCGCTTCGTCTGGCTGAGAGAGACAACATCATTAGTATCTATAGCGAGCGAGCGAGAGAGAGAACTCGAGCACGCCCGGGATAGAGAGATCGCGCGACCGAAACATTCTTGGGTGGCTGAGAGAGACAATATCATTAGTATTCACAGCGTGCGAACGAGAGAGAGAACTAGGTATTGTGGCGATTTATTATGTATTAATACTTACTTGTCCTGCATTAGAAGAATGTCTGTTTGGTCGCAAACTAGCAGACTGAAAAAAGCAAATATTGTTAAATTTCGTGTTTAAAAAATATATTATTATTTTATTAGCCCATAGCGTCCCAAAGCTGGGCAAAAGGTCTCTCATTTTTCTTTAAAAAACTTACAAATTAAATAAAAACTTTACATAAATGTGCATATGACCTTTTTGAAGACGTAACTCGGGATCTGGTTACAAAAAAAAAAGTATAGTTAAGCCAAAAAATTTATGCGCTTCGGAAATCTTCGTGATTCCGAATGAGTACGAACGACGCGTCACAGAGTAAGGTTTACAGAGGCAACACTTATAATTTTAGCTCTGTCGCGTTTTGCAGTATTGTAACTGTCATTATGCGAATGTGTTTTTTTTTTTTTGTTATTTTATCTAGTCTGACAATCCAAGGCTTAAAAATTTATTTTTCAACTACATATACTTTTGAAGAAATAATTTTGTATCCATAGTAAGAAATAACTTTAGTAAGTGTAACAGTTTTGAAGAATACAAATGTAATTAAATTAAAATAATCTCATTGTTAAGGCCTATCCGCACACAACAGTGCCGGCACGTGCCGACACGTGCCGATCCGTACCGTATCGATCAGTCTTAGTGAAATATGATGTTGTCGCATACATTTTGTACGAAGCTATCCGTTCTCATCAGTGACAGTGACGTTCCGTGCTGTTCAGTGATCACTGAACAGCATACATAGGACATTGGACTTTAAGTCAAGTCAAGTAAATATCATATTTTACTGACACTGATCGATACGTTACGGAACGGCACGTGTCGGCACTGTTGTGTGCGGATCGGCCTTTAAGCGTTCATATTCCAAAAATGAACTAGATTTCGAAACACAAAAGTTTTTAGTGAGATCAGTACCCTTAGCACGAGTTTTCAATGTTTGAGACGTAAAGTAAACTGGAACTTTGACAATTTCAAATTGACAATTTTCAAAGAAAAAATTAGTTCCTTCTTCGCACACCAGAGGCGCTGTTCCATTTTTTATACAAGATACGCTGTAAATACTGGAAAGACGCTGTAAAGTAAAAGAGTGAAAACTCGTGCTCAGGGTACTGATTAATTTTGATTATAAGGACATGTCACCGATGGATGCAAGTGGCGGATTGTCGTTCGTCGTGTCGGTCTAAGGGGGAGGCCTATGTTCAGCAGCAGCCTATGAACAGTCTTCTTCTGTGTAAGATCACTCCATCGTAGACTTTGTATCTGTCACCTTTGACACAGAGTAGAGTCCAGAGGGAACACATCCCATACAAAAACAAATGTTTCCTCACCTGATCTCCCACGATGACTGATGACGCGTCATCATCATCAGCTTCGTCTTCTTCATCGGAGCGTGTCGATTGGCGAGATGGCTGTCAAGGTGGATGGTTCAAATATGAAAAATATGTTCAACATTTATTTAAATCTTTTTCTTCGGAAAGAAAAAAATGCTACTCGCCGTCTGATCATGGACCATGTCACCATGCCCATGTTCAACGCGCCTCAAAGAGTTGTCAGCAAACTGACGGAGCCCGAAAAGGGCCAAAGCCTACTGGGGTCGCGGGACTGTCTTTACAGGTAACCGTGGGCCCGGAACGTAAAGAGCTATTGAAGGACACCGTGGATTTTAGTTAGTACAAGTCTGACAGCAGTATACAAGCTGTTCTCAAGAGTCATTACGAACCGTCTCGAACGCAGGTTTGATGACTTCCAGCCTCCCGAACAAGCCGGTTTCCGAAAAGGTTTTAGTACTATAGACCACATACACACGCTCCGCCAGATTATACAGAAGACAGAGGAGTATAATCGGCCATTATGTTTAGCGTTTGTGGACTATGAAAAGGCCTTCGATTCAATCGAAACCTGGGCAGTATTGCAGTCCCTCCAACGATGTCATATCGACTATAGGTATATCGAAGTGTTGAAGTGTTTGTATAGAAACGCCACCATGTCCATCCGACTTCAGGAAGAGAGCACGAAACCAATCCAATTGCAGAAAGGCGTGAGACAGGGAGACGTTATTTCTCCGAAACTGTTCACGAACGCGTTGGAGGACGTTTTCAAGCTCTTGGAATGGAACGGATTCGGCATCAACATCAATGGCGAATACATCACTCACCTTCGTTTTGCCGATGATATAGTCATCATGGCAGAATCGTTGGAGCACCTCAATGCTATGCTCAGCGACCTCAGTATCGTTTCCCAACGGGTCGGCCTTAAAATGAACATGGACAAGACGAAAGTCATGTCGAATGTCCATGTGGCACCCGTACCGGTTGTTGTTGGGAATGATACTCTCGAAGTTGTAGACCATTACACTTACCTTGGACAGATTGTTCAGTTAGGTAGGTCCAACTTCGAGAAAGAGGTCGCCCGAAGAATCCAACTCGGATGGGCAGCGTTTGGGAAGCTACGTGATATCTTCTCATCGAGAATCCCACAGTGTCTCAAGACAAGGGTGTTTAACCAGTGTGTGTTGCCAGTGATGACATATGGCTCTGAAACGTGGTCTCTGACTGCTGGCCTTTTAGAGAGACTAAGAGTCACTCAACGAGCGATGGAAAGAGCTATGCTCGGAGTTTCTTTGCGGGATAAAATCCGGAACATGGATATTCGGCGAAGAACCAAAGTCACCGACATAGCTCATAAAATTTGCAAGTTGAAGTGGCAATGGGCAGGCCACATCGCTCGTAGAACTGACAACCGATGGGGAAGAAAAGTTCTCGAGTGGCGACCACGGACCGGAAGACGCAGCGTAGGTAGGCCTCCCACTAGGTGGACCGACGACATCGTGAGGGTCGCGGGCAACCGATGGATGCAAGTGGCGAATTGTCGTTCGGCGTGGCGGTCTAAGGGGGAGGCCTATGTTCAGCAGTGGACGTTTTCCGGCTGATGATGATGATGATGATGATGATGATGAAGTCTGACAGTCCCTCCTGCCCTGCCCTGGGTGCCGTATAGTGCAATAAAAAAATAGTAAGTGCAATATTAATGTTGAGATTTATTAAACCAGTTAGTATTCATGAAATGCTGTTTCAGTTTATGTTTTATCTGACAAAATATTTAACTGATTATCGAATAGAATATATGAATATACAAATATTTTTTACATTATTGGTTAATCTATAGTTGCAAAAGCAGTATTTATTATTGGAATTTGTTTTATTTTTTCTAATTTTGAATTTTCAATCTATCTATTGATTCGAAATAAAATTGAAACCACTTCTTCTTACCGAATTCCTACAATTGACAGCAGCCCCCAGCCCCACTTGCCGGGGGTCGGAGGCCAGGAACAGCCACACGACGGCCCCCACAGCCCCCATCACCAGCCCCGGGTAGATGAACGATAGGGACCAGTCTGAGTCCACGTACTCCGCCGCCATTATTGTACCTGGAACAAACAAGTTTTAATTTTATCCCTACACTGGGAATTTCTCCTGTATGAACGGGTGTAGACGGAAGGGCCCTTTAGAGGGCCAAAGCCAGCCGGGGTCGCGGGACTCACGAATTACCGTGGCCCCGGAACATAAAGGGCTATTGAAGGACACCGTGGATTTTATTCAGTACAAGTCCGACAGTCACTCCCGCTCTGACCTGGGTGGGAGGACTCATTTGATGATTTTACCACGATAAAGAAAAGTACCGTGGGTGCGTTTACAAACATTGAAACTTACTGACACCCAGACCCGGAAAACTTACTTGTTACCCGGAAAACACTCAATACAAAAATATTGAGATATCACGTTACAAAGTTATCTATAAAATGTTGATGAATCTGGACACCGCGCTGTGATGTGTCGCTCAGGTGTAGCGGGGCGAAATTATTTAATATGAATATTTTACGTATCGATTTTATTTCAAAAATGGGGTTAGTGATTGATACCTAACGCCTAGAAAAAATTTGGACGGTGGTAAAAAAGTCTTCCTGTATTTATATTGTTCCGAGCGGGGATCGAGCCCGCGATATTCGCGGCAGTCGATCGATCAACCACTGTGCCAATTGTGCCGATACCATTTCACTTTACCCGCCCTGGGTGGGAGGACTCATTTGATGATTTTACCACGACAATAAAATCGATCGGAATGCTGGGCTATGAAAAAGATGGATGAGAAACGATTACATGTAGCGGAGATGAGGATGTTGAGATGGATGTGTGGAGTGACAAGAATGGATAAAGTAAGGAATGAGTTTATAACGAGAAGTTTGAAAGTGACGCCTGTTACAGAAAAAATGAAAGGGAATCGTCTATCTTGGTATGGACATGTGATGAGGAGGGATGAGACTCTCGTGACTAAGAGAGTGATGAGTATGAATGTTGATGGATGGAGAGGAAGAGGAAGGCCAAAGAAAAGATGGATGGATTGTCTGAGGAATGATATGAATGAAAAAGGAGTAAATGATACTGTGACGTCTGATAGGGGAGAATGGAAGAAGAAAACGTGTTGCGCCGACCATAAGTAAAATGGGATAAGGACAGGAAGATGATGATGACCACGACAATAAAATGTCATAAAATCTTCAAATCAATCACCCCGCGGCGGCCCACCCTGGGTGAAGCAGAAAAGATTGGCAGACTATTACTAGTAAAAATCATTCATCTAAAAGACTTTTTATTGCGTTCCAGGGGGCCCAGTGCAAGGGTTGGATAGAGGAGATGCATCTAACCACATAGCTCTAAAGTCTGACAACCAGTCTTACCATGGGGTATCATGGGGTGTGTATTACCCAGTTACTGTGTTGTGGAGGTCCGATAGTCAGTCGCTCCATGTAACATACTGATATTCAGCTGCATCTGGTTCAACTGGCCACAATATACTTTGAAAAAGGCGGGCAGATGATGACCAGAGAGTGGTCATAACTTCACGCGAGAAGAAGTAAGACTTACCCAATATATTCCCTAGGGAAGTGTGTGAGTTCCATATGCCGAAGATGAGTCCTTTCTTGCTGTTGCCGAACCACTTGCCAACGATAGCCACCGTGCCCGGCCATCCGGTCGTCTGAGCTATACCTGCGCCCGCCTGGAATGTGGCCAACAATATTGAGAGAATTACCAGAGGAGCTCGTGGCTAAATAATTACAGCCACACAGGCCGATCTTCCGGGTTAAGCCGCGCTTGCCGAGGTTGGTCTGTGGATGGGTGACCATCTGTCATAGCGAGCTTCCTCCGTGTTTCGGAAAGCACGTAAAGCCGTTGGTCCCGGCTGTCATTTGTAGATCTTTGACAGTCGTTACTATTAGACAGAAGCTCTAAAAGTCTGACAACCAGTCTTACCATGAGGTATCATATTACCCAGTTACTGTGTTGTGGAGGTCCGATAGTCAGTCGCTCCATGTAAAATACTGATATTCAGCTGCATCTGGTTTGACTGGAAGCAGACCACAATATAATTGGGAACAAAACCGGCCAAGTGCGAGTTGGACTCGCCCATGAAGGGTTCCGTAGTAGCAAGCATAGATTAGGGACATAATTATATTGAGATTAGTAAGTAATATACACAAACAATAAAAATAACTTTGTTTTTAATAGTGATTGTATGATTGGCAAAGTTATATTTGCGGTTTTTGAAAATGTACTATATCTCAAAAACTGCTTACTATATCTCATCCAAACCAATTTTCGTTGAAAGTTTTTGTACATTACATATTTTTTAGTTTTATCATTCTCTTATGTTAGAAGTTACAGGGGGGGGGACACATTTTACCTCTTTGGAAGTGTCTCGCGCAAACTGTTCAGTTTAGAAAAAAAATATATTAGTAACATCAATATCATTTTAAAGACCTATCCATAGATATCCCACACGTATGGGTTTGGTGAAAAAAAAATTTTTGAGGTTCAATTCTAAGTATGGGGGGTACCCCCAAAATTTGTTTTGTTTTTATTTTTGTGTAAAAATCCTAATGCGGTTCACTTATTACATCTACTCACCAGGTTTCAACAGGATAGCTCTCATACTTTCGAAGAAAAGTGGCTGTGACATACGGACGCACAGACAGACAGACGGACAGACAGACACGACAAATCTATAAGGGTTCCGTTTTTGCCATTTGGCTACGGAACCCTAAAAAGCTAGGCAGATATTGAGAGAATTACCTTTATTTGGTAAACTAGGTACGAGTATATAAGAATGTGGGCCAAAGCCTGCTGGTGTCGCGGGACTGTTTTATCAGGTAACCGTGACCCTGGAGCGTAAAGGGCTATTGAAGGACACCGTGGATTTTAGTCAGTACAAGTCTGACAGTTCCTCCCGTCCCGCCCTGGGTGGGAGGACTCATTTGATGATTTTACCACTGTAAAAAAAGGATATGGACATGTTTATTCTTACCTGCACTAATAAATAGTATGATATGTTATGTATATTGTATGTTCGTCCGATGCCGAACAGGTAGCAGAAGATAGCCGAAGTCAACATGCCGAGCGATAGAAAGTAGCGGAGGTCTACTCGCTCGGCAATCATACCTGAAACATTAATATCATCGTCATAAGCCGCGACTCGTTGTCTAAATCTAAGAAAAAACATAACCCCCCTTCTGGCACAGTCGGGTAAAATCTCAATTAACAATATAATGTGGCTGAGCGATTGACTGCGTTTCGTTTCGTGTCGCGGGTTGGATTCCCACACGGAGCAAATATTTGTATGAACGACAATTAGGTAGGTAGCTGTTCCGGGTTCAATGTAGTGTGGGCAACATTTTTTTTTAAGAAAATAAAAACTAAATATAGCTAAAGAAATAAGGCAGCAAATTCTAATTAAATAAAAATAAATTACAATTGAAAACCTCATTCAACTCTCCTTTTAAAGGTGATATTAATTATAATGACTACTTACGTCAATTAAAATTTTTATAAAACATTTATTAAACAGCTGTATCCAAGCAAATATTTGTGTCGACGCAGCAATGGAACCGACGACCTTGAGCGTAGAGGGCATGCGATCCATGCACAGCACACAGATGGCCATACATTCTTTGTATGAGCTAGTATTTACTAATTAATAATTAACAGGCTTAAGCTAGACGGTATGCCTTATCCGGTACCTTGGCCCCGGAATGTAAAGGGCTATTGAAGGACACCGTGGATTTTAGTCAGTATAAGTCTGACAGTAGAGCAGTGGTGGCCGAATGGTATCGGTCCCGACTTACGAGTTGTAGGTCGTGGGTTCGAACCCCGCCAGGCGCATTACTTTGTGTAATATATTTCATCACCACTGCTCTCAAAACGGTGAAGGAAAACATCGTGAGGAAACCGGCATGTCCTAGAACCAAAAATTCGAAGATATGTGACATCTACCAATCCGCACTGGGCCCGCGTGCTGGATTATGGTCCACTCCCTCTCACAGAGAGGAGGCCTGTGTCCCAGCAGTGGGAACATTATAGGCTGATGATGATGATGATGAAGTCTGACAGTCCCTCCCGTCAGATCTTGGGTGGGAGGACTCTTTTGATATTTCTACCAAGTAAAAATAAACGCTATGCTGTTTTCGTGTATATCTTGGGTGCGTTTCTCAAATTCACAAACAGCCCAGAACAATTTTATTACTTTTAGGCTATACAAATAATATATTTGTTCCATCCTGCGCAGCTATTCTCTAAAAGTCTATTTAACGAGCTCGTCGACGACCCGATTCCTCCACAACTTATAGTTATAAATCTATTACAAGAACTGTCTTAACTTTGTGAACCGAAACAATTTATCTTTAATAGTTTTACAACCTTATACTTCATCACATAAGGTTGAAAATCCATTAAAGACAAACTATAGTTTCGAGGAGGTCTTTAGAGAATACCACTGCTGGATTCGAAACGACAACATGCGGCGCAGCAGTCGATAACTCAGCCACTGTGCCAAATGTCGAATATTCGTTCTAAACGTAATGAGGACTAATCTGATTGATAGTTTGACAGGTCTCCAGAGGCAGTGGCGCTGCCCAAGCGGACATTTTTGGAACTGCTCAGATTAGTCCTCATTGGCCCGAATGCATGACTTACCTGAAACAAACATGGCTCCCGCATATGAGAAGAGGAAGGCGGAGTCCAGAGCGCCAAGCAACGTGTTCGCGTCGTTCGTATCTGTAACAAACGGACGCTACGTGTTACATTACAGACCCATGAGGGAATAATCCTGATTTTTGTAAGGGTTTAACTAAAAATAGATAATGTAATGTCAGTGGATGGGTGTCCATCTGTCACAGCGAGTTTCCTCCGTGCCTCGGAAAGCACGTAAAGCCATTGGTCCCGGCTGTCATTTGTAGATCTTTGACAGTCGTTACTATTAGTCAGAAGCTGTAAAATTCTAACAACCAGTCTTACCATGGGGTATCGTATTACCCAGTTTCTGTGTTGTGGAGGTCTAATAGGCAGTCACTCCATGTAACATACTGATATTCAGCTGCATCTGGTTCGACTGGAAGCCGACCACATAGTTGGGAAAAGACAGGCAAGTGAAGATTATTCCCATTTGTCATCTTCATCACTAGTGATTTCTGCCAGTGTGGCAACGAAAGGCTATAAAAAGTACTAGGCTGGCATGAGTATGTGGTGGTTCGGTGTGGCAGCCGCTCCTACCGCAGCTGGGGCTTATTTGGTTCGCCAAGTAGACTAGGCAAGAAATGATATACTTACTAAAAGGCGCCCAGTTGCACCACTGGTCGTCATTCGGGTCGGTGCCGGGCGGCGGCACGAGCGCCGAGCAGTTTTGATGAAGGACTGACTTCACTACCGAGATCGGCTTCCTCGTCAGGTGATATGTCATGTATGTGAAGAAGGTCAGCACTAACACTGAGGCTTGGTACCTGTGGACAAGGTTTTTGGGAATTAGCACGGATTTGGGAGTTGTAGATCGTGGTATTGAGGTTTCGAACACAGGAGTTAGGGTATTCTACAGGCCCATTTTACGGCGTCCGGGGTCGGTCTCATCAGATAACCGCGACACTGGAACGTAAAGGGCTCTTGAAGGATCATCGTGGATTTTAGGCAGTACATGTCGGACAGTGAAAAAAAAAACATGCTTATACATTATTGAAAATGGGAGTATTTGTAAAATCCTATAAAACATTGACGTTACCAAGCTGTATTGAATAGATGGTAATGTTGATGCCAATAGCGATGCATCCGATACCGATACCGATATATCGGCGATACTTCGGGTTGGCCGATATATCGGTATCGACGATATTTTTATAATCGATTCAACGATACTTTTTAACTTAAAATGTAGTGTTAACGAGCGTGTTGTCTCATCTTTTTTGAAAACGTAGCACGAACGAACTATGCCCGGAGAAACCTTTGTGAAACAGACTTGCGGAATTTCCTTTCTCCGAAAAATTTAAGATTACCTACATACTTTGTTCTTTAAACAAAAAACTTATTAATTTTGATAACTAAAATGTATAATTATCTAATATCAATTATGCCACTACTTTTTATATTAATAAAAAAATAATCTGACTTGTGATTTATTTATTTTATCTTAATCTTTTAATTCACAATAAGCGTATCGATATCGGTATCGCCGATATTTTTATAAGAGTATCGGTATCGTATCGGCGAAAAGGCGTATCGATGCATCCCTAAATGCCAAGGTCTTGAACAGCATATTGTGATAAAAACACTAGTCGAATGGCATACTTAAGCCTCCTGCAGACACACGCGATTAATCGCGCTGCAACAACGAGCCAAGCTAATTTCCACTCTAAATGTACTGCGAATGGACCGCGACATGTCGCCCCGCGCGATTAATCACGTGTGTCTGCAGGAGGCTTTATAACGTGCATTCACGTTTTGTGCGCGATGACAACACTTCTTAGTAACTTCATCATTAGGCACCATACCATCTTCCAACTACATATTTTGATAAACATTTTCTGCTTGTTTTTCAGTAAAATTATGTAAACTCTAAAAAAGGTTGTGTTGCATACATGTACGTCACTTCGGGGTCCCCATTTAGTTCACATCTCTGTTACATCGCGCGCTGCGATCGATTTGATAGTACCCACTAATTCTTTATGGTTTGGATAATTTCGAAACCATAGGTAACGAGAGAAAAGGCAACGAGCAAGAAGCTAATGAAAAAAAAAACAATTATTCGTTATCGTCTTCCAATTGAATCCACGCGTCGATATTTACAAACTTGCTAGTTCAAACACAAATATTTTTACAAAGAAGTGTGCCACACGTGCGTCATGCACTTGGTAACTGTTTGATATATATTATATTTATGTTTATACGTCGATAAAACGTCCGTTCGATGCATACAAGTTTCCATAAAAGGCAATGTGCATTTAATTCGATGCCTCGTTTAGAACAACTCGCCCCAACTCATTTGGTCAATGAGTCACAGTACGACTGATTCATGACCAAGTGTTCCACGCGCGCCTCAAAGAGCTGTCAGTAGCCTGCCGGGGTCGCGGGACTGTATCACCTGGTAACCGTGACTCTGGTACGTAAAGGGCTATTGAAGGATCACCGTGGATTTTAGTCAGTAAGTCTGACAGTCCCTCCCGTCCTGTCCTGAGTGTGAGGACTTCATTTGATGATTTTACCACAGTAAAAAAATAGGGGAGGCCTATTGTTCAGCAGTGGACGTCCTATGGCCTATGGCTGACATGATGATGATGATAAAAGATTTCCGCAGAGGTGGTGAAAGCTTGGAAAAACTGATTGTGGTTGGGAACACCGAAGGAAACTATCGCGCAGCAGATGAGGGGAAAGAATTATCATCCTCTGAATTCTACTCGGTGGTAAAAGATGCGCTGGACAGAAACCGTTAGAGGCGGATCATCCGCTCCAGATGCAACTCTGAAGCTGACCACGATCCTCAGACATGAGGGACAGACTACAGAGAGATGAAAGATTAGTAAATGTATTCCTAGTGTGAGGAACTTTTTTAACCGACTTCAAAAAAGGAGGAAGTTCTCAATTCGTCGGAATCTTTCTCGAAGACGCCTGGACCGATTTGGAAAATTTTTCTTTTGTTTGAAAGGGTATACTTCCCAAGTGGTCCCATGATCATCAAGTCAGGATCTGATGATGGGATCCCAGGGAAATCGAGGGCAACCTTCAAATTTTATAGGCACATAGTACCATTTTCAAATATTTTCTAAAGCTGTTCAAGTATTTGCATCTGATAATCATCATCTCAGGCGGATGAGCTGATGATGGAAGGTACAACTCCTCAACGGCTTGGAGTAGGCATCGACTGATTTAGTTTGTGTTCGCATATCTCCGGAACTAGAAGTCCGATTTAAGTAATTCTTTTTTTGTTGTACTAAGTATTGTTTAACTTACGGAATCGAAAGTTTCATCAAAATCGGTTCAGTAGTTTTTGAGATAGGGAATTTTATTATTTCAATCTTAATTTCATCTTCGGTGCAAAACTGCGAATATAAACTATACATACTATAGTCATAAATAATACATAAGACATAACACACATTTCGGTCGTATCAGTTGAAATTAAAAGCCGAAATTGTGGAACAGAAGAAAATTTAAGATAGTAGGTCAAGCACTTTATTAGCGGAAAGTGATAGCTTATAAATATTGTTTATATTATGAAATTAATTAACCAAGACCACTAATTACTAGATATCACGACATAGTTATCAAATGTAACCCACAGATAACATAATTATACGAGTTTAATATGAAATACTCGTTATCAAAGAGGAAATATGACACGCCGCGCTGTTAAGGACATTGGCCGTGACAGACACGCGGGTTTGACATGGTTGACACGCGTGTCACCTTCCATTATTTTAAACCCTAGGTATTAAATAAGTCTTCATGGAGCTGGTAATAATAACTCAAATATCAAGACTGTACTCCTTCTAAGATCCTGATTAACAACTTTCATGTCGCGGGTTTGATCCCAGTCAAACATATTACTTTGTGTAATTTATTTCATCACCACTGCTCTCAAAACGGTGGAGAAAAACATCGTGTGGAAACCCGAATGTCCTAGTACCAAAAATTCGAAGATATGTGCACTCTAATAATGTTATCTTTTAATACCATTTTCATGTACAATTGAATCATGAACTGATAACATTATCCATGTTTCTTTAATTGATAAAATTTTAACAAGCCTTTTATCATTCTGTTACGTATTCAGGATCTTCCCTTATTTCGCAACATGCGTAGATACTTTTTAGGGTTCCGTAGCCAAATGGCAAAAACGGAACCCTTATAGATTTGTCATGTCTGTAAGCCTGTCTGTCCGTCCGTATGTCACAGCCACTTTTTACCCGACTACGGCGAAGCAAAAAGGAGGGTTATGATTTTGACCGGTATGTATGTAAGTATGTATGTATGTTCATCTGTTCCCTCATAACTTCTGAACTACTTATCACTACTTGACAAATGAGGTTTCGTTAAAAGCGTCTCAGTTGTCCGCTGGTTATAGGGTAGGTGACGTGTCACCAAATCCAATAAGGCGCCCTCTAGGGGATGAAAACTCGTAACCGAAAAAAATAATATTTTCGCACAGTATCGACATGGGTATCAAATTAAAGGGCTTGATGAGCACGTTTGAAATATATATATGTTATAGGCAATGTGTACAATGCAGGCATTCTATACAATACCTAGGAAATGTATAGAATGCCGGGGTCGTTCAGGCAATGTATGAAATGATGTTCAATGTTTAAACTATTTTACACTTTACCTAGGAAATGTATAAAATACCTAGGCATTGTATAGAATGCCAGTTGAAGCACAGGCAATGCATGTAATCGATTTTTCTTCTATAAGATTTAGTTAGATAGGTACTGATCTTTTGAGAGCTAATCCTAATTTCAAATTCCATTAGCAGACAGCGATAAGACATGTGTTCTATTGGTTTGTATGCCTAAGTACATACGAGTTTTTGCGTAGAGAGCGTTTCTCACATAGCAGTTGCCTTCGGATAAACATTTACATTTTATCTCTTCTCATCTGAGAAGCGGTGGCTCCGTCGAGCCACCTTGATAAGTAGTAATCAGTTTTTCGACCTAGGATGCAAGAGCGAGCGAAGCGAGTTCGGGACTTTGTGGGCACCCCGACACGGACAGGTTAGGTTAGAAGGGGATGGCGGGGTCTGAAAGACCCCGCCATCCCGTGGTTATTTTTTTTTAAACCACCCAGAAGTAGGAGCCCCGCGAAGCGGGGCTCCGTCGAGCCACCTTGGTAGGTAGTAATCAGTGACTTAGTTGACCTAGGATGCAAGAGCGAGCTCGGGACTTGGAGCACCCCGACACGGACAGGTTAGATTCGAAGAGAAACATTCACATTTCATTTGATTTTTATTGATGACACTCGACTGTATCATGCGCAAGTTCGGACTCGCGACTATACTCAAGGCGGTCACAAGTTTGGCGCGGGCTGTACGGGCTAGTCCCGCACACCGCACACACGTGTCTCCTTCTCGTGGTCGTTGATTAAACACATTGCCTGATGCGCTTTGGGCATTTTATACAATACCTAGGCAATGTATGTAATGAATCGTATTATATACATTGCCTGAACGTTTTAGGCAATATATATAAAGCCTAGGCATTCTATACAATGCCGGATTATACACATTGCCTATAACATATACATTATATAGCTTTTACTAGCTACATTGCCTGTTTCTAACAGTGTCAACATGGGTATCAAATGAAAAGGCTTAATGAGTACATTTTAAATTCACTCGCTGCTTTGCTTATTATATCAAATAACCCCAAAATAGTGTAAATAAAAAATAAGTTAAAATAACTAAAACCCGACTACGAAAAAATCGCGCACTAAAAAGTATAAAACAAGAACAATCCGTGTTACAGAAATTTTTAATTAATAGCCGTGGTCGTATGCCACCTGCGGTTGTTTCACACAATCTTTATTGGCTAGGTGGCATACGACCACGGCTATTAATTAAAAATTTCTGTAACACGGATTGTTCTTGTTTTATACTTTTTAGTGCGCGATTTTTTCGTAGTCGGGTTTTTTGTCGTAAGTATAAGAGCTATCCTGTTGAAACTTGGTAGGTAGATGTATTATGTGAACCGCATTAGGATTTTCACACAAATTAAAAACAAAACAAATTTTGGGTGTGCCCCCCATACTTAGAATTAAAACTCAAATTTTTTTTTTCACCAAACCCATACGTGTGGGGTATCTATGGATAGGTCTTTAAAACTTATATTGAGGTTACGAACAGTTTGCACGAGAGACACTTCCTAAGTGGTAAAATGTGTCCCCCCCCCCCCTGTAACTTCTAAAATAAGAGAATGATAAAATTTAAAAAAAAAAAAATAATGTAGACCTCATCAAAAACTTTCAACGAAAATTGGTTTGGATGAGATACAGGTAGCAGTTTTTGAGATAAAGTACATTTTCAAAAACCGCAAATATAACTTTGCCATTCATACAAACTATGAAAAACAAAGTTATTTTTATTGTTTGTGTATATTTCTTACTAATCTCAATATAATTATATCCCTAATCTATGCTTGCTACTACGGAACCCTTCATGGGCGAGTCCAACTCGCACTTGGCCGGTTTTATCTTGAAGAGATTACAATAGTTTTATAATTCAACCTACTTTTCGTAAAATAGTTACTTTCAGTTAAAAAAAAAGATTCTGTCGAATTGAAAACCTCCTTCTTTTGTAAAAATATATACATACATACAAAAAATGTGATTTTTATATCGTATTTATTCTCAAAATTTTAGTGCTCGTGCAAGCTAGACGTATAGCGACTCAAACATAATAGACACGAGGCTACGTGATAACAATTAAAAATAGCAGGTTTCAGTGTTCTGAAACCAGTTATCAACCGAAGTTAATTGCTCGTTAGCAATTAACTTCGGTAGATTATAAAACACTATCCGATATTGTACGGTTATTCTTGTAGTACCTTTATCAATTTTCACAACGGTTTATACGCTATGTGCGAAATCTGTCAAATCTATCGCAGCTCTCGATGCGACGAGGATGTGAACTAACTGGGGACTCGCGAAGTGACCATGACGTACGTGTCAAGTTTAATATGCACCACAACCTATATAAGTACTTTTTTAGGTTTTATTTATTTTTTAATGAAAAACAAGCTGAAAATGTTTACCAAATATCTAGTTGGGAAGAATTAGCAGATTTTATGTACCCAAATAATATGGTCACTAGGAGGCGCTGTCATCGTCTCATCTATCATCATCACCCAAAAACACGGGTGATAAAGAAACCACCAGGTACATGATAATAATACAAACTATGTACCTAGTACCGTCCTACCACAAAAAGTAATCATCTGTTGAACAATTATCTAAAAAAAGTGAAATTGCAAAACGACCCTTATATCAACGTCATATTACGTCAGTTTTTTTATACAAGTGTTCAACCGATGTTTAACTTTTTTGTAGTGAGACGGAGAGTATTAATTTTAGCGATGCATCCGATACCGATATATCGGCGATACATCGGGTTAGCCGATATATCGGTATCGACGATATTTTACGACCGATTCAACGATACTTTTTAACTTAAAAATGTAGTGTTAGTTGAGATACCTAAGGGCTCCCAATATAATAGAGAGATGCAGATCCATTCGTTTTCTGGCGCAATGACGTCTTATAACCAAACTTGAAAAAAATTGCGCAGGAGTAGGTACTTTAGTTTCCAAATGAGTTCTATGGAATCTGACTTGTGAAATCACCTTTATCCGAAAAAATTAAGATTACTTTTTTTTTTAAACAAAGCTCTTATAAATGTAAATTTTTATTACTAAAATGTATAACTATCTAATATAAACCTATGTCACTACTTTTTACATCTGACTTGTGATTTATTTATTTTATCTTAATTTTTTAATTCACAAGCGTATCGGTATCGGAATCGGATTCGCCGATATTATTATAAGAGAATCGGTATCGGTATCGTATCGGCGAAAAGGCGTATCTGCATCCCTAATTAATTTATTCTAACCGTGACCTAAACGCAACGCATCAGTAATGGCCGCAGCCTTGACTTGTTGTAACGGTTCAATGATTATTATTGTTCTTGATAAAAGTAAAATGTTTAGATAACTTTTTTTTTTTTTTGTAACAGAAAAAATGAAAGGGAATCGTCTATCTTGGTATGGACATGTGATGAGGAGGGATGACACCCATGTGACTAAGAAAGTGATGAGTATGAATGTTGATGGATGGAGAGGACGAGGAAGGCCAAAGAAAAGATGGATGGATTGTCTAAGGAATGATATGAATGAAAAAGTAGTAAATGATACTGTGACGTCTGATAGGGGAGAATGGAAGAAGAAAACGTGTTGCGCCGACCACAAATAGAATGGGATAAGGGCAGGAAGAAGAAGTTTAGATTACTTATAAACTGAATTGAAACAAAAAAAATACAAACAGTAGGGGCAGAGCAATCGACCAATGCGCTGCGTGCAGGGTTGAAAAAAAAACAGTTTTTTTTATAAAACAAACTGTTCATCATCATCATCTCAGCCATAGGACGTCCACTGCTGAACATAGGCCTCCCCTTTAGATCTCCACATATACCGGTTGGAAGCGACCTGCATCCAGCGTCTTCCGGCGACCTTTACAAGGTCGTCTGTCCACCTCGTTGGTGGACGTCCTACGCTAACAAACTGTTCAAATTGTTTTAAAAAAGTGTTTTTTTTTTAGTTTCGGTCTTTTTTCAAATTAATTCGACTATGGGTACTTATACCGTTGTTTAAAACAGGTGTTTTAAAACAACATGTTTTAAACATGCCAACCCTGGCTGCGCGTCGCAGGTTCCAAATGTTTTTTATGAATTTTTTTGACATTTTTTCTTTGCGTAGTAAAGTCATCAATTGAGTCCTCCCACCCAAGGCAGAGCGGGAGGGACTGTCAGACTTGTACTGACTAAAATCCACGGTGTCCTTCAATAGCCCTTTACGTTCCGGCCACGTTCGGGCCACGTTTATTATACCCGATAGTCCCGCGATCCCAGCAGGCTTTGGCCCTCTAAGTGTCTAAACACACTATGCCGAAGTTACGCGACCGAAGTTCGGCGCAATTACGCCTGCAATGCTATTTGAATTACTGACGACACACTATGCCGAAATTAAGTCGCGTCATAGCGTACAGCGTAACTTCGGTCGGGCGTAAGTTCGGCGGGAACTTATTCTGTGACCACACATTATACGCGACCGAAGTTCGGTTCGATTACCGACGAAGATCCGGGGGCGGGGAGCAGCAGGGAGCCGCCCGCCCTCGCCACCCGCGCCGAATTTCCGCCGCGTAAGTTCTTATGGTGTGTCATATCAGCCGAATACGTCGGAACGTGAAATCAGCCGCCGAACTTCCGTCGCGTAACTTCGGCATAGTCGGCTTTATTACAAAACGTGGTTTAACTTAGACCAAGCTTTAAATCAAAAATCAATTTTTGAATTTCGAACTTTATTCCAACTGCTATAAAATTCTAAAATGCACATTGACAACTTAGACCGGGATCTAAACTCGATTTTTGTATTAATAACTTTACGACAGTAGAAATAAAGTTCGAAATTCAAAAATTCATTTTTGATTTAAAGCTTGGTCTAAGTTAAACCACGTTTTGTAATAAAGCCGAGTGTGTTTAGGCACTAAGGGCCTATGCACACCACGTTTTTTAAACGCGCGCGTGGCAGCTTGGGGCGTATCCGTATCCGATTTTTATGACTTAGAAGTAGTTATGTGAGCTTAAAAGTTTGTAAAAGCACCTATAATATAGGAGAAATTCCTTTTTATCCCCAGTGACTGGGCATTTCGACAGTGACTACGAAGTCTACGAACACTAGGTACTATCGAAAGTGCAAATCGCGTACTTTACAGAAGAGCGATTTAAAGTTTTATTTTGTTTGATGCAAAACTTGGTGAAAAATTTTTTTTTAAACAATCATTTTTCTTATCTGATTGTAATCAAACGGGCTTTCAAATCTGCAATAAACAAAAAAATGGCGATTTTGCAGTTTCGATAGTGTTCGTAGTGACAGTTGATTTATTTGGTTGTACACTGTTGTACACTCATTTATGCCCAGAATGCCAAGTTTATGCCCATTTTGTTCACAAGTTTTTGCCCTGGACCCACCTCTAGTAGTGGCCAAGCGGGAATTAAGTTAAGCTACCTTGAAGTTTAAAGTCCGACGGCTCAACTCGCTAAGTAGCCGTCGCCACATGACACTGGCAGAGTAGTCAAGCAACACGTTGCCAAAAAAGGAAGAAAAAAAATGTTATTTAATTGTTTCGCAGTCCACCATTGGTGGGCAGACAAACTGAATGTCCACACATTGGGTACCTATAATGACTTATTTTAAGACGGTGGCCAACTCATTCTCTTTACAAATTGGAACACAATCATCCCACATTAAGGTCATTTATGATTTTATCCCTTATAATAGGGGCAACAGGGCAATTATTATTTTAAAATAATTCTAAATTAATATTACATGTTATTGTTATTACATAAAGAGAGACTTTGATATAAGTAGAACAATGTGTAAATTGTAATGTAAATCAATTGATATTGTAATTGAATTCTTGGTAGAGAACAATGACTCAGTATTGCTGCTGTTTTAGCTATGTATGTTATTAAATGTAAGAGGAACATCATGATATTATGTGGCTGTTTTTATTGATAAAGCCCAGTGTGTGTGTGTAGCCCCATCAGCCCTATCAGATGTATGGTCACCCTACAAGACTTAGAGGCAAACAACGGAGTGACATGGTTTTTTTTTTACTGGATAGGTATAATCATCACGGACGGAAGGGACTATTTGCACTGACTAAAATCCACCGTGTTCCTTCAATAGCCTATTACGTTCCGGGGTCATGTTTTTCCTGATAAGATAGCCCTGAGACCACGGTAGGCTTTGGCCCTCTAGCAACATGGTTGGCACAATGTTTGAACGATCGACAGCTGCACATCGTGTCGCTTGTTCGATTCCCGCACGGAACAAATATTTGTATGATCTACAAGTAGTTGTTCCGGGTCTTTGTAAATGCACCTACGAATCAGGAGAAATTCTTAGTGTGTGTGGAGACAGGGAATTTATTTATGAAAAAATAACTGTAATTATAATGTACTGTCCATTAAAACAAGATAAGAATCCTACTTATCAGTTGATTAGCAGAATAGATATTATCATACTTTAAAAAAACGATAGATAACCCAATGCGGTAGTAATTGCAGTCAAATTTGGCTTGAAAAAAAAAAATGCATCGTGGTAGTTGCAACCATGACTACTGGGCCTGCGGTCCTGGGTTTAAAACCCAGGTTGGGCATCACTGTTGGAATGGAATCTTTATTGAGTCCAATTGATGGCAATACCTACGTCTGTGTTTCCAAACACATACAACCTGAATATCTTCAAAGTTATAGTGAACAGTCTTCTTCTGTGTAAGATCACTACATCGTACACTTTGTATCTGTCACCTCTGACATAGAGTAGAGTCAAGAGGAAACACATGTCAAATAAAATATAAAATAGGCCTTTATCATCATCATCATCATCTCAGCCATAAGACGTCCACTGCTGAACATAGGCCTCCCCTTTAGATCTCCACATATACCGGTTGGAAGCGACCTGCATCCAGCGTCTTCCGGCGAACTTTATAAGGTCGTCTGTCCATCTCGTTGGTGGACGTCCTACGCTGCACTTGCTAGTCCGCGGTCTCCACTCTAGCACTTTTCGACCCCAATGGCCATCTGCTCTGCGAGCAATATGGCCTGCCCATTGTCACTTCAGCTTGCTAATCCGGTGGGCTATATCGGTGACTGTAGTTACCTGTTACATGGGACTTATCATAAGTAGCAAAATGTGGGTGTACTATGAGGTACACCTATGCATTACCCTCTGGGGGATTACAAGCGTGATAATATGCTTGAGACTATGCCAATTTTTTTTATTGAATAAATGGTTCACTATTCGCAATCCTTTGTTTCCGTTTGTAATGATAATGGCCATTTATTCACACCATAAAATTGTTTTTCAAAAGGTTAATGTTTATAAGACTGACATGTGGTACTCCATATCTAGTTTGGAATGGGGTATAGGTAAACAAGATAGGGCAACCGTCGAGGAACACCCTGTTCCTCTGTACGTTTAGTCAGTGACAATCTTTTCTGCTCGACCCAGGATAGGGGGGCTTATTTGACGATTTTAACACAGTAGCACTCAAAACAGGGGTATTGTAGAGAGCATTATTGAGCTGCCTTCCACAATAAAGTTAGTTGTAAAAAATTTTTTTCTAGCGAGCAAAAACACAGTATTCGTGGTTATTTAACAGTATTCAATTTTCTGAAAATTTAGACCAAACCAACACCAAGGTAACACATATACAGCCTGACTGACTCACCATCGTAATCTGTTGATCTGCAGTCGCGGGCACAAGTAATTACTGAGTCTCTGAATATATTGCACGCCCAGAGGGGCGTCCCTGCTGACGCCACTCATTCTCCAGTATTTTCTTAGAAATGTCCTCGAGATTCCTTCGTGCAACTTCATTCACGCCCACTTACCACACGCATTGTTTCAAAAACATTGCGCTTTTGTTTACATCGACTTAGAAAGGTCCACTTCAATCACGATTTTAACACTAATTTACGTAATAATTACAGTCGTTTCGACTCAAAACTTTCGAGAGTATTAGTGTATTTTTAAGTATTTTTTATATTAGTTAAATATTATCGTTTTTAGATCACGTATTTCCGTGATAAAAATAATATTTTTGACCGTATGTTCACGACACGTCCACTAAGTGAGTAAGTGTGCTCCGAATCTCCGATAGTAAACGCATCTTCCACCTTTGGCCTTGACTTGACGTTTCTGTCTCGTTCAAACGTCTACGGTTAGAGAAAGGCAGACGACAAAGAATGCTAAAACTATGCTTTCGTAATGCCTCCATCATTTACATCCTTGACATTCATATGTCAGTAGATTGACGTTGTCATTTTGATTTTGACGTTGCGTTTTGTTGTTGCACTGAGAGAATAGTATCATCGACTCAGTTTTAAGAAACGGGAAACGCCTTGGAAAAAAAGTTTACATTTTTTAATCTTGAAATTGATTAAAATAAATAATTGTAACATGTTGAACTAGACTTCATATAACAATAATATTATTGCCTTTGATACCTTTTAAACTAGCAACAAAAATTACTTTTTTATCCAATTTAATTTGAAATTAAACCTCGTTCCCTTGCTCAATGAACTTGTCATTAATTTGAAAACTTCAGTTTTATTTATTTACATATTACAGCCACGTTTTATTTATTTTAGAAGTAGTTTTCCTTTTGATCAAGTGTTGATGTATTTTATTTGTAAGTTACTCAATTTAAAAATGGGAATAGTGCATGCGAAGGTAATTATAAAACTCAAAGCATAGGTACCTATTGTAGAGAATAATACTTAATTATATTTATATTTCCAGTCATGACTTACGAAATAAGAAGCTTTAACAGGGCACACATTCAAACTCCTGCCTGTAACAGGCAGTTACCTAATTGATTAAAAAACTAAAAAACCGGCCAAGTGCGAGTTGGACTCGCCCATGAAGGGTTCCGTAGTAGCAAGCATAGATTAGGGATATAATTATGTTGAGACACAGAATACTTAATAGTACAACAGAAGGACTACTCCAAAAAAAAATCAAACAAATGTAAAATCTATAAACGAGAGAATAAAGTACATTTTAACTGGCAGCCGTACCGCCCACCTACTTTTATAATAGCCTAAACTTCCCGTGCGCAAGCAAAAATGTACTGTATGATTACGCGCGAGAGTTTATGTTGGTTTATCTGACGCCAACGACATTAAAAGGTTACTATGGGTCAAGCTCAATAGGGTTGCGACTTGCGAGTTTAGGCACAAATAGGTAGGTACCTATGCGTATTTCATGCATTTGTTAAATTACATTATTACCATAAATACCTACCTATATTCCTCAAGGAATTTTGTTTTTATCATCAGCCTATATCTTTTTGGTTTCGTCATCGATTACTACATACATTATTGATTGTTAGCACAGAATGTTAATAGCCTACCTACGGCACCTTACGTGAGGAATAATATTTATAATAATATTCTCTTTTCTACCTATTATTGTTATATTTTTGAAAATTTATCTTAAAAAAAAAAAAATAATATTTAAAAGATTTTTATCGTGCATTGCAAAATAGCCAGTCCTTATTATTTTGCACTCAACCTAGTAACCGACCAATTACTATCGCATACTGTCACAGGCCCCGCGTTGCGTGTCTTTGTAGGTAGGTAAAAAAGTGGCGCGCGAATTACGACCGCTGGCCTTGAATGCGTAGTGTGGCCATTTTCTGAGTTAGAACTTTTAAACAACAACGCAAACATCTTTCTACTTTCTACCGATCTTAATTTTTAGTAATCAGCTTAAGGTGAGTGAGAGTGTCGTCTTTTTATCTTGGTCGTCCAGTAGGCTCACCCCCCCCCCCCCACTTAGTATCTCGCCTCATTTCCAAACTTGTAACCTACCTAATCATGATCAGTTAAGCCCATACTTCACAAGCAGGGAGATAATTTTGTTGATCATTACTAAATATGTACAATTTTTTTTTTCTTCATAATAATATTGTGTTATTAATTTACCAAAAGCACCTAAAGCAAGAAACTTGTGCGTAACTACACGTAACTTAACAAAAATATTAAGGAGACGGAGCGCGTGCGAAACGGGTGGCGCGTGGCAGCCGTAGTGAATGGGCCACGACATAATGGCCCGCAACTACTTGCAGTTTTATGCCTACACCGCGGAGTGAGACAGGCCTGGTTGAGATTAGTAAGTAATATACACAACAATAAAAATAACTTTGTTTTTCATAGTGTTTGTATGAATGGCAAAGTTATATTTGCGGTTTTTAAAAATGTACTATATCTCAAAAACTGCTTACTGTATCTCATCCAAACCAATTTTCGTTGGAAGTTTTGGTTGAGGTTTAGGGTTTTAGATTTATCATTCTCTTATTTTAGAAGTTACAGGGGGGGGGACACACATTTTACCACTTTGGAAGTGTCTCTCGTGCAAACTGTTCAGTTTAGAAAAAAATGATATTAGTAACCTCAATATTATTTTTAAAGACCTATTCATAGATATCCCACGCGTATGGGTTAGGTGAAAAAAAATTTTTTGAGTTTCAATTCTAAGTATGGGGGGCACCCCCTTTGTTTTGTTTTTATTTTTGTATGAAAATCCTAATGCGGTTCACATAATACATATACCTACCAAGTTTCAACAGGATAGCTCTTATACTTTCGACAAAAAGTGGCTGTGACATACGGACGGACAGACAGACAGACAGACAGACATGACGAATCTATAAGGGTTCCGTTTTTGCCATTTGGCTACGGAACCCTAAAAACAACTTGGGAACTCAACCCAGAAGTTCATCGCACACAGCAGCACATAAGAACCTAAACCATAGAACTAAACCTCAAATCTAAACTCTAAACTTTTAAAGAAATACCTAGAAACATACATAAAACTCACGCCCTTTGTCCATGGGTGTAGGCAGAAACAACAGAGCGCCACCTGTTACGATTCTTACACACACTCCTATCCCTTTTTTTTTCGATTTGGAAATCCTCATAGGACTTCCTCCGCCTGGGGAAAGGCGGAGGGGCATGTCATACTTGACTGACTAAAACCACCCCGGTGTTCCCTCGCACACTTGCGTCCGGAGCTGCGGGTGCGCATGTGACTTCCGCTGCCCCGGACTAGTGCCCACTCAACCACATTCATACATCTGGTCATACGAGCACGCCGATTGCAAGTACTACGCATCAGATCTTTGTAAAGCACTTCATCAATAAAGTCAGCTTGATAGCCAAGTCTTAACCATCAAGTTAGGTACACAATAACTGGAGGTCAGATAAGCAATCGCGCCATTTAACATACATACATACTGTTATAAGATACGTTGGTCTCGTCAGTGCCGGTTTTAGCACTACCAGCGCCCCTGGGCGAGATTTCTACGGCGCCCCCTAACTGCAATTCAATCCCATATGAAATAAGGAAAAGGATATAATAAAATTACCATATTTTACTTTTCTAGCCTTCGAGGTCGAGGTTATCAGCAATTTCATTTCGATTTTCAATTGACAATGTTGCCAAGTTTGTCAAAATTCAACCTGTTTTTATTTAGAGATTCATAATGTTTTTCTCTATGGTCCAGGATTTTCGGTAACGTAAACTGCTATGCATGCAGTGCAGTGCTACGAATTTGACACTGAGTTCCATTCTAATCTTGCCACCATAACGATTTTTTCGCTAAAGGGCATTTACGGGAATTAATAAGTAGACCTGTGGCGCCCTTTTATATCCGGCGCCCTGGGCGGTCGCCTAACCCCGCGTTACCCTAAAGCCGTTACTGGGTCTCGTGGTCGCAAGCGGACTGCTGAGCGTGGGGTTCTGGGTTCCATTCCCGAGTCGAGCAAAAAGTGCTAAGTTTTGAACTTTTCTATAATACATAATTTCTCAGTGACTAGTAGCCCGGAGTTTGGAAGTTGGCAGTATGATACCCCTTGTCTCGACAAGCACGTTAAGCCGTTAAGCTGTTGGTCCTGCGCCTGATCTTTCTCTGGTCGAGTCAGATTGCTGCTCCTGAGGACTCTCATAGTAAAGGAATAGAGAATGCAGCTGTGCCTGCGCACACTGTTGTACACTATAATAATTTCCCGCGCAGATGGCAATCTTCGTTGACATTGACCGCCAGCCGTGGCTGAAATCGGTCAGCAGGACTGTTATTCGGGTGAGGTCAAACGAGTGTAATTTTATGAGTCGTGAGTCGCAGAATTTCGGTCGCTTTCTTAGAAAGTCTTTCGCGACGCAAAATGAGTGGACGCGACTCACAACTCAAAAATTTACGCTCGTTTGGCTTTAGCCATATATTGATTATAATCAGCTGCATCTGGTTAGACTGGAATCCAACCACAACATAGGGAAATCATTGTCATGTCAGGTATGCTGTATGTGCCTTTCAGGTGGAACCTGAGTTCCGAGTGGATGTTCAGCAAGCACCAGAGGGAATCGCGGAGGAGGAAGTCGTACGTAAAGCCAGCTTCTCGCTAAACGAAATTAAGGTACAAAGTGTTCGTCCGGAATTCTACATACTTAGTAATAGTATCTAAAACATTATGGGGCACTACGAGTGTGTGTGCAAATACTGTACAATATTCTATGTCGGAAACAGTTGTGCGCTAATGGTGCCCAGGCACAGGGCACGGACCCTGAAGGGGCACAGAAATAACCAAAGCAGGACCACAATTGGACAGACCAGGGTCCAGTTAAAGAAGCTCGGACTGGGCGCATAAAAGTCTAATTACGGCACTGATTACTATGTCAATTCTGGGAATTCAATTCAAGACCTCAATCCAGGCTTTAACAGTCCAGCTTGCCTTGCTGCTACTAGATCAGAAGGTCTGTCTATTTGGCTTTGCCTGAGGATGGCCGACGGGAAATGCAGTGGCGTGAAGCTTCTGGGTGTAATTTGAAAGGCTTTACGTCATTATGGCAATGGACCATCCAGGGAAGGCACAGCACTACTACGTGCAGCGGCGTTCGTAATAATACCTTTAGGCGGTAGCAGTGCAGTTAGGTTCGGCAAGCCACAAAAGAGGTCGTGGCATCAAGATGTAGCGACACTAGGGCTCGATGAAAGCATTATTGTAAGAGAAAATGGGTTTTCTGATACCCAGGCAACGGTTTTTATCTCACTAGGTTACAAAAATGTTTCAGGCTCGCGTGGATCGTGTGAACGTGGACGGACTGAAGCGAACCAAGGACGACGTGGTGAAGGGCACTGTCGACGATCTATTCAATGCGAAGGATTTCGAAGATGTCATTGTTCGTGCTCAGAAGGTAGGTTACACCTATTAACCTATATACATAATAGCCGTCACTTTTGTAAAAAAGGCCTTGTGACCGAATGGTAGGACCAAAGAAGCCAGGATCATCTGGAAGCGCATCACACCTCCAGTTTCAAACTCTGAACCGCTACTGAGAAATTCTAATTAAAAAAAACCAAAAGCACTTTATTCCGAATCAGAAGTCGAACCCAAGATTCGCTCAGCTCGGGTCGCGAGCCTGTCTCATCAGGTAGCCGTGACCCTGGAACGTAAAGGGCTATTGAAGGATCACCGTGGATTTTAGTCATTATAAGTCTGACAGTCTCTCCCGTACCAAGCTTCACTCAGCTGTCGCGAGGCCAACGGCATGCGGCAGTTGAGAAATGTCTGCTAGAAATACTTGGATGAAGGTCGTGCAGAAGTGTAACCTGCTTTACACTTCTCGTTACACTTCTGCACGACCGATGAAATGCCAAATGCCACCACCTCCAACGGTATTATCATAGTGGATCTTTCAGAATATCATTGTGAACAGGTGCGAGACGCGCTCGACAATTTGGGATGTTTCCGTAACGTGTGCGTCTTCATCGACGTGTCATCTGGCCCGGACGCCACGCCGGATGGACTCGAGGTATTTAGACATTTTCCAAGATGCTTTAAACATCAAATAAACACTGTTTGGAGAGCGTTAAACTGGGCCGAGTCAATTTAGATTGTCATCGACACGATAAGAAGAAGAACACAGTGATCGATAAATAAGCCGATGGGGCCGTAAGGATCTCGAATGGAGACCACGCACCGGCAAGCTCAGCATGGGACGTTCACCTGCAAGATGGACAGACGATCTTATGAAGGCCACAGGATCACGCTGGATGCAAGCCGCTTACAACCGGTCCTATTGGAAGTCTATAGGGGAGGCCTATGTTCAGTAGTGGATGTCTTACTGCCGATATACTGTGATCTGACACTCTCAGTGACCATACTTGACGATGTCTAGGAAAGAATGCAAACAAAGAATACACATGGTCATTTGTGCGCAGGTAACATTTCAAGTCCGTGAGAAGTCGCGTGTGGTCGGCGAAGTGAACGCGACGGCCGCGGAGGATGAGGGCAACGTAACGATCGGTAACACGCCCTCACTGTTATATATTATGTTTTAGTAGTTCAGGGTTTAGCTCAGTCTTACCATGTGATATCGTATTACCCAGTCACTGGGTTGTGGAGGACCAGTAGGCAGTCGCTCCATGTAAAATACTGATATTCAGCTGCATCTGGTTTGACTGGAAGCCGACCCCAATATAGTTGGGAAATGCTGGCAGATAATGATGATGAAGCAGTTCACGGTTTCGTCAGTTTGCTATGTAAATGCTACAGGTCCTTGAGATGCGCGTGGAACACGACACGCGTGGACCCAGCCTCATAATGGTCTCAAGCGCAAAACATATAGTTTTGACCGTTATGGGCGATCCTTATTGCATATTCCTTACGGACATAAGTCAAATTAGCAGTAACAAGACAATTTTTAGGGTTCCGTAGCCAAATGGCAAAAACGGAACCCTTATAGATTCGTCATGTCTGTCTGTCTGTCTGTCCGTGTATGTCACAGCCACTTTTTGTCGAAAGTATAAGAGCTATCCTGTTGAAACTTGGTAGAAAGATGTATTATGTGAACCGCATTAGGATTTTCACACAAAAAACAAAACAAAACAAATTTTGGGGGTGCCCCCCATACTTAGAATTGAAACTCAAAAAAAAAAAATTCACCAAATCCATACGTGTGGGGTATCTATGAATAGGTCTTTAAAAATGATATTGAGGTTACTAACATCATTTTTTTCTAAACTGAACAGTTTGCGCGAGAGACACTTCCAAAGTGGTAAAAAGTGTGTCCCCCCCCCCGTAACTTCTAAAATAAGAGAATGATAAAACTAAAAAAAATATATAATGTAGACCTCAACCAAAACTACCAACGAAAATTGGTTTGGATGAGATACAGTTAACAGTTTTTGAGATATAGTACATTTTCAAAAACCGCAAATATAACTTTGCCATTCATACAAATACTATGAAAAACAAAGTTATTTTTATTGTTTGTGTATATTACTTACTAATCTCAATATAATTATATCTCTAATCTATGCTTGCTGCTACGGAACCCTTCATGGGCGAGTCCAACTCGCACTTGGCCGGTTTTTATTTCGAGTTAATACAGGCTCATATTTTTGTTTCTTGATCAGACAGCGATCTACCGATTACTCACCGCCCGTAAGCAACCTCCACACATCTGACGGAAACCCAGACACTTCTCTATTACAGGTGGCCTAGCTGCCATGACGTCTTAAAGCAACAGTAATTCCAGGGTGGGAACGAGGTGGCGCTAGACGACTGGTATTCCCCCCGTCTCTTTCCCACAGTGCAATTACTACTGCTTTTAGACGTCATAGTAACCTTTCAGGAGTGAATCTACCGAACATATGGGGCCGAGGGGAGCGTGCGAGAGCAGCGTACAGTCTTGGATTCAGGAACGCTTGCAGCTTCTACATCACGGGCACCAAGCCACTGCCGCTGAAACCACTGGACCCCGTGTGAGTTTTCTACTAAATCTATCAAAATTTTGGGATCTACTAGCGAAGGGGTTGCGGGACTGTCTCATCATGTAACCGTGACTCTGGAAAATAAAAGGCTGTTGAGGGATCACCGTGGATTTTAGTCATATGACATGCCAGGACAGAAAAACCTCCTAGCGGTCTACCCTGGGCAACGGCATCTGTGGTGAGAACTGAGCGATCTCACTGGTGGTGATAGGTGAGCCAAGGCCGCACCAGAGACAGACCACCATTCTATCGGAGTCCGGTGACAAATAGTTTTTACTGCCTTCCGTCGGTGCGCAGGAGTTCCAGTTCCTTGCTGGGTTAGATCTCTTGGCTAGATTGACGTCACGAACAAATCTATTTTAATTAAGACTACCCTTTGCGCTGGCAAAGGGTAGGGCTGGCGAAGCCGCTGGGCTTCGCCCGCTCACCTCCCCTCCCTTATTGCGTATTCATTACAAACATAAACAATCATATCTTTCCTATTTATAATATTAGTGTAGATAAATAAGTAAGCATTGCGAAATTCTTACGTTGAGCTAAGCAGCAGTAGCAATAGGCTATTTGACTAAAAAATCTAATTAGTCCGTCAGTTAGATTATCAAATAATATTTGACCCGTATTTTTTCTTTTTTACGCAAACCAAAATTGACGGAGAGATGCTTTTAAAATTGCCAATACGTCACAATTCAGTACATTTTTTTACTGAATTCTGACGTCACGAGCCCCCATTCTCGAGTCTTGATGTGTTACATCTTGGTAAATATTCAATGATTTTACATAAGAAAAAATATGTGTCCGTTATTTTTCAAAACTCTAAATAATAACGGACTAATTAGATTTATAATTTATTGATACTGTCAAATAGCTTATTGGCTAGTGTAACGAAGCATACCATAATTTTCAGCCGCTCTGTCTGCAGGTTATCAGCATCAGTGTTCCAGCAGTACCATTCGTATCCCTGGTCAGGGTACCGCCTGCTCGATCGAGGAGTACGGCTCGACGTGGGACTCAAGACTTCCCCTACGGTGAGACAATACGGCACCTAAATATGTGCGGTTACAGAAAGCCAAGGTGTAAAAAAGTACAAATTCACCCTAGGTCTTTCATTTGGCCGGGCCGGCTCCAGCTATATGCTATTCTTTATAAGAAATCACATCGCTGGACTATACGATGTGCTCTTCGATGTCAGCTTAGTGAATAGCGAACTTTAGTACCAGAGTGGCGTTAGCGCTAAAGCCGCGCTGTCAGAAGGCTTGTGGCACTGCAAGAAAATGTCGATATAATATAATAATATATATAGGTATAATAATATATTGCACAACTATCACACAACGCCATCTAATCCCAAGCTAAGCAGAGCTTGTGTTATGGGTACTAGACAACTGATAAACATACTTATATATTTCTAAATACATACATATTATAGATAAATTACACCCAGACGCAGAACAAATGATCGTGCTCATCACACAAACATTTGTCCTGGGTGGGAATCGAACCCACGACCTCCGACATAGCAGCCAGGGTCACTAACCACTAGACCAACAGGCCTGTGTTATATACCGATGTACTTTGATGATCTATTCCCAGATATCTTTAACTATAGTTTAAACCTAGTAAGATTACCTTTAACTAAAAAATAAAACGAATAAGAGAGATTTGTTACATAGATTCGTAAGCCCCCCTTCGCACGAGCGCTTTTCTTCTGGGCGTTAAAAAACGCCGTAACAGAACAAATGCATTCCCATGTATCTGTTCACACGTCAACGCTTTTAAAGCGCGGCGCTTTTTTTCGAACTGCATTTGATTTTATGTGCTGGGCAGAGACATTTAAGTTCATTTTGCCTTATTGTTCCAACTCAGTGCTTATTTAACGGCCGTAAAAAAAGCGCTCGTTAATGGGGGCTAAGGCCCTCTAATATCGTGCTGTTATAATATTGTTCAGACAAGACACAAGCTGCAGTGGGAGGGGCTCATGCGCGATATGTCCGTCATTAGCAAGACTACCTTCCCGGTCAGAGAGAGCAGCGGTGAGTGATGTCACAATATCGTCATTTGACTACCTAGTCACCATTTAACATTTTAGTTTATTCATCATCAGACCATAAAGTTGATAAAATCCATTGAAGACTGTCTCAATGACGAGAACCGAAACATTTTAATAGATTTTCAACTTAATGCTCCTGTGCATGAAATTGAAAATCCAATAGAGTAAAACTGCGGTTTTGGCTCTGGATCTTTAGAGAATAGTACTACAGAATTTGATCTTTATTAGCGACACTATCGGATGGTGTAATAACACATTGTGTGCCTTTCTAATACACTTCGATTGTTGTGAGGATTCTTGGCTTAAAATGTTGGTTTCTCAAAAATTCAATCCTGTGAGAAAATCTCCGAGATATCTCTTTGACAGAGACACGCACATTTTTTAGTTTTCTGTAAAATAAAATGTTGTCCCAAGGTAGGAATTTCTCCTGTATTACATGTGTCACCCAGACCCGAAACAACTACTTGTACAGATACCGGCACGGTTCTTGAGCGCTCGGCCTAAGAGTGGGGATCGCTTTGCGCATCGAACACTTATCAACAAATGAAACACATAATAAAACAAATAAAACGCACACAGCAACGAATCCCGAGTGGCGGCTATGACGCGATGCACTACGGCACGCTACGCGGGCCAATCACTACACTTTCCCCGCCCCCGATCCTCACTTCATCTACCAAAGGGACCTAATAACTCACTTCTGCCAGGCCTGTCTCACTCCGCGGTGTAGGCATAAAACTGCAAGTAGTTGCGGGGCCATTATGTCGTGGCCCATTCACTACGGCTGCCACGCGCCACCCGTTACGCACGCGCTCCGTCTCCTTAATATTTTTGTTACGTTACGTGTAGTTACGCATAAGTTTCTTGCTTTAGGTGCTTTTGGTAAATTAATAACACAATATTATTATGAAGTATAAAAATATATAGTACATATTTAGTAATGATCAACAAAATTATCTCCCTGCTTGTGAAGTATGGGCTTAACTGATCATGATACCTAATCATGAGGTTACAAGTTTGGAAATGAGGCGAGATACTAATTGGGGGGGGGGGTGAGCCTACTGGACGACCATGATAAAAAGACGACACTCTCACTCACCTTAAGCTGAGTACTAAGAATTAAGATCGGTAGAAAGTAGAAAGATGTTTGCGTTGTTGTTTAAAAGTTCTAACTCAGAAAATGGCCACACTACGCATTCAAGGTCAGCGGTCGTAATTCGCTGCGCCACTTTTTTACCTACCTACAAAGACACGCAACGCGGGGCCTGTGACAGTATGCGATAGTAATTGGTCGGTTACTAGGTTGAGTGCAAAATAATAAGGACTGGCTATTTTGCCATAGACGATAAAAATCTTTTAAATATTATTCTTTTTTTTTGTAAGATAAATGTTCAAAAATATAACAATAATAGGTAGAAAAGATAATATTATTATAAATATTATTCCTCACGTAAGGTGCCGTAGGTACCTACTATTATCATTCTGTGCTAACAATCAATAATGTATGTAGTAATCGATGACGAAACCAAAAAGATATAGGCTGATGATAAAAACAAAATTCCTTGAGGAACATAGGTATTTATGGTAATAATGTAATTTAGCAAATGCATAAAATACGCATAGGTACCTACCTATTTGTGCCTGAACTCGCAAGTCGCAACCCTATTGAGCTTGACCCATAGTAACCTTTTAATGTCGTTGGCGTCAGATAAACCAAAATAAACTCTCGGGCGTAACCATTCAGTACATTTTTGCTTGCGCACGGGAAGTTTAGGCTATTATAAAAGTAGGTGGGCGGTACGGCTGCCAGTTAAAATGTACTTTATTCTCTCGTAGATAGATTTTACATTTGTTTGATTTTTTTTTGGAGTAGTCCTTCTGTACGTATAGTACTATTAATTATTCTGTGCTTCTGCGCAGGTGAAGGTCAGCGCTCAAGATCCATGCCGGTATTTGTAGGTCATACAAATATTTGTTCCGTGCGGGTATCGAACCCGCAACACGCTGCGCTGTCAAACGTACGATAAGATTCCGGGTCCAAAGTGTACCCGTTAGAGATTTTTAGCATTGCAGTAGGTAAAATAATATAACTTACCTTAAAGCTCACATCTTAAGGTCCACATCTCAAGTCCACTCTTCGCCACACATTAACCATGGACCACAGAGACGACGTGGTCTTTCCGACGCAAGGCTTGTGGTTGCTCATCAGCAATGAGGTTGCTGGTTTGGGGGGCAGCGTCGCCAACCTGAAGTCTGAGCTCCACGTCCAAGCCAACCAGAGGATCTCTGAAGATTATGGCGTGGTGAGTACTTACCACCTTACCACCAGTACTTACCACCTTATACAGGGTGAATTTTTCAACTGGGCGAGGATGGCTACATCCGAAACTTGTAACAGTTTTGCTTACATTAAAATGTAAGCAGACAACGTCCTGCTCGATTTAAATGTAAACAGACTTGTTGACAAATAAATTTTATTTTAGATAAGAAAATACAATAAAGTCAATTAAAAACACGGTTCAGAAAAACACAGTTCATCATTTGTCACGCACTGTAGAATAGGCCTCAGTAGTGGCCTCAGCAAGTAGTGGCCTCAGCAGGTAGAAGCCTCAACAGGTAGGGGCCTCAGCAGGTAGTGGTTCACAGACTCGATGGCAGGGAGAAGACAGAAGTAGACTGTCCAGAAGTTGCGAGTGTCTGGGTACATGACGTGGTGAAGGGAAGAAAGCGAGAGGGTATGAGTGGTGGTCTCCCTCGCTGGAGGCCATGAGAAAACGCCAAGACGAGGAAAGAATGGCAATCGGCTCGAAAGGTAGGTGGGGACACGGAAGAGCGCGCGAAGAATAAATTCCGGGAGTGCCGCAGTAGCTACAGGGCTATGATGGAGAAGGCGCAGCTCGATTTCTTCCGCAAGGTCGCGGACACTGGGAACCATGACCCCTGGGGTCTGGCTTATAGAGCTGCCAGTGGGCGCTTACGACCACCGCCCAACGTGGTGAGTGGTACGAGACTTGCGGAAGGAATCGCGACGGACGTGGGCGGAGCCATGAGTGGACTTGTAGGGGCCCTCTGCCCGGACGACGACCCGTCCCTGGACTCCGCCTACCATCGGCGAGTGCGGCTGGCCGCCGCCTACGTCCCGTCGGGCCGGGATGCGCCTCCTCCGTCACGTCACGAAGTGGAGAAAATAGTCAAGGCATTGCCTAACACGGCTCCGGGGATCGACGGGATCTCGGCTCGCATAGTCGGGCATGTGTGGCACACATGCTCGGCATGTGTGTTGCTGAGGGTACTTTCAGGACAGGACGGGAGATTTGCACAGGTAGTCAAGAAGCGGCTGCGGTGACTGCCCGTGAATGGCTGAAAAACGACTGCATCGCGTCCGCGCCCCGTCTCTTCTGTATAATTATAAAAGTCGCGTCCGTGTCTCGTCTCCGCTTTGTCCGCGACGCGTCCTCGTCTTACGTCTCTTCTGTCTGGCCCGCGCCTTACAAGATCACGTTAACAGGGTTGCTACGCGTGCACGACCGCAGCGCCCTCATCGATTTTCATGATTTTATTGACAAACTGTACGTTTTGCTTGAAGACTGCTAGTCCAAAGCCTAGATAAGTGTGATGGAAACTTGGAATAACTTGAAACATGCCCAATGTCGAGTAGGTATCGAGTCAGTTAATAATGTAGTAGTATCTTTTAAGCGGTTTATAAACATCCATCGTATAAGTAACAAAGCAAACGCAATTCCTGAAGTTAGTTTGTTTAGAAAGATTCTGTATTTACTGTAGCGCGCGCGTAATGTACCAAAATACTATTCCCGGATATTATTTTATCGAAACATGTAGATGTACATTGCTTAATGTCATCGACAACGCGAGCGCGGGGCCTCGCCGCTAACAGCTGATCGGGCGACAGCGTGCACACGAAGTTTGACCTTTTCACGCGCGCCAGTAATTTTGTTATAGTGATAAAAATAAAACTAATGAGTATACAAAAAAAGCATTTTTAAGAAAGTTGTTTGTAATCGTGAGTACAATCGCCTGTTTAAATATCGGTCATTAATTACCAGTTACGCTATATAAAGGGTGTTTCAACAAGAACTTTGTTTTCTAAAACAAATTGAAACAAAAAATTTAAAGGAAAATGAATTAAAAATTTATTGTTATTACGTAGAGAAAATTTTGGCAATTATGAATGAAAAATAATATCTGGTAGATATCTACCACGACCACGCTGACAGATGTTAATTCTTTCATAAAAATATGTTATCACTTGTTGGCAAAATGGAGGGTCTATTTCGTTAATGACATCACGGATTTTCGAACACGTGTTGGTGTTGGTACATTTTGTACCGAGCCTGTTGACTCAAATTTCGCGACTAAATTCTTAATAGCGGTCTCAGAAGAATGATTATGTTGTCTGAAAATATAAAGAATTTTACGACCTTTAACAAAACGACCATTTTCATAGTGGATCTGAATTACTTTAATGCGATTTTCGAGCGCAATTGAATTCATTGTAACAGTTGCCACCTTCTACCAGTGGCGTAGGGTAAATATTCTTGAAAGTGAAGCCGGACCAAAACGTGAATTTCAGTAACTCTAGCTTTGGCCTAATTTTAGTCTTTTTAGTTTAAATATTCAACTCAAATTCTTGTCAAATACATATTGTTACGAGCTGGGTATTGGGATAAATTAATTAACACCAATTAAAACCAAATAAACTTTATTCACACACGAACCAGTAATTAAAACAAACACTTAACACTACTCAACAATTAAACACTTATAAACTCACTTAATCACACGTAAAAATCACTTGGAGATCGCTTCCAGTTCACTTCGAGTTGCCTCGATCGTAGTCAAAACCAGACTGACTCAGGTCGCCGATCGGCGCCCTTTTTATACTACCGCCGGACCCACTAGATGTTTCTAGAAAGTGGTCGAATGTTCTGGAAACATCCATAGACTTCGACATAGTCCCATACCTTCTGGAACATTCCAGAACCATCTCGAAACATCTAGAACAGGGTAGAATTTTCTAGAAACTTCCAGACCAATCTTCGGTAGAATTGTCGAGAACCTTGTGGAACTTTCGAGAAGCTTATAGATAGGTCTCGCAATTCGATCGACGTAACACTGCCCCCTCCTTAGACATGCTCGTCCCGAGCATCGTTAGTCCCGTTGTATTGCGCCAAACGGTCTACATGGACAATCTTGGGCGCGCCACGTGAACGCTTTTGTATCCGGTAGGTGACGTCGTTAATCTTGGTCACGACTCGGTATGGTCCATCCCATTTTGCTTGTAATTTAGGGGACTTCCCTTTGCTGCGCACTGGGTTATGCAACCACACAAGTGACCCCTCGTCGAAACCTCTATTATTTGTCTTCCGGTCGTATCGGGTCTTCATCTTCTCCGATATTTGTTGACCGGATTGTCTGATATGCTCATACACATCATTCAACTTGTTACGCAGGTCATTTGCATAGTCGGTTACACTGCGTGGAACATCAGGAGGGGATCCGGTGATCAAATCAGCAGGCAACCGTAATTCCCTTCCAAAGTTCGCGAAGGCTGGTGTCACAGCTGTACTTTCGTGAACTGCACTACGATAGGACAGAAGAAATGGCTGTATGTGCTTGTCCCAATCTCTTTGCCTGCTTTCCACAACCTTTGCCAGATATCTCTCCAACGTTTGGTTGAAACGCTCCACCATTCCATCAGATTGTGGATGGTAGGAAGTGGTTCGGGTCTTGTGAGTACCCATCAGTCGACAAGTCTCCTGGAATACTTGCGATTCAAAATTCCTTCCTTGGTCGCTGTGTATTTCCAAGGGCACTCCAAAACGACAGAAGACCTCCTAAACCAATTTATCTGCGACTGTTGTAGCTTCCTGGTTAGGAATGGCGAAGACTTCTGGCCACTTTGTGAAGTAATCCATGACAACCATGAAGTACTTGTTCCCGTTTTCACTTTCTGGAAATGGTCCTGCCACGTCTAGTGCTATCCGTTCCCACGGGGCTCCAACGTTGTATATCTGTAAAGCACCTCTGCTGCGTGTCTGGGGTCCTTTAACAGCCGCACAACTGGTACATTTCCGACACCAGTCCTCCACATCCTCCCGACAATGGATCCAGTAAAATAGCTCACGTATTTTCAATAGAGTCTTTTTCACACCCATATGTCCACCTGAACATCCGTCGTGGTAGAGCCGTAATACATCCGGGACTTTGGCTCTAGGAACAACCATTTGTAAATGACAGTTGTCTCCTCGAGCGTTTTCCCATTTACGGCACAAGACTCCTTCCTGGATAATCAAGCTGTTCCATTGCGCCCAATAACTCTTAGTGATGGAACTCATTGCAGCTACATCACTCCATTTAGGTTTAGGAGAACCAGATTTAATCCAATCGAAAATTGGTTTGATGTCTGCGTCATTTTGCTGAGCATGCTGAAGGGTTTCCTTCCATTCGTTACTGAGATCCGTTCTTAGCATTCTTACAGACACAACTTCCTTAGCCTCTTGCCTGATACAGTGCTTACAGTCTTCAGGACAGGGTCTTCTAGACAGTGCATCTGCGTTACTATGTGCCCTCCCACTGCGATGTTCAATTACGAAGTCGAACTCTTGTAGTAGCTCAATCCACCTCGCCACCTGTCCCTCTGGATTCTTGAATTGCAATAGCCACTTTAATGCGGCATGGTCCGTTCGCAATAGGAATTTTCGTCCCAGCAGATACTTACTGAAGTGCTGCAAAGTCTTTACTATGGCAAGTAATTCCCTTCTCGTAACGCAGTAATTTCTTTCCGGTTTCGATAGAGATTTGCTGTAGTACGCTATAACAACTTCCTGATTTCCTTTCCGTTGAGACAACACGCCACCAATTCCAGTATTACTTGCGTCTGTGTCAACTATGAAGTCATTTTCAGTGTCAGGATAGTCAAGAATAGGTGAATTGCACAGACGTTTCTTTAATTCCTGGAATGCGATGTCACAGTTCTCGTCCCAACAGAATTGTTGCTTCTCCTCAGTAAGTTTGTGTAGGGGTTTTGCAATGTCGGCAAAATTCTTGACAAACCGTCGATAGTAGGAGCATAAACCTAAAAATGCTCTGACCTCGGTCTTGTCTTTCGGAACTGGCCATTCCTTGACGGCGACGATTTTCTCCGGGTCTGTCTGAACACCTTCCTCCGAAACTATGTGCCCTAAAAAGTTCACTTGTCTCCTGAAAAATGAACACTTTTCCGGACTTAACTTAAGATTTGCCGTTCGGATTTTTGACAGCACTCTAATTAGGTTTTGAAGGTGATCTTCAAATGTTCGGCCCACGACGATGACGTCGTCCAAATAGACAAGACATGCGTCTCCGATCAATCCGGCAAGTACTTGCTCCATCAACCTTTCAAATGTCGCAGGAGCATTGCACAATCCGAATGGCATGACTTTAAATTGCCATAGCCCCTTTCCTGTTGAAAATGCAGTTTTCTCCTTGTCTTTAGGGTCTATTTCCACTTGCCAGTAGCCGCTTTTCAGGTCTAACGTTGTGAACCACCTCATTCCTGTCAGTGTATCCAATGTGTCATCGATCCTAGGCAGTGGGTAACTGTCTTTTTTCGTGACGTCGTTTAACCGTCGATAGTCCACACAAAACCGCGTGTTGCCGTCCTTTTTCTTCACCAGGACCACAGGAGAACACCACGGGCTAGATGAAGGCTCTATAAAACTGTTCTTCACCATGCGCTCAATCATCTCTTTTACTTCCTTTTCGCGTGCAACCGGAACCCTTCTTGGTCGTTGTCGGATTGGTAACTCATTGCCAGTATTAATTTTATGCTGAACCAGCCCTGTTCTCCCTATGTCAGCATCATCTGTAGAGAACATGTCGGCATACTGGAGTAACATTTTCCTAGCCTAATCCATTTCTACTCCAGTTAGATCGCAGTTTTTCAAAAGTGTTGACACGTCAAATTTCAAGCGAAGCACTTTTTCCGATGGTGCCCTTTCCATTAAGATCTCTTCTTTACCACATTTCAACACTCCTCGATCAACATCGATCTCACAACGATATTTCCGCATAAAGTCTAAGCCCAGGATGCAATCGTCTACTATGTCAGCCACGATGACATTATGCCAATACACTTTATGACCTAGTTTTAGCTTTACCTCCTTCTTGCCTCGGACGGTTATGTGCTGACCGGTAGCTGTCAGTAATTGTATGCGGTCGTGGTTATTAAAGAAGTCCCCAAGGAACCGACATGCTAGGTTTGAGTTGACGACCGTGTGAGAAGCTCCTGTATCGAGTGTCAATTTGCATGGTTTTCCGTTGACTTCACCTTTGATGATCAGGCTGTTTCCGTCATGGGCCTGTGAGATCGAGATCCTCGGGGCTCTTTCAATACCAGCCAGCACCCGCCCCTCAGTCCTGGCGTTTACTCGTTTCCCTGCTGTTGCGGGGCAGTCTTATCGGTCCCTCTTCCCTGCTGGGATTGATCTTCTCTTAGAGTATTTCTCTTGGGACAGCTAGACCGAAGATGACCCTTTTCCCCACAAGTGTAGCACCTGGGACTGTACCCTTGTGGGCGGTCGCGTACAGTTGATTCTACAACTTCTCTGACGCGATGTGTGCGATGATCTTGCCTCACGGCCTCTACTTCCAAAGCATGGGCCAAGGCGTCCTTTAATGTTTCGTGATGCCCAAGTCTTACAGCGGCTCTGACTTCCAGGTCACGTATTCCATCGACGAACGCCTGTACGAGATTGACATTGATCAGAGCAGGAGCAGACTGGTATGCCTTCCGGACCAACTTCTCAATTTCCAGGGCCCACTGTTGTAGAGTCTCGGAACTACGTTGAACACGATCCTTTAGCTTTGCGCGAAATACGTGCTCCAGGTGCGCGTCGCCGTACCTGGACTCCAACGCTTCCAGCAGCTGTTCATAAGTCACATCCTTGCCAAGAGCCTCAAGTACGGTCAGGGCCTGGTCTCGTAGGCCTAAGGTGAGCGCGGTCATTGCTTGCTCTTTCGTCCACCCATTCGCCTTCATAACGGCCTCAAACTGCATCCTATAAGCCGACCATGAAGATGTTCCGTCGAATGGCGGCACCTTAAACCCTCGTGCCGAAGGTGCAGCAATCACTGGACACGCGACCCCGTCTCCAGTCCGAAGTTCACCCAAAGCCTTCTTCACCCCGGCAATTTGGACCTCAGCTTCAGAGATGCGATTTTCGTGCTGATTGACTTGCTCTTTAATCACCTTGAGCTCCTTGCCAAATGTTGAGTGCAGGTCCTTAATGAGGACCATTTGTTCTTCTTGGCGACGGGCCTGCTCCTCTTTATCTTCCTGAAGCTGCCTTTGCAACAGGCGGGCTTGTTCTTCCTGGCGGCGGGCCTGCTCCTCCTGGCGGCGGGCCTGCTCCTCCTGGCGGCGGGCCTGCTCCTCCTGGCGGCGGGCCTGCTCCTCCTGGCGGCGGGCCTGCTCCTCCTTATCCTTCTGTAGCTGCTCTTGCAGCAAGCGGGCCTGTTCTTCTTGGCGGCGGGCCTGCTCCTCCTTATCCTTATGTAGCTGCTCTTGCAGCAAGCGGGCCTGTTCTTCTTGGCGGCGGGCCTGCTCCTCCTGGCGGCGGGCCTGCTCCTGCAGTAGCGCCATAAGCGCAGACAGGTCTGGAACCGCTGGTGCTGAAGAGACTGCAGATGGACCAGCGGCTGGATCCGTCGTAGGCTGAGCACCACCCGGCGTCTGTATCGGGGAACCTCCAAACCGCCTCTGGTCCAGGTCTTGCTGGCGCTGACTCCTGGTACGAATACCGTCCGTGTCGTCCTTTGGTAAAATTGGCATTATATCCCTCACTTCTGACACCAAATGTTACGAGCTGGGTATTGGGATAAATTAATTAACACCAATTAAAACCAAATAAACTTTATTCACACACGAACCAGTAATTAAAACAACACTTAACACTACTCAACAATTAAACACTTATAAACTCACTTAATCACACGTAAAAATCACTTGGAGATCGCTTCCAGTTCACTTCGAGTTGCCTCGATCGTAGTCAAAACCAGACTGACTCAGGTCGCCGATCGGCGCCCTTTTTATACTACCGCCGGACCCACTAGATGTTTCTAGAAAGTGGTCGAATGTTCTGGAAACATCCATAGACTTCGACATAGTCCCATACCTTCTGGAACATTCCAGAACCATCTCGAAACATCTAGAACAGGGTAGAATTTTCTAGAAACTTCCAGACCAATCTTCGGTAGAATTGTCGAGAACCTTGTGGAACTTTCGAGAAGCTTATAGATAGGTCTCGCAATTCGATCGACGTAACAATATTTTTCTTACATATGCACTAGAATTTTATTATCCGTAGCACCGGTTATAACATCGCCCAATAAGCTAAAAATGCTCATAAAATAAAAACTACTAAACCAAACTAAATTAATTTTTATCGGAACTAATAGCAGGTATACAGCATCGAATAATATAACCCATATGGATGCAAAGTTCTCATCAATATAAATGAATTAAGTCCAAATACAAGATAGCTGCTATAAACCGTTCAAGAGTTCCCTGAACTGTTCTTCGTCTTAGTCATCAGACCCCTAATGACAGTTACAACCCTTTTAGGTGAAAAGTTCTCATCAATACAAATTAATCAAGCTCAAACACAAGGTAGCTGCTGTGAATCGTTGAGGAGTTCCCTGAACTGTCTCTCGGTTCCATCATCAGCTATTATACTCCAGACCTTTGTTAAATTGTAGTGCTTTGAAATACTTAATGAAAAAACTTTAAACACACTAGTCGCCCCTACGATTTATGAAAGTTTCACTCGATTTCTCTGGTTTCCATCATCAAACCCTGATTTCATTATCATGGGACCACCTTTGAACTATATTCTTTCTAACGAAAAAAAAAAATCATCAAAATCGGTTCATTAACGACGAAGTAAAAAGTAATCCCGCGAACAAAGAACAAAACAAACATAGAAAAAAAAAACATAATAATTATACGGACGAATCGCAATCGAGTAACCTATTACCTGTTCAGCTAGGTGTACCTCAAGGCTCAATACTGGGTCCGTTTTTATTCCTGGTTTATATTAACGATCTACCATACTATTTGAAGAATATCTGCGATGTAGTACTGTTTGCAGATGACACATCTCTAATCTTTAAAGTGGATAGGAATAGACAAGAGTTTGATGACGTGAACAACGCACTATCAAAGGTCATAGATTGGTTCACAACAAATAACCTTGTACTCAATGCCAAGAAGACTAAATGCATAAAGTTCACTTTACCCAATGTTAGAAATCTGGGTCCCAGCATCGTCCTTGGTAGTGTGGAGCTTGAAACTGTTGATTCAGCCGTGTTTCTGGGTATAACAGTAGATTCAAAACTACAATGGGGTCAACATATATCAAAACTAGCAGGTAGGCTTAGTTCGGCCGCCTACGCTGTTAGAAAAGTTAGACAATACACTGACGTTGACACAGCAAGATTAGTCTATTTTAGTTATTTTCACAGCGTCATGTCCTATGGTATTCTGCTGTGGGGCAAAGCCGCTGATATCCAAAATATATTTGTACTCCAGAAACGAGCGGTTCGTGCCATTTACCAACTAGGTGCGCGAGATTCTCTAAAAGATTTCTTTAAAGAGATTGGAATTCTCACAGTGGCTTCCCAATACATATTCGCCAACATTTTATATATCAGGCAAAACATTCACCAGTACAGTAAAAATAGTGATATCCATAACTTTAATACTAGGAATAAGCACAAACTTCGTGTTCCTTTTCATCGGCTTCATAAGGTGCATAATTCATTCGTTGGGGTTGGTATAACTTTTTATAACAAGTTACCGTCCTCTTTCCTAGACTTGCCATTTAACGTGTTTAAAGCAAAAGTAAAAGCTAACCTCTGTTCTAAGGCATACTATTCTGTAAGTGATTATTTAGATGATAAGCATAGTTGGTCGCTGTGTTGAACACAAGACATTGTTCATGTTCTTTTAACAAAATTGCTAGCTGACAGGTTATTTGACTCCATGTAGCTCTGTATTTTTTTATATTTTTAGTTCTCTTACTTTAGATACTTATTTTATTCGTTTTTTTTTGTGTGTGTGATTTTTTATTTATTTTTTGTTGGACGGTCGTAGGGTATCATTTGGTACTACTCGTATTGTCGGAGCTGATGAAGATTGTATAATGATCTTTGTATTGTATAGACTCAATCTCTCTAGTTTTATATAGTTTAATAGCAAGCATTGTGTGAGTACTATGTATTTCAGAGCTTTCAATGATTAGATACCCACGTCTTTTAGTGACTTGAATTACCCTGGTGGTTGAGAATATGTCATGCTCACTCAAATGTCTCGCTGACGGTGGCGTGTGTGTCGGATCATTTAGTTCCCTTCAAAATGGTTGAGCTGAATGGTGCTGATACATGTGTCATGTTCGTGAACGGGCGCCGTCAGTCGTGACTGGTCATCTCCTAGCTGCCACGGTCTATTTTAATGATTTATAATTCTCTTGAATTGTCTATTTTATATTTTCCTATGGGCACTTTTTTATTTGCTACATCGTTCTCACATAATGTACCATCTTAAGATGAATGATGTAACAAAGATTCTGTAATAATTTTGGCGATTAAAAAGAGTGTCCATGGAGTTTCTTGCTCATTCTTCTCCATAGAGATCTACGCTTTGGAATGAGCACCTACGGTACTTTCACAGTTTTTATGTCTTGTGACTGGGACTGTAGCACCATAACATATATAAAATTTTATTTTACCTATTTTATTTTTTGTCTTTTGACAATTCAAAAGTGCCTGTAACAGGCCTACTTGAAATAAATGATTTGATTTTGATTTTTGATTTTGATATTTTGCAGTAGGTTAATATATTATACGTTACTGATACACATAGTAACATAGTACACAGAAATTAAAAAAAGCTTATGCTAATCGCCTACAGATCTTAACACCGTGATTCAGGATCGTGACGTAATTGCACAACGCCATCTAGTTGAAAACTTCGAAACTAACATGACACTGTTTTACGCTGCTTTATCAAACAATACCATTGAACTGAAGTAAACTTGTTGTTACTGCACTAACTACGCAAAACTTAGGTATCAATTTTAACAATAATACCAAATCAAATACTAAAAATCAAATAAAAATCAAACAAAACTATAAATAAACGCGCACCAAAACTAATGTGAATCTGTTATCCAAATAATAATATCTAACTAAACGAATTACAGTATCATTCCATCTCGTTCTGGCATACGCATTTCATATCTCTGTCTTTATTATAAGCCGGAGACATTCGGCTTCCCAACGTCCCTTAATTTAGCGGTGTTACGTAGCTTCAAGCTTACGATCGCTACAAGAGGAAGGATTCCTGTACCCTTAGCACGAGTTTTCACTATTTTACTTTACAGCGTCTTTCCAGTATTTACAGCGTTTCTTGTATGGAAAAATGGAACAGCGCCTCTGGTGTGCGAAGAAGGAACTAATTTTTTTCTTGAAAATTGTCAATTTGAAATTGTTAACGTTCCAGTTAAACTTTTACGTCTCAAATACTGAAAACTCGTGCTAAGGGTACTGTTTTGCCTTATGGCTTACAAATTGCACGGGGAAAAAAACGTAGGTGTTTATTTATTTCTTTGATTTTTATTTTCATAAGTAAATGTTTATTATTTGTTTGATTGTTAGTTTTAGTTTGAGTGTTTTTCTTTGATTATTATAGTCACAAGCAATGTAACTTCGTAAATAATTAATTTGTTTAAATGATAAATGAAAATCATTGATACTAGCTTATTTGCTATATTTCGAAAGTAAAGCACAAGAAAAGTTCAAGGTGTTCAAGCAAAGTAAAGTTCAAGGTGGACCACACTATGCTTTTGAGAAAAATCGAATTTAATGGGATACGTGGGAGTCTGCTACGCTGGTTAACATCGTATATAAAAAACCGAACTCAAAAGGTTGTAGTACAGGGCTTTTCATCTGAGGTGATCAGCGTGACATCTGGAGTGCCGCAGGGCTCAATTTTAGGCCCGCTGCTTTTTGTGTTGTTTATAAATGATATAAACACATGCTTCAGTAACAGTAGTTTTTTATTATATGCTGACGACCTTAAAGTGTTCCGCAAAATAAGCTCTATTCATGACTGTGTTAAATTACAAGAGGACCTGGATCGATTATCTGCCTATTGTGTAGCTAATAAATTACAATTGAGTCTTCCCAAATGTAAATCTATCACTTTTACCAAAAAAATTAATATCACTCATTTCACTTATTCACTTTTTTTTTTTTTTTAATAATATTCCACAACTATCACACAACGCCATCTAGTCCCAAGCTAAGCAGAGCTTGTGTTATGGGTACTAGACAACTGATAAACATACTTATATATTTCTAAATACATACATATTATAGATAAATTACACCTAGACACAGAACAAATGATAGTGCTCATCACACAAACATTTGTCCTGGGTGGGAATCGAACCCACGACCTCCGGCATAGCAGTCAGGGTCACTAACCACTAAACCAACAGGCTTGTCAAACTTCACATTTTTTAAGAAACAGTCATCATATCACACTCTTCTTGAAAAGTTTACCTTGTCAACTCTTAAATTAAGGAGACTGTATCTTGATCAATCATTCTTATACACCGTGTTCCGGACGATATACATAAACTTCGACCAGATGTTCAAACCACGGAAGTAAGCATTTTTCATTATGGACACATTAATAAATTCTTATTTTTTATTTTTTGTTAATTTTCATACAAACTAAATACCTAGACGTAAATAACCCGATATGCATGCCTCTTTATCCGAATTGGCAACGTCATTCATAACATTTGGCGGGCTGAAACAAATGAAATGCAAATAGTATTTGATAGATTTCAAATTAAGATACTTTCTCACTGCATAGCTCAATTAAATTTCATTAAATGAAATTACAAATATCTTTGTAACGAAGCCTTTTTAAGTACTACTTCCTTTGCTGGATTTGATTTGTAAAAGCCATAGAAGTATTTGCTAAAGTTTATGGATAACGTGAAGAACACGGTGTATAAGATCTGTCGTAATGAATTTGATAGCTCTAACCTCATAAACCAAATTTATATTCGCATACCTAGTCGTTCTCAACGTATTCGTGATACTTATGCTCATACATTATTTGCTCCGAAGCCTTGCAGGACTAACGCAGGCGAACGAGCTCCCTTACGACGCATTATGAAATGTTACAATGATAATTTTGCTGATCTTGACTTATTTGTTTTATCACGTGCACAATTTAAGAAACGTATCCTTGAAAGAACTGTTCACACTTCCACCTTCCAAAGTAGTGGAAATAACTAAATAATGGTTAATTTTCTTTTTTCATGTCTGCTAAAGTCCGTGTGTACCCACCTAATTAAGTTTGTACCACATTATTTTGTGGATAGCGGTGCAGGTCGTGTAATTACATAATTGTATTGTATTCCGTCGTAGATTTAAGATTTATTATGCAATTGTTTGCTGTCCTAAAGAATTAAAAATAAAATAAAAATAAAGCCGATAGGAGTCGGCATGTTAGGGGCCTTCGGGCCTGCCTTCTACGAATACCGTCAAAAACTAAAGACATTACCACAAAAACTTTTAAACGTCTGTTGAACACTTGTCTAAAAAAATGTCAGATTATGTCGTTGAAATAAGGTTCGTTTTGCAGTCACATTTTTTTACCGACTTCAAAAAAAAGGAGGTTATCAATTCGACCCGTATGTATGTAATATTATCAGAACTGCCCAGTTTTCATATATGTTAGTCTATATCAGCGTCTGAACAAATGTGCCAAATTTCATAAGTGTATGTATGTATGTAATATTATCAGAACTGCCCAGTTTTCATATATGTTAGTCTATATCAGCGTCTGAACAAATGTGCCAAATTTCATAAGTGTATGTATGTATGTTTTTATGTTTGTGCACGCATATCTCCGGAACTATAAGTTCGATTTAAGTAATTCTTTCTAATCTAATCGGTTCAGTAGTTTTAGAGATATGGATTTTTTTATGTTGTGACGGATTACAAGATTAGTGCATATGTAAGAAAAATTTTGTATTTTACAAGAATTTGGGTTGAATATGTAATAAATAAACTAAAAAAAGGGTAAAATAAAAACTTTTTAAAAAAAAGTACCGACTTCAAAACAAATACAAAAAAGTTTAAAATAACTTTTCTTTCGGAAGTCGGTGGCTTTGTTTTGTTGTGTCATTGACTATTGCCACCGACTTCCGAAAGAAAAGTTATTTTAAACTTTTTTGTATTTGTTTTGAAGTCGGTACTTTTTTTTTTAGACTAGTGTTTAACAGATGTTTAAGTTTTTGTAGTAAGGCTGTAAATGTCTGAACTATTACGTTCTTGTTGTAGCACCAATTGAAAAACAAAGTTCTTGTTGAAAAATCCTGTACATCGCTTTCGAGTATAACTCTTCTGACACATTTCACATCTTTTTAAGTTTTTTTTAGTGTGTCTAAGATGTTTTCTTAATTTAACAGTTTGACTAAAACTCTTCTGACATACATCACATTTGTTATGCCGGATCCACACGCTTGGCAAACCTCGACAAGCCTTCACAAATACAAACATGTGGATAGAGCGTTTGGCTTGGCTTGCAAGCGCTTGGAGGCAATCCGATCGAGTGTCGGTTTTTTGACACAAATCAAAGGGAGTTTGCCGCAAGCGCTTGCGAAGCGTCCACACGCTTGTGCGCCCCTCAGTCTAGTTAATATAAAAAAGTAGGTACTAAAACCCCTTCTACACGATCAGACCCGACCGCCGACAGAGGTGACCTTGGTCGCGTCAACAGTACCCAACCGTCTGGAACGCTGTCGGCTGACGGTCGGATCCGACCGCGGACGCAGCCTATCGGGACGGATGCGCTCCCGACCAAGGTCATCCAAAGGTCGATTGACTCCGCCCATATTTGGTCGCCCGACCAACGTCTACACGGTAGATTTTCACACCCACCGGACCAAGGTCACCTCTGTCGGGCGGTCGGGTCTGATCGTGTAGAAGGGGTTTTACTCTGTGGTCTAGTTTGTGCTCTGCTGGCAAACGGACGTCCGTTGTGCTTTTTGTTTGTTTGAAAATGATTAAAAATATTTGAATGTATTTCAATTTGTTTTTAAAATAAATAAATGAAGTCTTCTTTATGTAAAAGTGTCTTTATTGTACTTTTCCATCACGGAGCAGGACACCCGGTATATACCTATAATAAAATATAATAATTACTTGGTACGGTTTTTGTGCTTTGCCGTATCTTTCATTTTCTTTCTATATTTTTTTTTCTGTTTCTGACTCGAACATTAATAATTATTTTTATAGGTATATACCTTCGATCATTTATAACAACTAGATACACAATCAGCGACAAAAAACGTCCTCACCAAAAGAATGACCAAATCAGAGATCGGTCATCCTTTTGGTTTAGTACTGTTCTAACGCTCGGAACGTAAACATGCCTCCGTGCTCGTTTAAAAAGTGCAAAAATCACTCTTCCAGGACCGAAAAAAGGATGTAATTTCATTTTTTTAGTAAGTACTAACATTACCAATATATAATAACTATCACTGTACTATAAATACTGATATTTCGTTAAGAATCGCCGTAAAACATTTATTTTAAAATTGACGAAATTATCAGCCGGGTTTATAAAGCACCTAAATTGAAAAGACTTTTACTAAACGTACAGATCGTAGTGTCGCATGGCTACTTGATTTACTCGGGTAACATGTGTTGATTCGAGTCGCGGTCGTAAAATTTAATGTGTTTTTATGACCGTTCTAAATCCGACTTTAACTCATTTGAATAAGGTTTAATTTCTTTTGGTATAATATGTTGGCCAGTTATGTTTCTTTCTGTTTTCTTTCTCTTTCTATTTTACGACCTACTTGAGGACAGTTCTTAGTTCGTTTTTGTACGGGATTGTGTATCTAGTTGTTATTAATGATCGAAGGTATATACGTAACTAATAGAACTAACGCACTAGCAAGCGTGTGGAGGGCCGCGTTTGTTTCCCAAGAGCAAGCCAAACGTTTGTAGAGGCTTGGCGTTTGTGGCAAGCGGCAAGCGTGTGGATCCGGCTTAAGGTTTTTCACCAGTGTGTATTAGAACATGTCTTTTTAAATCACTTGTTTGACTGAAACTCTTCTGACATATTTCACATCTGAATAGTTTTTCACCAGTGTGTATTAGAACATGTCTTTTTAAAGCACTTGTTTGACTGAAACTCTTCTGACATATTTCACATCTGAATGGTTTTTCACCAGTGTGTATACGAACATGTAGTTTTAAATGATGACTTTGATTAAAACTCTTATGACATATTTCACATCTGAATAGTTTTCCACCAGTGTGTATTAGAACATGTCTTTTTAAATCACTTGTTTGACTGAAACTCTTCTGACATATTTCACATCTGAATAGTTTTTCACCAGTGTGTATAAGAACATGTCGCTTTAAATGAGCACGTTGACTAAAACTCTTCTGACATATTTCACATCTGAATGGTTTTTCACCAGTGTGTATACGAACATGTAGTTTTAAATGATGACTTTGATTAAAACTCTTATGACATATTTCACATCTGAATAGTTTTTCACCAGTGTGTATAAGAACATGTTGCTTTAAATGAGCACGTTGACTAAAACTCTTCTGACATATTTCACATCTGAATGGTTTTTCACCAGTGTGTATACGAACATGTAGTTTTAAATTATGACTTTGATTAAAACTCTTATGACATATTTCACATTTGTAAGATTGTTTACCAGTGTGAATACTAATATGTTTAATTAAATTACTTCTTGTAGTATAACTACGGTGACACACATCGCATTCATATGTTTTTATTCGGTCATTTGCAGCTGTATCAGTATTATTCACAATATTACTGATAGATTGAGAATTTGTAACAAGCTTTGTGAATTTAGAAGGAGCTGCAGACTTGTGTTTCTCGGTGTTCCGGATAATTAGTAAGTCTGGCTGTTCAGTTTTCTTTTGCTGGAATGCCATCGTATCTTCTAGCCTTGTTATTCGTACGTATAGCTCTGGTTTCTTCGCGTCGGACGCTCCTGTGAAAATAAAACTGTTAAGTAAGGATTTTTTCTCATGACGATGATGATGTGTTCCGACTAGTGGTGTTCAAAGTTGCTTTAAGTCAATCACTTGCTTTTTTATATGCTTTATTAAAGCATGCTTTTTTAAACGCGTAGGCAAAGCATGCTGCCACTCACCGCGCTTGCTTTAAGTCAAGTGACTTAAAGCAAGCGCGGTGAGTGAGGAAATCGCTTGAAGTTGTTTTTTTTAACTTGCTATCGTTAAGCAATTAAAAAAACAGGTTCAAGCGATTTTCGACCTTATTGTCATTTATGCAAACACCGGATTTAATGAAGGAGCAATGTTAGCGAACGAGAATGTGAGAAAAAACAAACCAAATTTTAAATGTCAATAAGGTCGAAAATCGTTTGAACCTATTTTTTTAATTGCTGAACGATAGCAAGTCACAAAAAACAGCTTCAAGCAATTTTCGACCTTATTGACATTTATGCAAACACCTGATTTTAATGAAGGAGCAATGTTAGCGAACGAGAATGTGAGAAAAAACAAACCAAATTAAAAATGTCAATAAGGTCGAAAATCGCTTGAACCTGTTTTTTCAATTTCTTAACGATAGCAAGTTAAAAAAAAACAACTTCAAGCGATTTCCGACCTTATTGACATTTATGCAAACACCTGACTTTAATGAAGGAGCAATGTTAGCGAACGAGAATGTGAGAAAAAACAAACCGAATTAAAAATGTCAATAAGGTCGAAAATTATAGATAGTCAATATACATATATTGCGTGTCCTATCATAGTCACTGTTTAGTTTAACACTATAAAACACGAATCAAAATAGCGTAGGTATGTTTAGGAGAGCCAAAATCGTCCGCGGTGCTTATAACGATTACGCACAGAACCGACCGGAATCGCTAGCATGCGACGACAGCCCGGCGCGGCGGCGCCCGCCTCACCCGGCCCCTGCATAATGCTTATTCATTGCTTGTTGCTTTTCGCGCGACGGACAGAGACAGAGAGTTCGATGTAAAAGCAATAAGCAAATAGCAACTTGTGAGAGCCACGATAGCATTTGCTTTATGTTATGTGTATTAAGCACGGTGCTTTATTTTGCTATATGATATATTAACCACCACTAGTTCCGACCGATATCGGTCAGGGCGATTGCTTCAGCTCCGCTGTAGTTGTCGTTGTCGTTCGTGTGCTCGCATGTGGCTTATGTATCTTATGTTTTCCGTAGGACCGCAGCGAATCGCAGAGTCCGAGATGATTTTTTTGAATAGTTGCTATTTACTAGGAATTTATTATGTCTCATGAATGCATGAACAATATTTTAATTCACTAACAGCTTCCCTTCATTCTAATTGTCTTTACGGTTTGTAACGCGACCAAAAAATATGCTAGTTCGCGGTGACGGCCACTGGAGCAGTTTCTGAGCGTTAAGCTGCTTTCTACCAGAGATGTGTCATTTCTTTTATTTATTTATTTAACTCAGGTTTTAAGGCCCATATAATACAAGTCAGTATGACACTTAACTAATAATACAATACGTAAGCAATACGAATACAACACTAATTCACACGAAGAGTCGGCGTCGTGTGTCGCGCGGTGTCAGGTATCCGGCCTCGGAATCTCCGGAACACTACACCTCTCGGCCAAAATTCCTCTATTGTGAAAGTCGACAGATGTTCAGTCGGCACCCTCACTACAAAAGAATAGAAGTTCACGTTGCGATGAGACAGCAGCGTCACTGGTACTGCAGACTGGTACTGGGACGCAGCGGATGATTCGGTCCGGTCTGTGCGGTACAGCACTGGTTCCGACAAGTAGTGGGCTTTCTCCTCTTCTCCTTCTCAACTTTGACAAAACCATCCATGTCGCACTAGTCTTTCACAGGACCCTGCTGAGGCAAATCCCTTTGGATAGGTACCTGCTTATCTCCTTGCTGCTTAGATTGAGGCGCAGCGGGTTTGTTGGTGGCAGTAATAGCTGCATAAGCACATTCCGGGGTTGACGTACTAACGCGTGTTACCTCGACCGTAGTTGAGGGACGGTCGGTGGCGGAACGTAATCGTCCGCAACAGTGACATTCGGTGATGTTTTTAATTCGCCGACTCAAAACTGCGGACGCATTCAGCGCGTATTCACATTAGAAATGTCAGGTGACCCCTCATGTAGCTCACCTATGGTGCGATCCGACACCTCTGATTTGGACTGTACTTCGGCCAGGCTTGTCTTCATGAATGTTATATCTTATCTAGTTACGCTACGTTGCTATGGATGCGTTTGATATCCACCAATCATATTCATTGGTGCACATAGCATAGCACTGGTGGAAACGGATTCAACTAAGATATGTTTTTATTTGGAAGGATGCGTGCTATGGATATGTGCTGTGGATGTGTGCTATGGATGCGTGCTATGGATGCCTGCTATGGGCCGTCTTCCCTACTATCGGTACATCGCATAGCTCGAGCTGCGGATCTTCCTCGCACAGCTACTTTGCGGCGGCGATCATCATAGCACATTTTACTCGCACCGCTACATAGTTTAGAATCCGTGGAAACAGGCACATAGTTTCGTAGCCTAGCTTTTACATGCTCGCAGCATAACTAAAAAGAACATCTTTAGTAGAAAGGCACCCTAACGCTCATCTTCGTCGCTTGCAGTCACGCATCCTTGCCACTCCTGTTTGCCTGTTTTAATATTCCTATGGTTACGACTTCCGCCTAATCCTTCAGTCATACAGACTTACCTAATAGTACACCTACAAACAACAAAAAAAGTTTGCGATCACTTTGAAAAATCGATATCTTTTTTGTTACGGTAGATTTATATCATTATTATGATTTCTTCTTCTTTTGAGATTATTATTACAGAGCGATAGATTATTATAGAACACAAAATTTTTCTTGATTTTCATTTAAAAAAATATCAGCTTATGCTAGTGATGACAAACTTTTTTGATGTGTATACATTTCACAATTCGTATCATCTAACGGACAAGCTTATTACCATCAACTGGGTATAAATTCAGACCCTGTGTCTAGTAACTTCCTGATGGAATAACTTTTAACTATATTAAAATAACGGCATAACTTACTCAACCAGCGAACCGAACTCAGGACGTTTGAATCTCAGTTGAATTGCAAAAATCTTGGTTGAATAAAAAGACTAAGTATTTAATTTTACCAGAAACAAATCTAACAAAATTAACTGTTAATCAAAACAAAAAAGAGCTACCCATTAAATTGCGATGCTCGACGACGGTAGTGAAGACAAAGGCCCGACTCCCACCTACCCACTGCCAGAGGCGCGCACGCTCAGCAGTTCGACTGCTGCAGACGTGTTTAATAGGATATTCTGAACAATACAGAGCAGTGCAGAGCGGCTTGTCACACTGTCTCTACGTAGATGGGGTATCGGGTTGTTCAGTATTTGGGCAAGCGAGTTTCCAAGCGCCCACATCATTTAACTGATCATTTCTGCCCAAATCCGGAGCACTAGCTAAGGGCTGAACGTATATTAACCTTTTAACCGCCCGACTTCATATCAATTGTCGTGCCCCCAGCGCCAGGCACAGTAAAAAAACGACGGATTGCACTCCGGGAGTGCCGACAGAAGTGAAAACTTGAATATTAACGTTGACAAATAATGCTAAAAGAGTTGGACCCCCATGTCTTGGGATAACTAGGATTTCTCCTGCATCTATAGTATCAAGCAATATTACAGCACATCCAATGTTCGCTATTCTAAGGGGGTCGCTATTCTAAGGGGGTTAGCTTAATTGCGTTAGACATATGGTTGACATTTCCGTGATCAGTCGAATTCCGTTGCTACTCGGTCAAGGCCGCACCTCGTAGCACATTGAAATTCTTTACCGATATCGATAGATACCCGATATTTTGTTCAATTTTGCATAAATAAGACTTGTTGCGAGTACATTTACTCGTATTTATTTGGTACTGCTTGCGACTTTGCCTTTGCTGCATGTCTAATTGGTGATCAATGCAACGTCTCGATCATTAATAAATTATAATAATTATGTTACTATTTAAAACATTGATTATATTTATGCTTTATAGCATTTATGCGATCATAAAATGCGATACGATTTAAAAAAAAAATTCGTGTATGAATGAAGGCGACCTTATACTTGTATTGTAATGTAAAACTAAATAAATAATTAATTTAAATAAACAAAATTGTTTAGGTATTCCTTGTATCGATATCAATCGACAAATTCAATATTCGACTTGACCACATCACTACTTGAGTAGCGAAGTGCTTTCGAGAATGCTCTATTAAAATAAATCAATCTAAAATAAACTTACTCTTAATGGTGTAAGGTTGATTTTGACTAACTGTTCTATTAAATCTTAGTAAATTGATACAAAATAAGATTTTTATTAGAAAAACTTTTTCAAAAAAAGTAACCGACTTCAAAAACAACAGCAAAACAAAAAAGGGTGAAACAACCTAATTAATAACTTCTTTCGGATGTCGGTGGCTTTATTTATTTTTTATTATTTCATTGATTTTTAGCCACCGACTTCCGAAAGAAGTTATTAATTAGGTTATTTTACACTTTTTTGTTTTGTTGTTGTTTTTGAAGTCGGTTACTTTTTTTGAAAAAGTTTTTATTTTACCCTTTTTAGTTTATTTATTAAATATTCAACCCAAATTCTTTTAAAATACAAAATTTTCTTACATTTGCACTAATCTTGCAATCCGTCACAACATAAAAAAATCCATATCTCTAAAACTACCCAACCGATTTTGATGAAACTTGCAGTGTACCCTAAGTTGAACAATACCTAGTACCACAAAAAAAGAATTTCTTAAATCGAACTTGTAGTTCCGGAGATATGCGTGCACAAACATAAAAACATACATACATATACATACACTTCTGAAATTTGGCACATTTGTTCAGACGCTGATATAGACTAACATATATGAAAACGGGGCAGTTCTGATAATATTACATGCATACGGGTCGAATTGATGACCTCCTTTTTTTTGAAGTCGGTAAAAAAACAGTGAAAATCGTACTCTCCGATGATAAGAAATACCTCCATTTTAAAGATTTTCTCTCTTACCATCATTTTTGAACTCTAAAACGGATTAATACGGCATAAATAAGGAAATATGAATTTGTCGCGAGACTAGCAACTCGACGCGATTTGAGAACGCCACTGGGATCGGTTAAGCGTAACAACGCTTAATTGTGGCACGCGTGCCACGCTTACTTCCACTGTTTTTTCTGTTCCGCGGATATATCCGAATCTGGCGAAATGGGCCCGAAAATATTTGTAGGATATATCCGACGTTGGCGGTTAAATCTTACCGAGATATCATACAAACTTTGAAACTTTTTTTTCTCAATAAAACCAGGAAAGAATTTCTGAAGATTTCAGAACCAAGGAGACGAAGATAGCTTTTACCAATAATTTTTAATGTGTTAATAATTAAATGTACCATGTCTGTTAAATAAAGTTTCAATCAAATTATTGAATATAAGAAACATACCACTTTGTAGTTCCTGCTCTGGTTCAATACTCTCATTCTCTTCCTTACAATCATCTTGTAATTCTTCTTTGATATCATGATGTTCCTCCTCGGATTCAGTTCTCTCATTGTCTTGTTCACAATCATTTTGTAATTCTTCTTTGATATCATAATGTTCCTCCTCGGGTTCAGTTCTCTCATTGTCTTGTTCACAATCATTTTGTAATTCTTCTTTGATATCATAATGTTCCTCCTCGGGTTCAGTTCTCTCATTGTCTTGTTCACAATCATCTTGTAATTCTTCATTGATATCATGATGTTCCTCCTCGGGTTCAGTTCTCTCATTGTCTTGTTCACAATCATCTTGTAATTCTTCTATAATATCATCACTTTCTGATTGACATTCATCAAGTACACAGTTAACATGCACTGTTGGAGTAATAATAAACCCATTGAAAAACTCCCTCTCATCTTGGTTTTTTCTTGATTTTGTCTGTAAACAGTTTTATAAAATGTTCAGTCAAATCCTGATTGTAGTCACTACAAGCTGTCCAAACGTTTACTTTACTTTTGACAGCTACATGAGAAATCACCATATTTCTTACAAGTGCGCTTTGATGAAATATGAGGTAATAGTAGATTAGTAGCCAAGGGCTGTAAGGCATCAATTGCAGCCCGAGATATTTAGGCGCACGCCTATAGTTCGAGGGTACAATTGATGCTTACACCCGAGCTAACTACTCTGCTATACATCTCGATTGTGAGGTAAGTAGATAATAAAATTCCCTATCTCAAAAACTACTGAACCGATTTTGATGAAACTTGCAGTATTCCGTAAATTAAACAATACCTAGTACAACAAAAAAAGAATTACTTAAATCGGACTTGTAGTTCCGGACATATGCGAACACAAACTAAATCAGTCGATGCCTACTCCAAGCCGTTGAGGAGTTATACCTTCCATCATCAGCTCATCCACCTGAGATGATGATTATCAGATGCAAATACTTGAACAGCTTTAGAGAATATATGAAAACGGTACTATACTCGTCAAAACAAAATAAGGGCCACTTTTTAAATTACACTTTAAACAAGTATTGCTCTTATTCTGGGTACATAATAAATACTAAATATCTTGTTATGGTTTCTTTTAAGTATTAATATTGTTTCTACTGCATAATTGGAAATTCATAACTTTTTTTAAATTAGATATTTGAGATTACTTAGAATTAACGGTATGGTGTTTTTTAATTTTCAAACTTCTAACGGAGTTTTCTTTGACTAATACAGCAAGTAGGCTATAATGATCTTTCAATCTCATAATGTCGTGTATTCGGAGACATATGGATGCAAAAACAGCCACTTGGGGTGTCACCTTAATCCAGGGGGCCCGTAGCCAGAAGAGGTAGGTTTAATGGTGGAATATTCGCAACGAGTGGTTCCAAATGCTTGAAACTGGTCTTAAAAGACGGGTAATATCACCAGATGCCGTGATCAAGGAAGAAAGTAAGTAAGTAAAGCCCAAGAAGACCATTAAGTTTGTTTAACCGCGCAAATAGAGCGAAAATCTACTGCGCGGACCGTACAAACTCCATTTCGTCGAGCTACAGGCACCCCTATAATTGACTACACTATTCCGAATCGACTCCATAAAGACTAACAATACTCAAGAAGATGCTTGGTTCGCCTCCAGTTAACTGCAGCGTATGGTGAAAATCGTGAAACATGTACGAAAGAGAAAATTTATTGAACTGTTTTGACTGGGCTTCGTTGCTTTTTATTGATGACTGGTGGGTTATTTTTTTTCATTAAAAAAAAATCTAAAAACCCACGTTTTTAAATGTCCTAAAAATAAGAAAATAACCCTACGGGGCTGAGAGAGGGGCCACTCAAAACGTGGGGGCGTATATTATTTAAGGGATTATTTATGGGATATATTTACATGACGTGTAATAGATCGTGGGTGTAACTTGCAAAGATACGCCCCCACGTTTTGAGTGGCCCCTCTCTCAGCCCCGTAGGGTTATTTTCTTATTTTTAGGACATTTAAAAACGTGGGTTTTTAGATTTTTTTAAATCTATTAATTATTTTATTATTTTTATCTTTGTTCATCGGGTTTGAAGCTACCCTGAAAATTTCCGCCTGCTAGCTTATCGGGAAGTGCCTCAAAGCCTGTCCGCCATCTTGGACGTCCGCCATATTGGATTTAAGTCACATGACTATATTTTTCGTATTCCTGACAGCAAACCCTTTCATTTGATACCCATATCATGGGGGTGGATTTCAAACAACCAGTCTGCCATCTTGGACGTCCGCCATATTGGATTTAAGTCTCGTGACTATTTTTTTCGTACTCCTGACAGCAAACCCTTTCATTTGATATCCATATCTTAGGGGTGCATTTCAAATAGCCTGTCTGCCATCTTGGACGTCCGCCATATTGGATTTAAGTCACGCGACTATTTTTTTCGTATTCCTGACAGCAAACCCTTTCATTTGATATCCATATCTTAGGGGTGCATTTCTAATAGCCTGTCTGCCATCTTGGACGTCCGCCATATTGGATTTAAGTCACGTGACTATTTTTTCGTACTCCTGACAGCAAACCCTTTCATTTGATACCCATATCATAGGGGTGGATTTCAAACAGCCAGTCCGCCATCTTGGGGAGGCCGCCATATTGGATTTGTTATGACGTTTCTTAGCTAGTCATGCATTGTCATCAGAACTCAGAGCGTGTGCAAAATTTCAGCCTGCTAGGTTATCGGGAAGTGCCTCAAAATTGAGTTGCAAAAGTCCAACCGGAACGACAAACAAACAAGAAAAGTGAGTGTATAAAAACGTGGGAAAAACTGATTCATAAGAGTGTAGAGAAGATCTAAACAACAGATTTCAGATCCTTGCACTCTTAAAACAGACTGCTCTGGGGCGGTTATCTCTATCACGCAAAACTGAGCTCGCACTTCTTAACGAGGGTGCTGTAACTCCTCAAAATTTCGTAGAGAATGTGGTGCAACTCCACATTATCCCATACGCACAGCAAGGAATACCTGAGTTCTTCTTGAAGCAGGATAATGCTCGAGCGAACACGACGCGACTAACAGTGCACACATTCCCTTATGCTCGAATTACGATTTTACAGTGGACACTCAGGATTTTTACCTGAATTCTATTGAACATTTAAGAGATGAGTTAAAGAAGAGAGAAAAAGAAAGTAAAATTCCCATCCACACGCAGCTGGATCTCATAAATTGACTGAAAACTTGCTGGTAGAGTATCCCAAAAGAAAATGTTCGGTATTTAATCTAGATCTAGACCATTCCACCTCCCATAAAATGAGCAGAACAGAGAGAATAGAGTTAAAAGAGAAGCTTAAAAGAAAACTTTGGAACATTAAAGACGTAATTTTTTCGATTTTTTTTCCCACGTTTTTATACACTCACTTTTCTTGTTTGTTTGTTTGTTTGTCGTTCCGGTTGGACTTTTGCAACTCAATTTTGAGGGACTTCCCGATAAGCTAGCAGGCTGAAATTTTGTACACGCTTTGAGTTCTGATGACAATACATGACTAGCTAAGAAACGTCATAACAAATCCAATATGGCGGCCTCCCCAAGATGGCGGACTGGCTGTTTGAAACCCACCCCCATGATATGGGTATGAAATGAAAGGGTTTGCTGTCAGGAACACGAAAAAAATAGTCACGGGACTTAAATTCAATATGGCGGACGTCCAAGATGGCAGACAGGCTATTTGAAATGCACCCCTGTGATATGGATATCAAATGAAAGGGTTTGCTATCAGGAGTACGAAAAAAATAGTCACGTGACTTAAATCCAATATGGCGGACGTCCAAGATGGTAGACTGGCTGTTTAAAATCCACTCCCGTGATATGGGTATCAAATGAAAGGGTTTGCTGTCAGGAATACGAAAAAAATAGTCATGTGGCTTATGCTAGGCTAGGCTATTAATCCAATATGGCGGACGTCCAAGATGGCGGACAGGCTTTGAGGCACTTCCCGATAAGCTAGCAGGCTGAAATTTTCAGGGTAGCTTCAAACCCGATGAACAATGATAAAAATAATAAAATAATTAATAGATTTAAAAAATCTAAAAACCCACGTTTTTAAATGTCCTAAAAAGAAGAAAATAACCCTACGGGGCTGAGAGAGGGGCCACTCAAAACGTGGGGGCGTATCTTTGCAAGTTACACCTACGATCTCACGTCATGTAAATATATCCCATAAATAATCCCTTATATAATATACGCCCCCACGTTTTGAGTGGCCCCTCTCTCAGCCCCGTAGGGTTATTTTCTTCTTTTTAGGACATTTAAAAACGTGGGTTTTTAGATTTTTTAAATCTATTTTTATGTTTTATGTAACTTGATACATTCCTGCAATTCCTCACTCTTCTATTGATTTGGTTTTTTTTAACGATTTATTGGAATTCATATTTAATTTTTGTGTATTTCCATCTAAAACCATTAATATTAGTCAGATTCAGTAATTGTAACTAGTAATATTTAAACATTATTTAATAAATCGATAAAAACCAGGTGGCCCTTATTTTGTTTTGAGTAGTATATGTGCCTATAAAAATTGAAGGTTGCTCTCGATTTCCCTGGGATCCTATCATCAGATCCTGACCTGATGATCATGGGACCACTTGGGAAGTACTCTTTCAAACAAAAGAAAAAAATTCCAAATCGGTCCAGCCGTCTTCGAGAAATCGGGGAACATACATAAAAAAAAAAAAAGATTCCGACGAATTGAGAACCTCCTCCTTTAAAATAAAACAGTAATTATAAAAAAATCACAAAAACTAACAATATTTAAAGTAAAAGTTTTCTATTCCCGCCTTTTTCATCTTTTTTAAATTTATTTTTTCAAGAACGAAATTGAGCTTCGCCGTTCGATATTTAAAATTGATGACTATTATACTCATACGAAGACAAGGCTAAATAGCGAAGCGACCTCTTTTGTCATTGGGCTGAATGTATAATGTCTATTGCCAGTATGATGGTTAGATGTACGCGAACTTTTTGAAAGAGTGAAGAGTTTTTTTTTTTAAATTACTTACCGCCCTAGGGCTTTTCTAGCTACATTAGTATAGTCTACTATCGAAGTAGTAGTAGTGATTGATTTTGATTTTTTTTAGACCCCTATAGTCTAGTTTTTTTTTTTAGACTCCTATAGTCTGGTCGCGGGACTTATCTCATTACCGTGACCCCGAAACATAAAGGGCTATTGAAGGACACCGTGGATTTTAGTCAGTACGAGTCTGACAGTCCCTCTCGCTCTGCCCTGGGTGGGAGGACTCATTTGATGATTTTACCAGGCTAAAAAAAAAAGACCCCTATAGTCTGGAAATGTTTAAGGAATGATATGAAAGAAAAAGGAGTAAATGATACTGTGACGTCTGATAGGGGAGAATGGAAGAAGAAAACGTGTTGCGCCGACCCCAAATAGAATGGGATAAGGGCAGGAAGAAGAAGAAGAGTCTGGAAATGTTTACAAAAGAGTACCTTCTAATTCGACAAATTACAGATCCCATGATAAAATTCTATTTATATAATTTACGCATTAATGCATGTGTCGCGAGTTTCAAAGTTTTACCAGCAAAGGAAAATCGTTTAATGATCAACCGCCCAAAAAAAGGAATTTAAGGGCTCTTATACAATTTAAGGGCTCTTATACAATTTAAGGGCTCTTATACAATGTCTGTACAATCTTGCAGGGGAGATAGCTTGTTCAATTCTGTCAATAAATGTATTGTACATGAAGTCGGGAACCATTTATATCGTAGTAATTGTTCTGTATGTACCGTGCAAACTAAAAGTACTGCAACTTTGATATTTAAATAACAAAGATCATATAAAATATAAATGTACTTCAGCAGCATTTCCAGGGTGCCGGCTCGCTCAAAATAAACATTTTACTGCATCCAACCCCAAAGATTAATTGTGCAAGACTATGTCCCAACAATAATAACTCCTAAAAAAAAAGTGACATAGAATTGATTTTTGGTATCATTATTTATAGAAACTCAGCTTCTGTTAGACTAGTAGATAAAAAACTTGTTTCAGGTGGATTTTGTAGTAACCTTCATTCAATGAAAAAACAAGGTATTTTGATATTTAACCCTTTAATTAAAAAAACTTTTTCAAAAAAAATGTAACCGCCTTCAATAACAACCACAAAAAAGGGTAAAATAACCTACAAAATAACGTTTTTTACAGAAATTGGTGCCTTTATTTTTTTCATTTCATTGTCTTTTTTGCCACCAACTTCTGAAAGAAAAGTTATGTTGTAGGTTATTTTACCCTTTTTTGTGGTTGTTTTTGAAGGCGGTTACATTTTTTTTGAAAAAGTTTTTTATTTTACTCTTTTTAGTTTAAATATTCAACCCAATTCTTGTCTAATAAATCGTTCTCTTAAATGTGCACTAACATTTTGTAATCCGTAGCACCGGTAACAACATTGCTCAAGTGCACAATAAGCTAATAGAATTCCCTATCTCAAAACTACTGAACCGATTTTGATGAAACTTGCAGTATTCCATAAATTAAACAATACATAGTACAACAAAAAAGAATTACTTAAATCGGACTTGTAGTTCCGGAGATATGTGAACACAAACTAAATCAGTCGATGCCTACTCCAAGCCGTTGAGGAGTTGTACCTTCCATCATCAGTTCAGACACCTGAGATGATGATTATCAGATGCAAATACTTGAACAGCTTTAGAAAATATATGAAAATGGTACTATGTGCCTATAAAATTTTAAGGTTGCCTTCGATTTCCCTGGGATCCCATCATCAGATCCTGACCTGATGATCATGGGACCACTTGGGAAGTATATCCTTTCAAACAAAAGAAAAAATTTCCAAATCGGTCCAGGCGTCTTCGAGAAATCAGGGAACATACATAAAAAAAAAAAACAAAAAAACCGGCCAAGTGCGAGTTGGACTCGCGTGAAGAGGGTTCCGTACGATGTTACCTATCACGTTTTTTTTTAAATCTGACCCAAATTGGTACGCACAATATTGAGTGATTTACCATGTTATTTTAATATCATGGACTTCTTATAGGTTTTCCTATAATCTATAAATAGAAAACTAAATTCTGTATGTTTAAAAAAAAATTAGGTTCAGTAGTTTCGGAGATAAGGGGGGGTATGGTAAAATTTCGTCTATTTTCTTGAATAACTTGGAAACTATTTATTTTAAAATTACAAAAAAAAATATTTTAGATTGTCTCAACAAGACCTTTCATTTGATATGTCACACGATGCAGTTTTCAATTATTTTTTTTAATTTTCCCCTTCCCCCCCAAAAATTACCTCCCATATACAGATATGGACTTCTTATAGGTTATCCTATAATCTATAAGTAGAAAACTAATTCCTGTATTTTTTTCAAAATTTTAGGTTCAGTAGTTTCGGAGATAAGGGGGGGGGGGAATGGTCAAGCTTCGTCTATTTTTTTTGAATAACTTGGAAACCATTTATTTTAAAATTACAAAAAAAATACTTTTAAGTTTGTCTCAACAATACCTTTCATTTTATATGTCACACGATGCAGTTTTCAAATATTTTTTTTTTATTTTCCCCTTCCCCCCCCAAAAATTACCTCCCATATACAGATATGGACTTCTTATAGGTTATCCTATAATCTATAAGTAGAAAACCAATTTCTGTATTTTTTTCAAAATTTTAGGTTCAGTAGTTTCGGAGATAAGGGGGGGGAATGGTCAAATTTCGTCTATTTTCTTGAATAACTTGGAAACTATTTATTTTAAAATTACAATAAAAATATATTTAAGATTGTCTCAACAAGACCTTTCATTTGGTATGTCACACGATGCAGATTTCAAATATTTTTTTTAATTTTCCCCTCCCCCCCCAAAAATTACCTCCCATATACAGATATGGACTTCTTATAGGTTTTCCTATAATCTGTAAGTAGTAGACTAATTACTGTATTTTTTTCAAAATTTTAGGTTCAGTAGTTTCGGAGATAAGAGGGGAGGGGGAATGGTCAAATTTCGTCTATTTTCTTGAATAACTAGGAAACTATTTATTTGAAAATTACAAAAAAAAACCTTTTACGATTGTCTCAACAAGACATTTCATTTGATATGTCACACGATGCAGTTTTCAAAACTTTTTTTTCATTTTCCCCTTCCCCCCCAAAAATTACCTCCCACATACAGATTTCATTTATTCACGTCACACCTCTGTACTTGGGTCACAGGAATTGATATGTGTACCAAATTTCAACCCAATCGGTCTAGTAGATTCGGATATAATTGACTGTAAGCGACAGACAGACGGACACACGAGTGATCCTATAAGGGTTCCGTTTTTGTATTCGGACGTACGGAACCCTAAAAAAAAGATTCCAACGAATTGAGAACCTCCTCCTTTTTTTGAAGTCGGTTAAAAATGATGATGAAGAACTTATTGTAACCAATCATACAGATAAAATAGACAGTCTGATGAAATAATTATGTATGTCATCATAAACTCTTATCAATACCTAATGTTTCTGCTTAAACAATGCTAAGACTCACATGCTACATTCAAATAAAAGTTCAGAAAGCCTATTACTGAAGAGAGCCACACATAATACTTTAATAACAAGTGCCACAGAACAAAGGTCAAACCTCACCTCATCATCCTCATTCAACATCTGAGTGAACAGCTTCTCTGCTTCCACACATTTCCTCTGCAGTTGACAGCATTGCTTTAGTCTAGTGTAGCAGAAGACACAAGCGAGCATCGGTCTACTGTCTTCAGTTATAAACTGCAACAAAATTGGGTCTTAGGGGGGCGTATCTTCAAAAAGTTCATTTTTCTGTCAAGTACTCGTGCTTGAATTGTCTTTAAAGATCATTTACTTACTGGAATTCCAGTCAGCTTCTCAAAAAGCTGTTGCAGTTCCACATTGGTAAACATAAACATACGAACATCTTCCACTAAACATATTCTACACATTTGCAGCTTTTCTACTTTCATATTGTAAACTAATTTATTGCAAAAAACACTGGTGTTTACAACAAATTATTCAATTTTTGTCATAAAACAATTCAGATACCTGAAGACTGACAATCACACTGACCACAGAGCATGTAATTTTAAGAGTCGGAACTTAGAACATTTAGGTCATAACGAGTTTATAACGGAAGTGGTACCAATCACAACAAAAAAACATGGCTACCAACATAAAAGTTTCACATACACAGAAATAGGGATGCCCAACGCATCATAGAGTTGTCATACCTTATCGATATTTAGTTTATCGATATCGATAAAATGCATACTACGCAGGTAGTAGGTAGGTTCCAAAATTTATTGATTTTAAAATAAAACTTGGTGAAATAAAACACTGATTTATATAACTTCAACATTTATTAATTTATATAAATTATTAGCGACCCGCCTTTGCTTCACAAGGGTAAACCGATCGTTACCAAACCGCTCCTAAGCCTTCAGAGTGAAGGCACAACTTTGCAGCAAACACCTCAATAGCTGGCTTGTAGAAAGTATCTGAAATGAAACATAAGAATTTGTTAATAATATTTCGGGAAAACGAAAAGTATCATTAAAGACTTACAACAAAATAAAAACAAACCGTCTTAAAAAAGATAAATATCTCTTGAAAACTAAAGCCTAAAATAATTGTCAACATCAAAACAACATTTCATGTTGATATCTACGGGTTGTTTTGGAACTCAACTCTTTTTTTAGAAAACCCTTCAACAGTTGTTTATTTTTATGTGGTGATGCGGTAAGGCTTCACAAGTGTTATGAATGTGCTACAGAAACTCAGCTTTTTAAACATATTTATTATTAAAATATCTTTGAAAGTCTGTTTGTTATTTTTTACATATTAATAAAACTCACGTTTTTCTTTTTATAATTATTTACTTTTTGACTCTGAATAGGTGTAATGATGTGGAAATTTTGATAATTGTCTGTCAGTGAGAGGTAAAGCGATCAAATTCAAAGTTGGGATTGCATACCTTCCAACGGTTTCCATATTTATTGAAATCCTTTTTTCCGAAGAGTTAAGCACATACATTTCGCTGCACATGTTGTTTTACTATTGGTAGATTCACCGATTCTTCAATACCAACAGCATTTAGCCTCTCCTAATAGCTGGAATAAAAAATATAAAACATTACTTCTCACTGGCTGTTTCACTGCAAATTTATAAAGTGTGATCTAAAGAAAGCACTCTTTACACTATCAGAATAACTAAATGAATATATAAATTATTATGCTTGGAACATGAAATTCTAAGATTAATTATTATTATAGATTCGCAGTATAATGGTGTCACAGGTAGATAATGTCTTTAGACTCGACCAACATGAACCAAAATTATAATTTTGTATGTAGAAAAATATTTAAAACTTTTCTTCACTAGTTTCAGCTAATTTTGATTGGTGAGGGTTGTATTACAGATGTTGATGATGCTTTTAATTTCAAATTAGTGCTGTGAGAGTATGAGAACAAAATCACATCAGCAGATGTACTCACCGGTTTGGATACAGGGAAACCTTGGAAAAAAGTTATTTCCAGTATGCCAGGACTCCTTTATGACCCTAATCCCACAAACTTCGAGTCGATGTCTAGTTTTATGTTCAACAGTTCTAAATATTATTCATTTTCTCGTTAAAAATATGTGAGGATGAAATTGAAAAGCAAACCACTTCTAAGACGACGCACTGACTAGACACTCCACTCAACGTAACGTTAACACAATCACAGAAATTATTCTCGTAAGTTATATTCCCAAATCATACAGAAAAAGGAAAAACAAACTGAAAAACACAACACGAAGGCAGACATATTTGTTTCGGTCTCCATAATTTAGTCACGTGGTATCATTATTTAGTACTGTGATGTTGGTCAATATGATTTTCTGACGTGTTTTTGAATGTTGGCAATGGATTGGGAATAAATTCCATACATTGACCTGAATGTTCTAAGTTACACAGGGCTGACACTGACCACAGACAACTAAGCAGTGTTGCCAGTATGATTTCCCAAAAAAGTACGGTTGGCTTTCTGAAAAGGTACGGTTTTTAACTTCAAGGTACGGTTGGGTTGGGATACTTCTGCAAAAACTATTTTTTTTTTTCTTGGAGTTAGCTGTCTGCGACCATAGGTTGGAAAATAAGCGACAGGGAATCGAATATTCAAAGGGATATGGTAAAGTAGAATATTACCGGTTGCCAATACCCATCGAACACATTCATTTGTAAATCAAAAGAATGAAGTAAAATCATTAAATTCGTTAATGGTGCAATGAATAAAACATTTTTTTGATAATAATTTATTATAGGAGTTATGTGATGAGGAAGTTCAGATATGAAGCGATATTATTCCACTATACACTATACAAGAGTGTCGAAATAGCGTGCGTAGCTAAGACCCTACCTCGTCGCTCACAAACTCACAAACGTGAAAGTTGCGGGTTCAAATCCGAGCTGAGCGTAATACCACTTTTTGTGATTCCAAATTTTTTGTTTTTGTTTACTGGTTTTGTTTGGTTAATTCCGACAACTGATAATGCTGAAGTGTGGAGCCTGCGGTAAATTTTTGGCAGTAAATGAGGGCATGAAATGCTCGAAATGTCCGGCGTTTTACCATCGAGTCTGCGTCAACCTTGCCCCCACGGCACCAGCCTCTGCAAAGTGGATGTGCCCTGGATGTAAGGCAAAGGTGCCACGGACGGACAACTCCCAGACTCCTGTCAAGGGAGTAGATGAACAGAGCTCGTCAACGAGTCAAGTAGCGGTCAACATCACGGAAAAAACATTGACAACTAACGAAAGCACATTCGATTCTCAGTCGAAAGTCGAAATAAGCCTCGCAATGGAAATCCGTTGTTTGCGTAGCGAGGTAAACGCCATGCGTGAAGAACTGCGCCAATTTCGGGATGAGTTTTCGGGTATGAATGCTAAGATCAGTCAGTGTTGTGATCGTATTGACACCCTGGAAGTTCGTGTCAAAGATCTCGAGGAAAATTCAGACAGTTCGAGTTCCCCCCGTTTAATTAAATTGGAGGAAACAATTGGGGACCTCCAGCAGCAGCTGAATGAGCGGGAGCAGGAATCGCTTCTGAACGACGTGCAATTAGCTGGCGTTATTGAGACTAGCGGAGAAAACCCGACGCAACTGATGAACACCCTGGCGCTTAAACTGGCGGTCAAGCTCGAGGACCATGACATCGTATTCGCTAAACGGGTTGGCAACGTTCTGCGTGACCACACAGACGGCGAAGCCCCTCGACCACGAATTATCGTTGCCCGACTAGCAAAGCGGGCGGTGCGAGACAGTTTGCTGAGTGCAGCGCGCGTCCGTCGCAACCTCACTACCGCTGACATTGAAGTTCCAGGAGCGCCACACCGCATCTACCTCAACGAGCGCCTAACTAAAATTAACAGGCAATTGTTCCGCGAAACGCGCTTAGCTGCTGGTCGCCTACAATGGAAATACGCCTGGACCAAAGATGGCCGCATACTTGCCCGTAAGGAAGAGGGAAAATCAGCTGTGCACATACGAACGGAAAAGGACATTTCGCGATTTTTTATCAGTCAATAGGTTTGTTTATGTTTAAGTTCGTCTTGTTTGTTGTTGACGTCTTTTGTGATTCGTGGAAAGTGTATAAAGTACCACATAAGGATGTTCAAATCGACTCATTGTTACGTTTTCTCCTTTATACCACTAACACTTATAGTTTTTTAAGATGTGCATTACATCTTACTGATTACGCTGCCCGCGGTGTTATACCATATTATGTATATTATATTGTTTCCTTATTGCTTATAATTATTTATTTACACTACACTCTATTTATTCATTGCAACAATTATGTTTCCATGCATCGTGTGTTAATTTTTGAGTGCGTCTACTTGAAATATTATTCTCTCTATCTTGTAACATGTTCTGTCTCGTTAGTAAATTATTTAAAGAATGTTGGCTGATAAATATCTTAAGGTTGGTTTTTGGAACGCGGGTTCTTTGGGCACAAGACACGACGAATTTATAGCAGCGATGCTGAGTCTAGACGTCGATATCATGGCTGTAAATGAGACGTGGTTGCGAACAGGCGAGGAGGGGCGTGCACCCACAGTACCGGGCTATAGGCTCCGACATATACCGCGCTCTTTGTCTGTCAAGAGGGGACGGGGTGGAGGTGTTGGTTTTTATTTTAAACTGGGCATCAACGTTCGAAGCCACTCAAAACCTGCTAGTACATCCCACGACACTGTCGAGCAGATGTGGATTACAATTAGTGTCCGCGGAATCAAGCTCGCAATAGGAACTGCCTATCGTCCGCCCTGGCAGGATGTTGATCTTTTCCTAGACGCTGTATCTGATTCAGCGAATTCCCTAACGCAATGTGAGTACACGATACTGATGGGAGATTTTAACATAAACTTGCTCAACGACTCAGACTCAAAGGCAGACAAGTTAGTTTCATTTTTAAACTGCCTAGGACTTAAGCAATTAGTGCAGTCACCCACACACTTTACAGTACACGGAAATTCTCTTATAGACATCATTTGTACAAATGCTAAGCCGCGCTCTGTATCAGTTAACATGATACCGGATCTAGGTGCGCATGCGTTGGTTTCCGCTGATTTTAGTTTTAAACGCCCGAAAATTCCATTGCGGACCATTACCTACAGACCAATTAAAGATATAATTAAGGAATGTTTTGAGCATGATCTTGAATTGCTGAACTGGAAAGCGATAACCAGGATGCAAGACGTAAACGATATGGTCAATGAATTTAATGCAAATCTACTTACACTCTTAGATGCTCATGCACCTCTTAAGACTAGTTTTATTAGAGAGTCTTGTTATCCATGGATTACTGACAATGTTAAATTTATGATGAGTTTAAGAAACAAGGCATATGCAGACTTTTTAAAAGACAAAACAACTTGTAAAAAGGAATATTACAAGGAATTGAAATCGCTTGTTTCTAGGTCTCTATTTCACGAGAAGTCTGCATATTACAAACATAAGATCAACAGTAAAATAAAGGATTCCAAAGCACTGTGGAAAAATTTAAAATCGAACCTGCTGCCGTCTAAACGTAAAGAATTACCAATGCACTTTGACGACCCCGACAAAATCTGTAACCATTTCTTGAGCGTGCCGGGAGCAAATACAGTGGCTGACTCAATGCTTCAGTTTTTTGAAAGCAATCGTAATAATAGTTCTACATTTAACTTGTCACCCACAACGCACAGGGAAATCGCAAACCTACTGACTACTATTAAAACTAATGCTGAAGGTTGTGATGGAATTTCTATAAATATGATTTTACTCACGCTACCGGCGACTTTGGATGTCTTAACAGCATTAATAAATACATCAATCGCAACCTCATCCTTCCCCGAGTTATGGAAAGTAGCTAAAGTGCACCCTTTGCCGAAGACTACAAATGCACTGGACGTAAACGATCTAAGACCTATTAGTATTCTGCCAGTGCTTTCGAAAGTGTTGGAGAAAGTAGTATGTACGCAATTGGTCAAGTTTTTGGAGGATAATAAAATCCTTCCAGACGTTCAGTCAGGTTTTAGGAAAGGCCGTAGTACAGCTACTGCTTTGTTGGATGTGACTGATAATATATTGTCAGCTCAAGATAAAGGAATGTGTACGCTGTTGGTTTTACTTGATTTCTCACGTGCCTTTGATTGTATTAACGTTAAATTATTGTTGTCAAAAATGTCTTTCTATGGGTTTGGAGAAGACACAATAAAATGGTTTGAAAGCTACCTTAGCGATCGCACGCAATTTGTAGAAATACAACGCGCAGATGGTTCAAGGGTTGTTTCTTGGCGTTACTCAGTGGAAAGGGGAGTGCCGCAGGGCTCGATACTTGGTCCAATATTGTTTATCTTATATTGTGCAGATATAGCTAAAGTCATAAATAAATGTAAATACCATATTTACGCGGATGATACTCAAGTTTATATATCGTTTAAGCCAGAAGACTACGAACAAGCATTACATGATCTAAATGCGGATCTTGAGGGCATAGTACAATGGGCCAATGACAACACGCTTGCATTGAATCCTACTAAAACCAAATATATGCTTTTTGGTACTGCAAACCAGCTTAGTAAAATTAAACCCTGTGCCTACTGTGTAACTGTTATGGGTCAGCCTGTCGAACGAGTCTATGAAGCACGTAATTTAGGTCTTGTGATGGACGCGGAACTTCGTTTTCACAAACACGTGACTCAGTGTATCAGTAATTGTTTTTATAGGCTTAAGATTTTATATAGGGCTCGTCCGTATCTCAGTGAAGAGTTGCGAGTTCTGCTTGTGGAGTCTTTGGTTTTATCTAAATTAAACTATGCGGACACAGTGTTCGGTCCACGGCTACTTTCAAAAACTGAAAAACTGATCCAAAGACTGCAAAATGCCTGTGCGCGTTTTTGTTTTAAAGTTCCGTTTAGAGGACATGTCACACCTTTTTTCAACGAGCACAGTATTTTAAAAATGAAAGCAAGACGTAAACTGCACTTGGCGAGCTTACTCTTTGGAGTTATCAGAACTCACACCCCTTCTTACTTGTACGATAGGCTGTCTTGGACCAGTAAACACAGAATCGGTGAGGGAAGAAAATGTTCGCAGCAGCTTTCCATCCCACAGCATAAGTCGGCGGCTTTTAGAGGCAGTTTTCGGTACGCAGCTAGTAAGTGTTGGAACAATATCCCTCCTCCCATTAAATATAGTAAAAGTTACTCGACTTTTAAATCAAAATTGAAGCAATTTTTACTAACACATCAAAAAGATTTCGAAGACATTCGAGCCGACATATCTGCAATTTAAAAGACCCCTCATGTACTAATTATTAATATTAATAGCACCTTCCACTTAATTTATCTCGGTCATGTAGCTGTAGGTACGCTGTGCACTTTGTTTTTTCTGTGTGTGAGTATGTGGTTCGTAATAACTGTAATGTTCTATTGATGCTTCTTCACGGGGATTTTTAAATATCATTCACGGCTGGCTCCGCCTTTGAATAAATGATAGCTGGCTGGAGGATGCTTTGACACCCGGCACCACCTGCCACTGAGCCTTGTCGCATATCGCGAGACCTGCAGTAAAAATAAGTCGCTGTTATTAAACAAATACAAGTGAGTAGTATAATATTGGGCATTCTGTCCCACCTGTCGCGCAGGCGAACTAGTTCGCCTACGCTCCGTTGGGACAGAATGCCCAATAGTATACGATTGGGCATTCTGTCCCACCTATCGCGCAGTGGAACTACGCTCCGTTGGGACAGAATGCCCAGCAGTATATGGATTCAAATAAAATTTAAGCATTCTAAATCCACCTATCGTTCGGCGAAATAAATTCGCTGTACAAAGAGTAACCAAGTACATTTACACGAATTTGAATATGGTGGAGCGGGAAAAGCGAAATAATCGGAAGGCTGCACAATACCTTGAGATTCTCGTCATGGTCTTCTGGAGCAATGTGGGCAGTCAACACCACAAAATACATCAAATTGATTTCGATGTTTGTTCGAAGCACGGAATGCACTCGAGCACACGTTGTCAGCCATATTTTTCTACATTGTCTTCTTCTCGCTCGAACAAGTGTGTTGGGTATGTGAAGGAGAGGGATGGTAATAGGAAACACGGCATCAACCAAATAAGTAAAACAAAACTAATTCCTTTTCAATTATTTTTATTTATCAATAAAAAACCTTGGATGTTCTTCAAACAATTTGTCAGCCGAACGCACGAAATCTTGTAATTTACGCCACTGCGATGTGTCCGTATTGGTTTGGAACTTGATACGAACAAGTGCCTTCTTCCACAAAGCCATGGAATCGGTATCACGCGCATCGCCTGTTTTGTAAACTTTACAGTCAACATAATATTCACCATCGGTGTCCGCATTTCGTCGCTCGCTGCCATTAGCCACTCGGGTTACGAAGAATGATGATAAACCCGGTTGATTGCTCGATGACCCATCATTGCCTTCCGTATCAGTTTCATTATTCCGACTGATACCGAATACATCGATAGAACTGCTTGATTTTTTCTTACTGAAACAACATAGAAAACAAAGTGGTTAATCACATTATTTCTTAAAACAGACTTGTTACTTTTATATTAAGAGATCAACAGTAACATTTCTAGAAGCTCGATGCCGTTCGATCAGCGCACATACAAAATCCATTCGTGGTGGTTATGTCACCGTTTGAACGCTTGAATTAGTGACTGAACACTGGAATGGAACACAGTCATCAAACGCGATGCAGCGTTGAAGCGATCGAACGCAGCATTTAGTAAAACATGATCAACAGTCACTGATGCTGAATATAGCATGCTCGACTCTAAATTTAAAATTAATTTAACACTCGCACTGCTTTATCTAAATATCAAGATGAAATCTTTTACTCAACATTGATCACACAATAAATTTTGATTAGGTAGGTACCTTGGATGTGATAAGTTCGTTAATGGCCCTGACTTGCGCTTCCTGCTGCTGTTGTTGCCAGGCTGTTTGTGTGTGGCTTTAGATTTCTTTTCAATGACCGCAGTTGGGTGATAGACCTCGCACTCAGATTCAGACCTGAAATAAAGACATAATAATAGTTTAATAAAAATATTTCATAACTACACGACCATTCTCCAAATGTTTTTTTTTTATCCAATACACGATACAGTACAAAAGATACACATACTCTGTTTTACATTAAAAATGCATATAAATATTATAATATATTTATAATTATGCATATGCACAATGATTAGTCAAGACGATTTCTTTCAGATAACATTAACATGGACAACAAAATATTATAGACAAGTAAAAGAAGGATAGTACACAGTTTAGAAATATAATTACACTTACATTTCTTATTATACTTACATTTTTTCAATCTGCGTTTGTTTCCACGAGAAGCTTGATGAGTTGGCGGCAGCAAGCGCAGGTTAAGATGTCAGCAGGCACTCAACACCAAAAGCAACAACAACTGGTAGTTATGATATACTAATAACTTAGCGTTTGCAATGTACTTCTTGAAGACTGTCTCCACACTAAAATTCGACAGTGTCTAGTTCTCCGATAGCATGATGTTTTAAGTCAAAATCGTATGATAATCCACTTAATTAAAAATGATCGCGAACCATTAAGTTATAATAAATAAATCAACTGTTTTTCTTATACGTATTATATCAAAACAAAAATGTTGATTCAGGAATTAAAGCACAAACAGTTTCAACACGAATAGTATCCATTACTGTTGATGTAGCGAAAATACTTAGGGCTGGCAAACTATCGCGGTACTGTTACAACTGGTTACTTCGGTCCTGGAACGTAAATGGCATAATTATGATAGGATCACAGTCGAGTTTTTAGTTCAAAACAAGTCTGATAGTACCTTCTCCTCTACCCAAGGAGGGGTCTCATTGGATGATTTCCAGATTTAAAAAAGGGCTGACAAACTGGACTATGATAATAAAAAGATAAGTTCAAAAAGTTTAGCAGGGTGTTACTTTTTTGCACTTATTTTAAATTATTTGGAGGTTATTCTTTTTTAATAAAGTATTTGCAGAGCCTGTTTACTTTTAAGATTGAAGAAGAAGAGCCTTGAACATACATACAAATATACATACTTACTGGTTAAAATCATAACCCTCTTTTTTGCTTCGCCGTAGTCGAGTGATGAACAAACAGCTATAAGGTAATTGTGCATGCATGCCATCCTTAACCAAGATAGCTGTTCACGCGCAAACGCAGGAACGCGAGAGGTGCGGTGTGGCAACACTGCGCATTCGCACCACACGCCGCCGGCGCGCCGAGCTGTCGACCGGGGCGTCGGCGGCGTGTCTTCAGCGTATTTAATAAATCTATCATCAATAAAATCATAACCTTCTTTTTGCTTCACCGTAGTCGGGTAATGAACGAACATCCGTAAGGTAAATGTGTATGCGTGCCATCCTTACCTAAGATAGCTGATTTATGCGAATGTGACTTTGCTGACCGGAAAAAAATAATAAGGTTGATCAAAGTCCAATAAAAGTAATAAGTATTAAACCGAAAATATTTATTTGCTTGTTTTTCTAAAACATTCACGTTTTCATTATTCACGCGAAATAGACGTCAATAATTTGGAAAATAGAGGTAAATATTTTACATTTTATAACGCATGTTAAGCGTATTTTACATTATATAGTAGGTACCTACTTACTTTAATTATAATTATGTATATTTTCTTTCAGGAAGAGTTATTTACCTACATGAAATTATGTGGAAAACTATGGTTTGAAATTTGTTCTGCACTAGATGATGAAACGATATTATTATCAAACAATTTAAAGGAAAATAAAAGGTGAAAGTACTTTCTAATCACGAGTGATAATATTATGTTTTATAGTATAAATCTATTTATTTAATTTAATCTTACATTGTGTTTGTTATTTTCAGAAAACGTTTTAAAAACTTTTGGAATCTTGCGAAACTAAATTCCATACAACTTAGGTTATCATACAGCATTACGTTGACAAGACTGACTTGGAAATCAGTGTCAATAATTTAGAAAAACAAAATATATGAAAAAAGGAAGGTAAATATAAATACTTAGCACTTTTCTCACAAGAGCTTAGCAGAGGAAAATAGTGTGATATCAGAAAAGACTTAATTTAATAAAATACTCTTTTTTCAGGAAGCATCGGATTGACTTCGGTTATGATTTTTACTTGAGATCAGACAAGTACAAGTCAAGGAGCTATGCTGGAAAATTGAACACAAATACTATAAGCTTGTAATACATATATTGGTATTTAAGGTATTTATTCTTCTGTACCAATTGAAAGGGTTGAAAATCTAAAGGATCCATGTTATTTTTGATTTTTAGACTTGACATGCAGATTATATTTTCGTAAAAAAATTCCATTTAAAAGGTAGGTACATAGATCTTTTAATTTTTTAAATCTTTCAGTAATTTCGTACCAAATTCATTTAATAGTAGTACTTTTATGTTTGTACATTTATAATTTCATCAAAATGCCTCATTGCTCGGTTTGCGATATTTATGTAGATAGTCGTTGCTGGACCAGTCACTTACGAACTAATAAACACAAAAATAATAGTACAATGCCTATTCTTGAAAATGTTGAAATCTTACGTTCATCGTTTAAAGGACGTATTATTAGTTACCGAGTTATTGCATCCAAAGATGAAGCAAATAATCTTCCGGAATCATTTTTTAGTAATATTCGCGAACAGGTTAAATCTTTAGTCGATGACTCGCTTAAAAAACATGTCGCAGTAAAAGTTAATTTTGAACTTTTTTCTTTATTTCTATTGTATAAAAATGATTTACAAGAAATCAAATCTTTTGCCACCAAAAATTTTGTTATACATTTGAATTATGATTTTAATACTATTTATAACACAGTTGTCACGTCGTTATTGAAAAAAATTGAAGAATTTGAAGAGAGAGACAGTGGATGGACATTCTTGAGTAATTTACATTTAGAGGTCAATATTAATAAGTATCAGCCACTTAGTGGATCGCATTTTATAGATTTACCTAAGTTTATAAAAAACAAAAAAGCCTGTTTGAATATTCACAATAATGATAATTATTGTTTTATGTGGTGCATTGTAGCTGCCTTGTACCCAGCAAATCGACATCCAGAGCGAGTAAACTCTTATCCTCACTTTCGCGATGTTTTAAATGTTAAGGACATTTCATTTCCCATGACTTTTTCAGATATAGCAATTTTTGAAAGAAATAATCCTTCTCTAAATATATTCGTTTACGGTTTAACAAACAGTAAGCAAATAACAGGTCCCTTATACAAGCCTGACTCGTGTAAGGATAAATCTAAGAGTATTCATCTACTGTTCTTAGAAAATGATCGTTCATCCCATTATTGTCTTATTAAAGATTTACCTCGTCTTGTTAAAACTCAAATCACGAAACACCATAGTAAATTATATTTTTGCGAAAGTTGCTTATTGTTTTTTCCTACTCCTAAACAATTCGAAGATCATCTGTGTGAGGGAACCGTAACTATTTTACCTGAAAGGGGGTCTATATTACAGTTTAAAAATTTTGATAGAAAACAAAACATTCCATTTGTCATATACGCTGATTTCGAAACATTGCTGGAACCAACATCCGTTAGTGAACCCGACACTGCTAACACATCATTTTTACAACGACATGTGCCTGCAGCATTCGCTTATAATATTGTTTCTTCGTTAAATTGTACTTTTGATGATGAGGCATATAAAAGTTATCGCGGTGTTGACTGTGTTTCAAAATTTATAGACTTTCTTACTAGTGATGTTAAAAAAATTTACAAAATATTAACCGAAACCCAGGTCATGACATTTACAAAAGACGATGCACGAGATTTTCAACAAGCCTATAAATGTTACATATGTGGAAACCTACTTTGGACTAATAAAGTTAGAGATCATTGTCATATAACAGGACGATACCGTGGCGCTGCTCATAGACATTGTAATCTACAGTATAAAATACCTAAATTCATACCATTATTTTTCCACAACTTATCAGGATACGATTGCCATTTATTCATAAAAAAATTAGGTGAAATGCCAGGAAAGTTGAGAATTATTCCAAAGACAAAAGAAAGATATATTTCATTTTCCAAATTCATACAGGTAGCTGATAATGAATACGTTCAAGTAAGATTTTTAGATTCATTTAATTTTTTAGGAGCTAGCTTAGACAAACTTGCGAAAACTATGCATAATAATGATTTCATTGCTCTACGTTCTCATTTTCCTAACAAGAACCAATTTAATTTGCTTACAAGGAAGGGAGTTTATCCTTATGATTACATGACTAACTGGAAATGTTATAAACAAACAAGGTTACCATCGAGGCAAAACTTTTTCAGCGTTCTAAGTAACCAAGCTATTTCAGATGAAGATTATAGACATGCTTGTTTGGTTTGGAATGAATTCAATATAAAAGATTTAGGTGATTATACTGATTTATATTTGAAAACAGATGTTCTTTTACTAACTGATACATTCCAGAATTTTCGAAAAACTTGTAAACAGCATTATAAACTAGACCCTGCATTTTACATAACCGCACCTAGTTTATCATTTGACGCAATGCTACTAAAAACAGGCGTTCAACTTGAACTCGTTTCAGACTTAGCCATTGTACGAATGATTCAAAAAGGTATTAGAGGTGGTTTGTGTATGTGCTCTCATCGCTATGCAAAAGCTAATAATAAGTATTTATCAAAATGCGATGCATCAAAACCACAATGTTTTATAGTTTATTTGGATTGTAATAACCTTTACGGTTACAGTATGTGCCAATATTTACCCTATTCAGATTTTAGATTTTTAAATCAAAATGAAATAAACCAATTACATGTTGAATGTATTGAGGATAATGCGACATGGGGTTTCATACTAGAAGTTGATCTATTTTACCCTGAATCCTTACACAGCGATCATAATGACTTACCTTTTTGTTCTGAAAAGTGCATACCGCCTGGAGGTAAAACTAAAAAACTGGTTTCAAATTTATATAATAAGTATAACTATGTTATCCATTACGTGCATTTAAAAAAATGTTTGGAACACGGTTTATTACTGCGTAAAATTCATAGAGTTATCACGTTTAGACAGAGTCCTTATTTAAAACAATATATTGAATTAAATACACAACTACGTCAAAAAGCAATCAGTACATTTGAACAAGATTTCTTCAAGTTGTTAAATAATAGCGTTTTTGGAAAAACTTTGGAAAACACTGAAAACAGAGTGTCTGTTCATTTGGTTAATCAGTGGAACCATATAAATAATAAAACCAAAAAGTCCATCTACGCTGAGAGACTCGTGAACAACCCTTATTTTCATAGTGCATCAGTTCTATCCGAGAACTTAGTAGCGATACAAATGAAACCGGACCATATAATTTTAGACAAACCTATTTATATTGGTTTTACTGTTTTAGAACTGTCTAAATCACACATGTACTGGTTTCACTATAATATAATCAAACCTTTTTATAAGGAAAGAGTGAAATTATGTTATACAGACACGGATTCTTTTATTTACGAAATAAATACGAATGATTTTTATCGCGATATTAAACATAATTTTTTGCAATACTTTGACACCAGTAATTACGATATAGAAAACGAATTTATGTTACCTCAGATGAATAAGAAAATTCCTGGTCTTTTCAAAGATGAAATGGGAGGAAAAGTTATAACAGATTTCATTGGTTTAAGATCTAAACTTTATTCAATAAAAACAGAGGACAAAATAATTAAAAAGGCAAAAGGAATTAAATCTTCTGTAGTTCGTGATCTAAGTATCACAGATTACGAAAACGTTTTATTTAATAGTGAAGTCATTCGTAGAAAAAATATTGTGTTTAAATCCCTTAAACATGAAATATTTACCCAAAGTGTAAACAAAATTGCATTATCTAGCAACGATGATAAACGCGCGATATCTAGTTGTAAGATCGCAACCCAAGCATGGGGTCATTGCTCAATTTTTAAATAAGTTATATTGTAGTAACTGTAAGGCTTAATTACATTGTATGTGGATTAACTGGAATAATATGAATTAAAATAGCAATAAGAACATTGGCACTAAACTATGAATTTGTTAATGATGTTTTAGTATAGTATTTTATATTATGTATAGTTACTATTATGTATCTGTAGATTATAAGTTCATAAGTGTAATTAATGTTAATTAAATAAAGTAAAATATCTATTTTTTATTGTTTTATTTCTAAACATAATATTTAATTAATTATTGCTAACCATTAAAATTATGAGCGAATTAGGCTCATATCAATAATTCGTAGATAACGTCGCGGGGCGATGCTAGTTTACGATAGTGAAATGTGATATTGCATTATAATAACACTATAAATGCAAGCTTGCTATTTGTTGAGGTTCAAGTTTATACATGCTTCCACAAAGCTTCACCTTTATTGGTATGTAGATAAGATTTACTTTCAACAATATGTGTTACGATCATAATGTGCTACATATTTACAATATAATTAAAACCATTAGAGTACATAATTATTTAGGTTATTTATAAAATATTACTCGCACCGAGTACTTGTGTACAATTCAGTACAATATTATTTTTTGTTTTTTGGTCTAGCAGTGTACGTCATAATCATGTCGTCGGTAAGTTAAATAAGTTTTATATTTAATTTTTAAACGAATTTAAAACCTTAATGTAGGTACCGAATATTGTTTCACTGATTAAGATGTTAATCATTTTGTTTCAGATTTGCGACTTAGATGGTCAGTTCGACCAGTACGCTCAGGATCCTTACCACGGACTTTCAGAGATGATTTGCAACGAACCCCCGCACTGCAGTCAAATTACGAAAGAAAAGAAGTCCAGACGACAACGTCGGGAAAAGCCTTCCCGTATGAAACAATCCAAAACATCTTTCGTGATGAGTAAACTGCATCGACGCGGGATAAAACTGATAAAAATATCAGTTATCGATCTTTGCAATAACAATACCAGTGACAGTGATAGTGAGAGTGAGAACGTGATAATAAATGCACAATACATTGTTAAAGATGCTATTGATAGTGTTTTGGACGATACGGAATCGTTAGTTAAAAGAATTTCAAAAACTTTGATAGACAGTGATTTTTAATTTTAAGTATATTTTTGGGTTTATTGATTGTTATAATTATTTTTAATTATATGTGTATAAATTTATGTTGAATCTTTATGGTTAAGTAATTCAAGTTATTTTAATAAGCTCTTTTAACTATTTTTATTATGTAACAATGTAAATAGACAGGTAAAATAATGAAATAAACACATATTTAAGATTACATTATTTTTTATTTAATAAAACCTAAAATACATTTTCATTACAATTTATCCATTTTTAAATATACAACACGTTATTAGAGCACAATTCTTTAAAAAGATTACTACAATTTATTTATTTTTCCCCCACAGTACTTATTATACAACACAGAGAAAACATTTTTCATTTAAAAATCATAAAAATCTTTTATGTTAGTTACATATTAATTACCACTCTAAATATTTTTTTATACATAATACATTTTTAAGTGCACATTGCTTTAAATGATTATTACAATTTAAATCCAAATCTGTATTACAATATTGTTTATGCAAAATAGATAAATTAGGACATAGACTCTCATCAAGTACTAATACGTTACAATTTACACATAGCTCCTTTATCCACTGCACCTTCTCCAAGCCTTTAACAATAATTTGTTTATTTTGTAAGTATGGAACGATTATACGATGGAATTCCTTATAGTCAACATATCCCTCATTCCAAAAAATGCCTCTGTTTCTTTCTAACCATTTAACTTGCTTCTGTTCATCTCTTGTTAAGTATCTGAACAAGTGCGGAGGTTTAACTAAGAAGGTTTGGGTGTAATCACGAGTAGCCAAAGCTAATTCTTTAACTATAAAATTGTTGTAGAGGTCCTTAAATCCTTGGACGTCTAATAATATTGTTGGTGCGCCTGATGTTAATGCCATGGCAGCAACTTACTTTTTGTCACACAAGCTATTAATTAGCACACAATAGTTATGTATCTATTCTTTAATTATATTTCTTGCACTGAGTATTTCTGCAGTTATTCTTCCAGCAAAACCCTAATTCCGTACAAATATACATTCAGGATTCATGATATTTTCCTCACGGTATTGCTTAACGGTTTATACTCAATTATGCAGTCGTTTAGTATAAGACAGTATGCTGAAGTTTGATCGGGTATAACCGAATCAGTTTCAATTTCCACTCTTACATCCACAACAGGGCCTGCTTTCAGGTTATCTGCTTGCCTGGAGCAGTCAATAACGAAGAGCGGAGCCAAGTCCTTAAATTGTTTTTCGCTTAACAAAGGCTCCGCGCGGCGTCCGTAATATGACTGTTGAAATCTAGTGTATTGCTCATATAATAAAGCAATTCTGTTATCGGCAAAATTCACATTTAGATTTTCATACGGGAAGTAGTTTGAATTGAGGTATACTTTAACATCACGAATATGACAGTGATCGAACAGGGACATATCAGAGTTTGCATTGTTTTTTCTGTTTGTCTGTAAACCAATAATGACATATCTCGGTTTCTCTATTTGCGATGAAGTTTTAATAGACCAAGTATGTTTCGTTGTTTTAGGTAAAGTAGGATATTCGTACAGATCCCAATTTCTAAAAATCATCTGGAGCGGTCGGTCTTTCTCTAGCAGTTTTAACAAACTTATTTTCTCTTTATCTGATACTTTAACATGCGGTACACGCCAAACAATTTTATTTATCTGAACATCATCTACGACTTCACCGGTATTCAGTTTTACAGCGTTGAGGTTAGTATTGCTTCGTAACAATATCAATTCGTGTCTACTATTTATCACTACTTTCTTAAAATCTTCTGCAAATCCGAGAATGTTACAAAGTGGTATGGAAGCAGAAAAATTACCTCCATTAATATTTTTTATGCCATCAATATTCCAACCCCATGCATAAGATATCTTCGATTCACTCTCATTCATAGAAACTAATGATTTCATAGTAGTTGTCACACCAGCGTTTTTGATTTTATCAATTTCCACTCCATTTAATTCGTATCTTATATCTTGAAACAAGTAGAGTAGAAAATTATTTGTCAAAGAAACACTACTCGCTTTATCTTTTGAATCTTTTTTGCTCACGATTATAGTTCCTTCTAAATACAAAGTGCTCGCTGACGGTAGTATATACAGATCCTGTTGATTAATAGGTATGCGGATTTCATCGTTCCTGTTGAAACTCGTTACGTAGGGTTTGTAAGAATGAAATTCAATTCCCTCAACAGTGTTGTCGTAACTTGGAGCAGATAAAACATCTAAGATATTCATTTTAGCAAACCAATTGCTTTAAGAAATTCTTTATTCTCTCTTGTTAATTTAATTTTTTTCTTAGACCGAGGTCTTATTTGCTTGATCACTTTAGTTGAACTGACGTTCCCAATTTGTTGATGCACATATTTATTGTAGTCAATCATTTTTTCTTCTAAGATGTAAATATAGCTGCACTTCTTCACCACGTAAGTTTATTAATCGATTGTTTATATCTAATAGCCTGATATGTATACAGCTTATGTTGTTTTGGTTGATTGGAAAGTATATGGCGTTTTTCGGAATTTCTATAATTCTATATCCAGGTGGCACATTGAGTGCGAATTCGTGTACAATGTGGCTGGGTTTTCTGTTTATGTACGAGCCACTTACAATATCACATTCTATCCTGATGACAGTCGTAGGCAAAATGTTGACTGGTAACTCAGACACATGCCATTTATTGGCTTTTAAAATCTGTTTATTAAACCCTAATAATCTCCTAAAAGTTCCTTCTTTAGTAAAATTGATATCTTTGGTACAGTATATCAAAGTTTTAAGAGTATTGTTATTACACTGTATTTTTATTGAACAATCTTTTATTTCCGATTTTAAATAATCGCTAATATCTTGTAATTCATAAGTGCCCTCAGGTATTTCAAGCACTTCGTTAGAGCCGTAATATAACTTATTATTCGTTTTGTCGATGTTTGGAATTGAATTAAATGTTGAGAAATGTAATAAGGCACACTCATAAGGTCCATAAAGTTGTAATGTATTAGGATAATATGTACATAAATCGGACGAGTTTGCAGTTATCGACAAGGTGAGTGACATGATGAAAATGATAGAAATAAAAGAAATACATAATATTTATACGTATTTATTCCAAAAATTCCATAGATATTCTAAACACAAGTGTCCACAGTTTACTGTATTAAATTGTTGAAATCTAGTATAGTTATAATACACATCACAATTTTTAAAGTACTTCATTAATTCCCTCGGAGGTTTCAAATCCCCGAAGCTATCAAAGTATTCACAATAATTGTTTATTTTAGCATAAGCTACCCAATGCGTTCCTTCATTTCGTGAATCGTCTAAGTTGACGATAGCACATTCAATGCGTTTAGGTGTTCTTGGTAACCGATCCTTCATATAGACTCCTCGAAAATATGGGATGTCACGTGCATGCTCACTGATATCGATATTAGTTAAAGGACGATTAGGTAGCTTTTTATTTAGTTTTTTGAAGATTTTATAAACAGTCCTTTACCGTTTTTATGAGGCTTGATATACAACCCTTTGCCCAACGCTAAAGCTTCCATGGTCTTGTTGTGTCGTTCTGATTCTTGCAAGCTTTTTTGGGCTGCTTTGTATTCGTTTACGGTTTTTGCAATACCAGCTGCACCGCCGGCTAAACTTCCTAAAGCAGATAATCCAGCGAAAATTGGAATTAAAGGTAAGACTCCTCCTGTCTTTGGTATGGGTATAACTCGTGGTATGCGAATCTTCTTAATGTCAGGAAATATCTTTTTCGCAGCTGAGTAAGCAATGTTGATTAATGTTTTACGATTTTTAGGTTTTAGTTTCTTAATTTTTGACTTAATTTTTGACACAAAAGCATTGAATGTTTTAATGCCGGCACCCGACTTTAGTTTGGCTTTCATAACTTTACTCACTATCCATGAGCTAAGTTTTTCACCTTTCCCGGCATCTTTTGATTTTAGTCTTTGCTTAGCCATGTTTAAAAGTTGTAAATCTGCTTTGTGACGATTAGATAAGTCTGTGTAATTTGCATATGCAATGTCGTGATGCATACAAGCTTCGTCTAGTTTATTTACACCTCGATCGCCTCGCAACAATCGCTTCTCAAGTTTTGTTCCCGGTCCGCAATAGTTATAACCAGGCAAATGAAGTTCAAATGGCAGATTATTAATCACGCTATTGACTAGTCCACCGCCTTGCATAGTGAAAAGTGTAATGAATGAAGAAATCCTTTTAAACACGGTTATATATTCATAATTCTAATCCACAATTGCATCTTTATCAATCCAACTGTTTTCTTCGTTGCTTAATCCCAGCCATTTCACGTAAACTTTCTTTCCTCTCCTTCTAAGAACCTTTTCTATCAAATAGACATCTGGATAGCTAGTTTTTTGAAGTTCTTGTTCGTAGAAACATCCTCTAATGGTTTGCTTTCGATGATCTTCTAAATGATATGTCACTGGCATGGTTTTATTAATCTTTTTTACAGTAAATATTTCAGTTGACCAATTAGGAGTGTAACCTTTATCAAAAATATGTTTGTATTTACTGATCCGAACATTTTCACCCACTTTAAACTTTGGTTGATATCGGCGTGATGTAAGTTTCTGAGTTTTTTGAATATTTTCTCTTATCTTAAACTCGTTCAACTTATTTACTTCGAATGGTTTAAATTTGGTTGTACGATGTTTTGTACTATTATAGGTTTTTACAATAACTTGTAATGGTAAACCTAACCATTTGTAATTCCCAATGAGACTAAAGTACTTATACAATTTATTTTTAATCGTTTTAATAACCCGTTCTACAATCGAAGCTTTCTTGGTAGAATACGAAGAGTAGTGGTTAATATTGTAGCTCTTCATAAGCTTTTGGAATGTTACGTTATAGAATTCTGTCCCAGAATCAGTTTGTAAATGTTCAGGTTTTCGATTGCTGGTAGTTAGTATTCGCTCAAATGCACGAGTAACATCAAGTTTACATTTGGATTTTATTGGCTCTGTCCAAGTATACTTTGAGAAACAATCAATTACCACTAAAATATAATTATATCCTTTATTCAACTTTTTTAGATTTTGCATATCTATCAGATCAGCTTGCCATAAGTCATCTATGCCTTTTAAAATAACTGAACGTCTAATAAAGTTTCTTCGTGCTGCTTTATGCAGTTCATTAACAATTTGTTGCTTCGCCATCATGGAGTTTTTTCAAGTAATTTTTGAACTTCTGCTTTGTTATAAAACTTATCTTCCAACTGAACTAAAACTTCAGGTATCTTCGCTTTTAAAGTGGTTTGGACTGTTATTTGTGCATCTTTTATGATTTGAGCACGCAACAATCCAATCATTCTATTCTGTTCCTTTATTATCTGATCGTACAATCGATCGATGTAATCCTTGTTTACAGCATCATCTGTGTCTACAGGAGATCTAATGCCTCTCAATCTAGATTTTTTCAAGTCAAAATCACCACTTTCGGATTTTAGCAACGCATTTTCATTGAACTCTAATAATTCAGAGAAACGCATTCTCTTATGAATATGGTGTCCAAATTTATCTATATTCATATTTAAGGTGTATTGTATTTAAAGGTTGATAATAAAATGAACGGTGAAAATTTCATACCATTTATTTATTACTTAATAATTTTACTTTCACGCAGTTCTTCAATAATAGATATAATTTCGTTGTCTAATCCAGTGTTACCAGCGTCTCGAGATGCAATTAATAATTTTAACCTATCCACAAGTTCATTAGGATCATCCCAATATACAAAATCTATATTTTTTTTCCACATTTTTGTCAAGGGTAGGCCTTTCCCTTTTGCTTGACTGTTTTGAATAGTATTCGGCAGTTTGAAAAGAGGTTTTATAACTTGCAAATATTTTTGCCCCTTATTACTTTTAATTGGTTTGTTCGAATCAAAGTCTCGACGATGTGCGTTTGTAGCAATCAACATCATTTTATAATTCTGCATATCAGACTCTGTAACTGTGCTTAAATCTACGTCCTTTTTCAATAATAATTGTTTCAGTCCTGGAGTACTGCGATATTTCCGTCCAGTAACGGTGATGTAATCATCGCTGATCGATATGACAGCAGAACCTAACATCAATTGTCCTCGCTCCGCTCGAACACCAAATGGAATATCTGTTAGTGCTTCTGTAGATACTGACCAGGATGATGTATTACGCTCTTGATTATTGTCTCCTAATGATTGGTACGACTCATCACTGTCGGTATCACAATCATTTTCTTCTAGGTCACTATCTCCTTCGTTATTAGAACTGTCTTTCTGTAAAGCATTGTTTTTGAACGGAACTTTTGTTTCTTCAACTTCTTTAGATCGCAAGAGGTCAGTTTGCTTATTGGTATTAGCTATAAAATTGAGAGACTCTGTTACAGGTCGAAAAACTGATTCCAATGCTTGCTTATTTTCAGTCTCCAAATCTCGCATCTTTCGTACTTTTTTCTTTACAGCTTCTGCAGCACCAACAATTTGCCTTTTCAGTGATTTTTCCATTATTACGATTTTGCGGACTATAATAGTTATCGATGAAGAGTTGACCAAGGAATAATGATATCATGTAAGTACCATGTCTTAAATATTTGTATTTCTAATCAAAGACTACGAAAGTGTCAAATTTATTTCTATAGCATCCGTTATTTTTGTTGCAATCTTTATTAATTACAACATAATTAAAGGGCTCACTCCATATTTTAGAACACATTTCACGAAATTCAATCCATGTCATATCAGTATTAACATGTTCTTCATAAACATGCCTCAAGTTAATATCATCTTGTTTGAATAATATAATTAAGTTAGCATTATCTCTTACTAACTGTTTAGGGATTTTGCTATATGTTTGATTGAGATAAAAACAGTCAATGTGTTTGTGCCTTCCCATTGCGAAATAATCACGCATGTTAGTTTGATTCTCGCAAGCAACGTCATCAAATATAATCACAGAGTTGGGTTTTGCGTTCTGAACGTTAATAACTTCCTCATTCCCTTGATATTTGTGGAATGAGATAATTGGTACCTGTTGTAAAACTTTTTCTAAAAAAATGTACTTTGGTTGGTGTAAGGTTTTTGAATAGACATAAACATTTTGAAACCGTAAACCATTTTCATGTATAAGGAGTCCAATAAGTAAATTGGTTTTTCCACAATTCGATGGTCCACAAATGATGCATCGGACTGAATTAGGTAACAATTCTCCATGGCGCGAACTAGTTTTACGAAAATCATCGCAAATTGTGCTTACTTGCAACGATTGTGGTTGTTTAACAAATTTCATGATTACTGTTGTCATTGTCAACGAACTGATTAACAATGAGCAAAAGTTTACTACAACAATATTTTTAAACCTACCTACTGTTTATTTCGCATTCATTTATGCGAAGTGAGATTAACTCGAACAATCGTTGGTCGAGTAGAGAGTCGAGTCGATTACCGATTATTGGGACACTCTAGACCACTTTCGGCAGCGAGGCGAAGGTACTCGCCGAGCGATTTGCCGAAAGTGGGACAGAATGCCCAATCGTATACTATTGGGCATTGTGTCCCAACGGAGCGTAGGCGAACTAGTTCGCCTGCGCGACAGGTGGGACAGAATGCCCAATATTATACTACTCAAGTGCAGGGCTTGAAAACGTTACCAATTCACATTAAAAATAACGTTAAATAACGGTATTTCCGTAGAGATACTTGCATATCGGTATGAATTGGTAGCGTTAATTAGTAGCATAACATTATAAGAACGTTAAAAATTGCGTTAAAAATTAACGGTATTTTTAATTAATGTTATTGTGAAAATACCGGTAACAAGTAAACGGTCCAAGGCCGCGCGGGCGCGGGATGGTGGCCGGCTGTGCGCCGGCCGCCATGCCGCGCCCGCGCGTGGGAATTTCGAAATCTAAAATTGGATTTAAATCAAAATATACATGTTAATATTTAATAACATATTTATAACGTATTTATACCTAAGACCCTATTGGTCAAAGCTACATATTAGAAATTGTTAAAGCTTGGAAAAAATAATAAAAAATCTTGAAGTGGGTTGAATACTGACAATGTGCATACGACATTTAAGTGTCATCTTTATTTGAGATTACTGATAAAATTAACTTAAGGCCTTGTTTATTGGTTTATTATTCCATTGTGTATATTTGTCAAGGTCACTTAGAGTGCATTTGCGCAGCCGTGAGTCACACAGTATACATGCCTATATTCTTGTTTGGCTTAGAATATTGTATTACCTACCTTAAAATTATTTAGCATTAAGTTCTATTTCTTGTGATACTGTGTGCACTTGTGGCGTGTGCCAATAAACGTTTTTTCTTTCTTTCTTTCATTTTATTAAAGTAATTTAACATTACTCTTATAACAACATGTGAAAGCAAAGGTTGAAAAAAGCATTTTTAGAGATTTTTTTTAGAGATGATTTGCAACATAAAAGGTGTATTAAAAAAATGGCCAGAAGGTCCCGGTGTTTTGATTGTTTCAAATTATAGTTTACAGTCTAAACTTTTGAGAACAGTTGATGAAACTTGCGTTTTTTTGCGCCAACATACTTTTTTCGATTTTCGTAATGACCTCCAATATTACAAAAAAACTAGTTTTTTGATCTCAAATGTGAAAAAGAAGCGAATTGAAGCTATCTTTGCTTTTATAAGAGGTACCTCGATTACCAGCAAGTTAAATTTTTGGAAGATACTAAAAATGAAATTAAGCGCTTTTTAAAAAGTTTATTTATCAAAATTAAAGAAAAATTGGCAACAATCGGTAGACATCGTAAATGATGAATTTTGTTTATTTGAATTCCAATCAATATCATTTTACACTTGTTTCTTTTATTTATTTTAATTTGGAATTAAAGCCCGCTAGATTGTGAAATTCCCACACTGTGCGGCGGCACACGGTTGCCATTTCGTTTGTCGTCTTCTCAACTCTCACGGCCGGCTGTGCTGACAGACCGGTAGGCCTTCGTCAGAAGGACGAGGGCCGGCCTCTGGGTTCTGAGCAACGCGCTCCTGACTATGTACACGCTCACGCGTCTCCACCAGCATCCCGCCGCATAGGTGATGGTCGCAACAAAGATACCTTTGTACAGGACCTTAAGGGCCCTGTACCGAACCCCCTAAGGATGTTGCAGAGACGCGCGACATCTTGCCCAGCCCTGCTGCAGCACGCTCGCCTATGGACTGAGCGTGTTCCCTGAATGAGAGACTTGAGTCAATCACCACATCCAGCACCTTGGTCGAGCGCACGCTTCCGACTGAGGTCCCATCGAGTCTGACCGTGGGCGTGCGCCTGGACATGTTCCCCTTCAAGGTCAACGAATGTGACTTCGAAGGGGAGAAGGCCAGCCTGTTCCGCACCCCCCACTCAGAGATTAACGCCATGGCACACGAGGCCGAGGCCTCGATGCCGGCTTAGGAGTCAGACTCGATGAGTATCGTAACATCATCAGCGTACGCGACCACCTTCACTCCCGCTGGGTACGGCAACCGAAGCAGGTCGTCCATAAGGAGGTTCCATAGTGGCGGTCCCACATAAGAGCCCTGCGGGCAACCTATGGTCGAGGTTTTCCGCACGACCCTGCTTCCGGCAAAGAGACCGACGCGCCGGTTTGTGAAGTATGCCGCCAGCATCCTATAGATGTTTGGCAGACACCCCACACCCTTCGCCTTGAGCAGGATCATGGGCCACCACGCGTTGTCAAAAGCCCCTGAGATGTCCAGAAAGACGGCCTGCACATATTTGCACCGGCTCTCAGCAACTGTGCGCTGGATGTCCGTCAGGGCCGACAAAGTAGACCATCAACCCCGAGAAAACCCGTGTTGGTTCGACGACACGCTACCCGTAATGCAGAGTGCGCTGAGAAGCAGTACCCTTTCCAAAATTTTCCCCAGAACAGGGAGGAGAGTGATGGGCCGATATGCCTTCGGGTCGGTCAGAGGCCTATCGTTACCCTTGGGGATGACGATGAGCCTCCCGTCCTTCCACACATCGGGGAAGGTACCCTCGGCAACGCACATGCCGAGCAAGTGTGTCAGTTCGGCTTCAGCCGCCCAAGAAGATAGGGACATCGTATCAGGTGACGAATCCTGGATATACGCGTACGAACCCGAAACAAAAAACCAGTCACGAGTTTGGGTGTTCGAAAATGAGTTAAAGGCGACAAAAATTGTTCGTTCACGGAGTGTTGCAAAAAAAAATGTTGGCCACGTTTGGCCAAAACCGGCCATGTTACGACTATTCCGCTTGGGGGCATAGAACGGTTAATGCAGAATGGTATCTAGCATTTGTTTGCCACAGGTCGTTTCTGAACTCCGTAAAGAGAACTGCAACCGCCGCATCATCCTCCATCGCGACAATGCGAGTTCTCACACCGCGCACAGAACAAAAGAGTTTTTAGAGCATGAAAACAGAATTATTAGACCATCCGCCGTACAGCCCCGACCTAAGTCCTAATGATTTCTATACTTTCCCTAAAATAAAGAATAATTTGCGTGGACAGAGATTTTAATCACATGAAGAAGCTGTGGACGCCTACAAAACGGCCATTTTGGAAACTCCAACTTCCAAATGAAATGGTTGCTTCAATGATTGGTTCTATCGTATGGAAAAATGTGTCAAATTTCGTTGAGAATACTTCGAAAAGCAATAAATACATTTTTAAATAGTAATGTTGTGTCACTTCCTTGATTCCCGAAATTTTCAGTGCCGCCCTCGTATTATGCAGGGTGAATTTTTCAACTGGGAGTGGATGGCTGGGAATCTCGTTAATCCATTCATGCGCGTCACTAATTAGATGACGAGGCATTTGGCTACCTTAAGAGAGTCATAGTTACTCCCGCCGTTTACCCGCGCTTGCTTGAATTTCTTCACGTTGACATTCAGAGCACTGGGCAGAAATCACATTGCGTCAACACCCGCGAGGGCCATCGCAATGCTTTGTTTTAATTAGACAGTCGGATTCCCCTTGTCCGTGCCAGTTCTGAGCTGACCGTTGAACGGCGGTCGTACAGAACCGCGCCGATCGCGCACGAGACGAAACCGACACGGCCTTACGGCTAGGAAGATCCGCGGAAGGCCGGAACGCGGGTCCGGAGTCCGCCCTCGCGCCCCGAGAGACGCTAGAGCATCGACCAGGCCCGGCACCGGCCACATCCGCTTCCCGTCCAAACCCGACACGCTCCAGTCCTCAGAGCCGATCCTTATTCCGAAGTCACGGATCCAATTTACCGACTTCCCTTACCTACATCGACTAGAGGCTCTTCACCTTGGAGACCTGCTGCGAATATGGGTACGAACCGGCGCGAAATCTCCACGTCCATCCCTCACCTGAATTTTCGAGGTCCGTAGAGAGTATCCGGACACCGCCGCAAATGCTGTGCTCTTCGCGTTCCGAACCATATCTCCCTTCTATAGGATTCCATGGAACTCGAACGCTCAGGCAGAAAAGAAAACTCTTCCCGGACCTCTCGGTGGCGTCTTCAGGCCACTTTGGGTTACCCCGTCGAACACTCGCTGTAAAAACGAGGGAACGATTATTGAAACGGTTCCGCTGCCGGGTTCCGGAATAGGAACCGGATTCCCTTTCGCTCAAAGGGCGTTATTTATCGGCGAGAGATATCGTGCGGTGTTCCACAGGGTTCGGTCTTGGGGCCGCCCCTGTGGAATATCGGATACGATTGGGTGCTGTGCGGCGACCTCCCTGACGGCGTCAGCGTAATATGTTACGCTGACGACACGCTCGTCCTGGCGGAGGGAGAGTCGCACCAGGCAGCGGCCGACCTGGCGACGCAAGCGGTTGCGACAGTCGTCGATAGGATCCGGCAGCTGGGACTCGAAGTGGCGCTGCACAAAACGGAGGCCATGTGTTTTCATGGCCGCGTTAACGCGCCACGGTCCGAGTCCCACATAACGGTGGAGGGGGTTCGCATCGGCGTCGCGTCGGGAGGACGATGAAGTACCTGGGACTCGTCCTCGACAGCCGGTGGAACTTCAGGGAGCATTTCCTGAGTTTGGCCCCAAAGCTGAACCGGGCAGCAGCCGCCCTCAGGCGACTCCTGCCTAATCTCAGCGGGCCAAACGCCTCCTGCCGTAGGCTGTACGCCGGTGTCGTGCGGTCCATGGCCCTCTACGGGGCCCCCGTGTGGGCCCTGAGCATCCGGACGCGACCACTAAAGTTGGTCGCATGCCAGAGGGTCATGGCTATCCGGATGATCCGGGGATACCGCACGATCGCCGGCGAATCGGCCAACCTGCTTGCCGGATTACTGCCCTGGGATCTGGAGGCGACTGCCCTCCAGCGCGTCTATGAGTGGCGCGTGGAGGCGCAGCGCCGGGGTGCCTCCCCGCTGCCTCGAGAAGTCGAGGCGCGGCGGGAAGAGGTCCGGCGCGATCTCAGGGCAGTATGGAGGGGACGACTGTCGCAACCGACGGCCGGGCACGCCGCAATCGCGGCGGTAAGACCCCTCTTTGAGGAGTGGCTTGATAGGAGTCACGGCGTCCTGACCTACCGCATGACGCAGGTCCTCACCGGACACGGAAGTTTCGGGAGGTACCTGTGTCTAAGGAGAAAGGAGGAAACGCCTGGGTGTCACCACTGCGAAGATCGCCCGGAGGACACAGTAGAGCATACGGTGCAAGACTGCCCCGCTTGGGCAGAGCATCGACGTGTCCTCACGGCGGCGATAGGCGGAGACCTCTCGCGCCCGGCATTGGTCGCGGCCATGCTGCGGGGCGAGACGGAGTGGGAAGCGGTCGCCTCCTTCTGCGAAGCAGTCATGCTCGCGAAGGAGGAGGCGGGCCGCGTGAGAGAGAGGACAGTGTCCTCCCTCCGCCCCACCCGCGGTGGTGGACGCCCACGGCGACGGACGTCGCAAGACGATCTCCGGCCACCGTAGGCGCGGGCATGCGGGCGGTGAGTAAAGGGCAACTCGCCGCCCGGCCATGGACCATGCCCGGGTCGACGGCGCGTTGTGTTCCACGCGCGCCTCAAAGAGCGTCAGCATAATGACGGGGCCCCCTCTGTAGAGGGCCAAAGCCTGCCGGGGTCGCGGGACTTATCTCATTACCGTGACCCCGGAACATAAAGGGCTATTGAAGGACACCGTGGATTTTAGTCAGTACAAGTCTGACAGTCCCTCCCGCCCTGCCCGGGGTGGGAGGACTCATTTGATGATTTTACCACGATAAAAAAAAAAAAAAGGGCGTTATTTATCATAATGAAACAAAATGAATTCGTTCCGTTTTGAAAAAACACGCCACATCGATATAAGATTTCTCCTTGAGCTTAGGATCGACTGACTCGCGAGCAACTACTGTTCACGCAAAACCCTTTTCCACGTCAGTCCTCTAGGGCCTCGTTGGAGTATTTGCTACTACCACCAAGATCTGCACCGACGGAGGCTCCAAGCGGGCTCACGCCCAGACCCTTCTGCGCTCTCCGCCGCGCACGTCCTACTCGTTACGGCTTAATGACGTCACAGAGAACGTCGCACATGCCCGTAACGGTAGTGTATAGGCAAAACGCTTCAGCGCCATCCATTTTCAGGGCTGGTTGCTTCGGCAGGTGAGTCGTTGCACACTCCTTAGCAGATTCCGACTTCCATGGCCACCGTCCTGCTGTCATGAGCGACCAACGCCTTTCATGGTGTCCCATGAGCATTTTTAAGGCGCCTTAACACTTCGTTTGGTTCATCCCACAGCGCCAGTTCTGCTTACCATAATTGGCCCACTTGGCACCGTCATCAGATCTCCGGCTTCATCGTTCGAGTAAGCCGGAGTACACACCCATTTAAAGTTTGAGAATAGGTTGAGATCGTTTCGGCTCCAATGCCTCTAATCATTTGCATTACCGAATGAGACTGTTCAAATCGACCCCAGCTATCCTGAGGGAAACTTCGGACGGAACCAGCTACTAGATGGTTCGATTAGTCTTTCGACTCTATACCCAGTTCCGACGATCGATTTGCACGTCAGAATCGCTACGGCCCTCCATCAGGGTTTCCCCTGACTACATTATTAACATAAATACCTATGTTCCTCAAGGAATTTTGTTTTTATCATCAGCCTATATCTTTTTGGTTTCGTCATCGATTACTATAGATACCGGCACGGTTCTTGAGCGCTCGACGTAAGAGTGGGGATTGCTTTGCGCATCGTACACTTATCGACAAATGAAACGCACAATAAAACACACAATCATCATCATCATCATCATCATCTCAGCCATAGGACGTCCACTGCTGAACATAGGCCTCCCCTTTAGATCTCCACATATACCGGTTGGAAGCGACCTGCATCCAGCGTCTTCCGGCGACCTTTACAAGGTCGTCTGTCCACCTCGTTGGTGGACGTCCTACGCTGCGCTTGCTCGTCCGCGGTCTCCACTCTAGCACTTTTCGACCCCATCGGCCATCTGCTCTGCGAGCAATATGGCCTGCCCATTGCCACTTCAGCTTGCTAATCCGGTGGGCTATATCGGTGACTTTAGTTCGTCTACGGATCTCCTCATTTCGGATTCGATCACGTAGAGAAACACCGAGCATAGCCCTCTCCATAGCTCGCTGAGCGACTTTGAGCTTTGAGATGAGGCCGATAGTGAAAGACCACGTTTCGGTGCCGTAAGTCATCACTGGTAACACACATTGATTGAAGACTTTCGTCTTGAGGCACTGAGGTATAAAACACACAATAAAACAAATAAAACGCACAAAAGAACGAGTGGCGTCTATGACGCGATGCGCTACGGCACGCTACGCGGGCCAATCACTACACTTTCCCCGCCCCCGTTCCACACTTTATCTACCAAAGGGACCTAATAACTCACTTCTGCGCAGGTGAAGGTCAGCGCTCAAGATCCATGCCGGTATTTGTACATACATTATCGATTGTTAGCACGGAATGTTAATAGTAGGTACCTACGGCACCTTACGTGAGGAATAATATTTATAATAATATTATCTTTTTACCTATTATTGTTATATTTTTGAACATTACATATTAGAAAAAAAAAAGAATAATATTTAAAAGATTGTTATCGTCTATGGCGTCTATTTTGCACTCAACCTAGTAACCGACCAATTCCTATCGCATACTGTTACAGGCCCCGCGTTGCGTGTCTTTGTAGGTAGATAAAAAAGTCGTGCAGCGAATTACAATCGCTGACCTTGAATGCGTAGTATGACCATTTTCTGAGTTTGAACGTGCTTAAACAACAACGCAAACATCTTTCTACTTTCTACCGATCTTAATTCTTAGTACTCAGCTTAAGGTGAGTGAGAGTGTCCTCTTTATATCTTGGTCGTCCAGTAGGCTCACCCCCCCCCCACCCTAGTATCTCGTCTCATTTCCAAACTTGTAACCTACCTACTCATTTAAATATGTACTATTTATGTGTTATTAATTTCCCAAAAGCACCAAAAGCAAGAAACTTGTGCGTAACTACACGTAAAGTAACAAAAATATTAAGGAGACGGAGCGCGTGCGGAACGGATGGCGCGTGGCAGCCGTAGTGAATGGGCCACGACAAAATGGCCCCGCATCTACTTTCAGTTTTATGCCTACACCGCGGAGTGAGCCAGGCTTGGTAACGGCGCGGCGACACTAAACTTGTGTGTCGCACCCCGACCGAAGAGTCACGAGCGCGCGTGCTTTCGCACGTCCGTCGCGTTCCTTTTGTACGTCCGCACGCGGACACGCACGACCCGGTACACCAGTATAATGTATACTCTTTGCGGTACACTCTACGTATACCGGCCGAGCGCGCACGCGTCGTTCGACAAATGTCTCGTACATACACGTGTATATACATATAGGTATCGTTGATATTTAAACGAACAACGCGCGACGTCCACGGACGCGGACACCACGCGCAGAGCCGTCAAGTGCGTGACGTGTGTTGTTTCGACGAAACGCAATGTGGCGTTTGTACACGAGAGCGACGGTAACAAAACTAACTCATAACGATAAAATTAACGATAGCGTAGATTTTAACGTTACATATGTTTAACGTTAAAATGTGCCAGATATAACGTTAAATATACGTAACGTTATTTATTAGATAACGATATCTGCATGAAAAGGCTGTAACGATACCATATTTTTAACGGTATTTCAAGCCCTGCTCAAGTGGGTACGCATTGCGGCACTGCGTTTTCTATTCCAACTTACAGAGTACTTTTATTATATAGAACTTACCCTATGTGTCTGGCCTGCTAGCATGCGACAGAAACGCGTGGCAATGGCGTGGTGTTAGAATGGCCATCGTTTTTCATCCCGGGTGTTTGAGCCTGGCATTGAGCGATTTCCATGCCGCTTGTTTGTTTTTTTTGTAAGACTTTCTCAATGTAGGAAACCTGTAAGAAGTGAATATCTTTTGTAATTTCAATGTAATCGATATCGGAATTTTCAATGTAATCGTAATGAATTATGCCATGACATTTTTATTTATATTTTTATGGAATTATAATTTGAATTTTGTTATCCCTTTTTTACTTTTACTATTAATTATAACTAGCGCTTACCTTCAATTCAATTTTTATCATTTCCTATCCTCGTGTTTAATTAAAAATATTGTTTCACATTCCGTTAAAGACGTTGTACTTACTAACTCACAAATAGTATCATGACTTGACCAACGTACAACGTACAACAATCGAATGAATTCACTGGATGGCTATGCAATCCAAAACTTGACACAAAACCGCATTATTTAGAATGATAAATGTATTTATTTAATGATGAAGTGCGCGTCGCCTGGCTGTCTTTAGCGTTTTGCGGGAGAAGGGGAATTTGTTTACTGGTCGTGGATCAGAAGTGTGGCAACGTGCGAAACAGGTTTTGATTGGGCTAGGTACGTTGTTTTGTTATGCATCTGCCTCTTTTAATTAGTCTTGTTTTATTTACTTTTATTGTTTTTTTTTGCACTCACTCTTTACTTTATTTATGTATTATACATTATTATTTTGTTCTTTACATATACATAATAATATTATATAAGTATTTACGTATTTGTTTTCGAGCGTATGGCACTCGTGGGCTGCAGCTGAAAATCAGCGTCAAGTGGTAAACTTTGTGCTACCACTTGGCATTATGCTGAGCTGAGGCCCTTTGGCATTAAAAGATTAGTTTTGTTTTTTACTTAGTTTTAATTAGTTTTAAGTTTTTGATGCTAATAAACTCGATTTTCTTTCTTTCTTTCTTTCTTATTCTCTATATTTAAAGAAACAAAAAATATGGTTTTATTTTATTGTTTTTATACAAGTGTGCAAAATTCTGTTGTTTACATACCTGTCAGAAACTTGAAACTATTTTGAGGTCTAAAAAGACTTTGTAAATCGAAGTTCGAATAAATCGAAACTTGAAGAAAAAAAAAAAACTGATCTAGTTCTTGCAGAATTATTCCGAACCGTACGGTTTTGCTTGAATTTTGAAAAATGTTATAGTATACAGCTTGGCAAAAAACAGTAGAAAACCGGAAGTCGCCACTGTCTTCTCGCTACCAGCACTTTGAATGATTTTATTTTATTTATTTTCACTTATTACGTTAGTTTTATGGCACAATAATAAATCTAACAAACCTGCGTCTTTGTTTACATCAAATATCAAATATTTAAAACGTTGTCAGCAAATAAAAAGATTAGTTCCGTTTCAAGACGTTCTGGCCAAGCTGTACTCATATTCTACAGCGAAAATAAATGGTTTGTCAAAAAATATATGAAAATAATGTTTTAGAACTAAGAAAATTATTTGTGTCCATATTTTAGTGTCAAATGAAAGATAACCGAAACAGCCAAGTCTTATTTGGTTGGAAGAAAAAAGTTTTTTAAACGCAAATTCAGAATGTTGAGAAAAACAGGAGAAGGCGATTTTTTGTTTTTTTTTTTACCCTTGGTAGTGAATAATAAATCACTAGTGTAGAAAAGGTACGAAAAAGGTACGGTCTACACAGAGGTACGGTTGTGGTACGATTGTGTGATTAATAGTACGGAAAACCGTACTTTTTGGTACGGTCTGGCAACGCTGCTACTAAGAGATACACTGACTGACAATGACAGGGGTATTAAGTGTTGCCAGATGCCTTGAACCTTTTATCTGTAGTAGAAACTCCTAATATCTGTATTAAGACGCGGACTGACTACGATTTTAATCGCTTATGACCGCGTAAACTATTGTCACCACTATGGAGCGTCAATAAGATTGAAAATTGAAAAAATGACATTTGTGTTGAAATGTGACGTAAGCTGCAATGGGCATTTATTTTACTGCTTTTCTTTAGATTATTTAAAATATAGACATAAAATTAAATAATGGTTCGGTTAAAGTTTAAAAAAAATGGAAAACCTACTAAATTCTTAAAAAAAAAACTGTTGTTATCGCTGGAAATACAGAGATCTTCGACGTCAAAGTTTATTTTTGTGGTACAACTTCCCAATTTTTATTGGGAATATCAAACTCTTATTTATTATTCTGTTCGGTTTAAATTCTTCTTTATACCCTTCTCTGTTCACTGTATTTTTCGCGTTGCTTTTTTTATTACATTACGTCATACTCGACGTTCTAAGAAACCAATTTTTGGGAATATGAGATAAGACCGCGCCTTAAATCTGTATTCTAACTTATAATCTGTATAAAATCTGTATAATCAAATTAACCTTAATTGATTAATTACAAAATGTAAAGAAAGCTAAATAATCACTTATAATACCACAAGAGCTTCAAAATTATCGGGTATTTTCCGATAGGTTCGTTGCAAACAAATGAAGGAGTCAAGTTTTTCAGGTTAAAAAATCACGAGCGCGAAGCGCGAGTGATTTTTCCTGAAAAACTTGACGACTTTATTTGTTTGCAGGGAACCTTGAGGGAAATGCCAGATAATTTTGAAGCTCGTGTGGTATTCAGGGGATTATTTTTCCGACCCATCTCCAATTTTCACAATTGAATTCAACCTGTCAGTTTGACGTGACTACCAGAGAAAATTTTCAAAAAATTATCAGTATAATACCATGTAGGTTGTACCACGTGACGTCGAATGGTGCAATTCTATTGGTCGATATTTGGGTCGGAAAAATAATCACCTTTATTACTAGGTCTCAACCACGCCTTATATTAATAATCTTCCATCCAGTTCCGATTAAACTTTTGCATCACTCTGGGTTTTTTAGGTGCCATAATGGTTCACAAAAACACAATCAATATGAATATTAAAATTAAGTAAAAGTTTGTACCTATGTTATTAATAATTATTGACGTATTTTCCGCACGCACTACAAGACGAATGCGAGAGTGCGATGCGAGAGTACCTTGGAAAGCACGCAGAACATTGGGGGATTTCCCGAGCAGATCGATTGAAACTGCCATACTAAAAATTAACGTTGTTTGTGAAAAAAATAAATTAACAATAAAGAATAGGATCATACAATGGTGTGTGTAATGTAACGCGATATCTAAGTCATTTATTTTGATTCTATTTTAAGTTGAGGTAATTTAATCAATAGAGTTAGAACATTCTGTATCCAGTGCTAATCTGTATCACACATCGAAAATCTGTATATATACGGAGAAATCTGTATACAGTGTGTCCGGACACGAGTTAGCGATACTTGAAGGGGATATTATAGATTCATTTTCATCGACAAAACTGCTTTTAAAAAAAATCTTACTCCAACACCTCGCGAATGGCGGCCATTTAAGTTTTTTGATTTGTCAAACTGGGGTATGTACAATAAAATGCAAATATCTTTAAATCCAAGAGACCTACATACATGCAAATGATTTTATTGCAAAGTTAAATGTTGAGGCTTTTCAAAAACTTGCGAAAGTTTTCTAAATAATATGTATAAAGAACCAAAAAACGTGGACAAACACGAAATTGTACACAAAAACTACTGAATATTTTCACATTTTATACTCTAGCACGAAAAGTACCCCTGTATTTTGCTTAGGTGTTTAGATTAAATTAAAAGTATTTGAGTTAGGCTATAAAATGGTATCGAAATTATTTCTCTACGTCAAGTACTTTAGGAGTTATTCTTACTTGAACATAACCCTTCTTTAGCGAATGTACCCCAATATTACAGGTGTCGCATTCTTTGGGCGAGCTAAATCGTTTCAGTGTAAATTTATGAGCTGTCATTATTAACCACCATGTAAATGATCCCAACGAATCACCCATAAACTGAAATGGCCCATTTTTTGAATTTATTCAAAGAATTTTTTTTCATAACATAAACAAAAAAAATATTATTTCAGCTTAATGGTGATTCGTTGGGATCATTTACATGGTGGTTAATAATGCCAGCTTATAAATTCACGTTGAAACGGTTTAGCTCGCCCAAAGAATGCAGCTTCTGTAACATTGGTGGTACATGCGCTAAGGAAGGGGTATGTTCAAGTGAGAATAACTCCTAAAATACTTAACGTAGAGTGATAATTTTGATATAATTTTATAGCCTAACTCAAATACTTTTAACTTAATGCAAAAACCTAAGCAAAATACAGGGGTACTTTTCGAGCTAGAGTATAAAATGTGAAAATATTCAGTAATTTTTGTGTACAATTTCATGTTTGCCCACGTTTTTTGGTTCTTTCTACATATTATTTAGAAAACTTTTGCAAGTTTTTGAAAAGCCTAACATTTAACTTTGCAATAAAGTCATTTGCATGTATGTAGGTCTCTTGGATTCAAAGATATTTGCATTTTATTGTACATACCTCAGTTCGACAAATCAAAAAACTAAAATGGCCGCCATTCGCTAGGTGTTGGAGTAAGAATTTTTTTAAAAGCAGTTTTGTCGATGAAAATGAGTCTATAATATTCCCTTTAAGTATCGCTAACTCGTGCCCGGACACACTGTATACACACATCAACAGAATCTAGGGATATTTTATATTTCATCAAATATCTAAAAATCTATGAAGAATTTTCCATTGAGATAAAAGTATATGGAGACGCCCCGATGTTCTATACATACATTTTGCTTAGACAAATATGAGTCAAACATGAGACAGAGAGTGAAATATTGGTTTGTCTCTTTCTTTCTAATGCAGTAATCATATTCGACAAAAGAGACAACAATATTTCGGTTGTTGCTCAAAATGGAATATTTTGTTAGGATATTTCCCACAGTTACAGAAACGTGCCCATTTCGCCATTTTATGGGCCGAGTTTCGTGGTAGTTCTGCTGTCAAATAGTTGTTTACTTTTTGTTGAATTTAGATTTTTGAGTAAATTACGAAGTGTTTTCTTTTAAAAGTGCGTGTCACCATTAACAAACAGTAATTCAACATGCCTGGATGTTCCATTGTGTCTTGTCGTGCCAGAAAAAAGAAAAATCAGCCTGAATTGACTAGGCACAGGTTAGTAACAGGTTTTCATGCAAAACTACATGAATTAGAACAATTTCGGTAAAGAAATCGCTATGTGATCATATTTTCATGGTTAGAGTATTAATATTTGGGTTTATTTCCGCCCTACAGACAATATTTTTCATTTCTTATTTTCGTTCGTTTGTTTACAATAATAATAGTGTTGTACCGTTGCTGTAATAGTTCCCGATACTAGTCCTTCGTTACACTGAAACTGTTACCAAATGATATATTGATACAAAAATACTAATCATTTACAGGTTTCCCAAAAATGAAAGATTGAAGAAAAAGTGGTTGGACTCTATCGATGTGGAAAATATTAGTCCACGAAGTAAAGACTGGCTTATATGTTCACTTCACTTTGAATAAAAATGTTTTAACAGAACACTTGATGTTATTAGGTTACATAAGAACTCTGTACCTACAATATTTTCGGTAAGTGTGTATTAAAATTATTGTTAAATAACAGCCTGGTTTTTTAGCCTAAGTTATATAGATAGTAATGTGTATTTCATTTTTTTTTCAGACATCCAATAAAAAACAACTTCCAGAGTCATTTGTATTCTGTGAAACAAGCAACACTCAAGAATCTGGTGTTTCTTGTACATTTACTGTAATAGAGGAACAATCTAGTGTAATAAAGTCCTCGCTGCGGTCTCTCTATAGATTCAAGCATTTCCTCCCATCTAGCACCAAACTCATTCTTGTCCAGTCACTTGTGCTTCCCATTATTGACTATGCTGATGTTTGTTATTCTGATCTATCCCAAGAACTTCTTAACAAATTGGATCGAATTCTCAATAACTGCATTCGCTTCGTTTTTGGCCTTCATAAATATGATCACATTTCTTCTTTCCGTTCTCAGCTTAAATGGTTGCCTATCCGACTCAGGAGATCCCTCAGATCTCTCTGCATGCTTTTCAAGATTATGAACGATCCACGTGCTCCTGATTATTTAAAAACTCAATTTAAAGTGTTGGGCAGTTCTCATAGTTGTAACCTTCGAGCTTCCAAAAAACTACTTCTCCAAATTCCTTCACACCGCACCGGTTTTATGTCTAATGCCGGCCATACACGCTACGGTCTACCGGAGAGGTAATCTGTGCAGGTATGCCTGCGCAGGTCAACCGAACAATGGTAGCGTGTATGGGGACGTTCCGGTGTATCGGAGCGGTCTTCAGTTCTTTTTGCGATGGCATACGGTGTTACTCGAAAGAATCGATTTTCGATCTTGCGCCGGTCGCTTGCGCAGGTTCAAAAACCTGCACAGGTCTATTCCCACACACATTCCGGTCTACCTACGCAGGCATACCTGCACAGGTGGACCTCTCCGGTAGACCGTAGTGTGTATGGCCGGCATAATTCTTTCGCTATAGCAACTATAAGACTATGGAACGCGCTACCCTTTAGCATTAAAAAAGCTGAAAGCGATTTCACTTTAAAAAAAAAATAACGTAACCTCTATTTAATTCACAATAAATAGCTCTCTTCTTTTTCTTTTCAAGTCTAGTCATAATAGTTATTATTAAGTTATATGTATTTTTTTTTCATTTATTCTATTATATTGTTTAGTTTATTTTATCAGTATTATATGTATTAAAAAAAATCTATATTAATTTATATGTCTTTGATTTTTTTTTGTACCCTACCACAATATTCTCTTATTTAACCCAAAGGTTGACTGGTAGAGAATGCCTTGTGGCATTAAGTCCGCCCTTGTACCACATTATGCACATGAAGTTTAAATAAAGGAACCGTCTACCGTAATGGAGGCACCATTGCAGTTGACCCATCAATGTGTGGGAACAGTGTGGGAACAAATTAACGCTAACACATAAATATATAATATTTAATTACAAGCGATAACGCAAATGTGAAAACATTATTTTTACGTAACTACATGAATTATAATTCAATCATGGTATCTAGTCGTAATACTATTATGTAATCCTAAAAGTACTAGAGATACTGTTATCGATACTCGTTACACTAACACAATGTTTCTTGATTGGCACAACCCTAGCATTGGCCGCCATTTTATGGGACCAGCGAACTTGTAGGCATACCATTGAGATGAAGTTATATGGAGATGCCCCGATGTTCTATACATACATTTTGCTTATACAAATATGAGTCAAACATGAGACAGAGAGTGAAATATTGGTTTGTCTCTTTCTTTCTAATGCAGTAATCACATTAGACAAAAGAGACAACAATATTTCGGTTGTTGCTCAAAATGGAATATTTTGTTGGGATATTTCCCACAGTTACAGAAACGTGCCCATTTCGCCATTTTATGGGCCGAGTTTCGTGGTAGTTCTGCTGTCAAATAGTTGTTTACTTTTTGTTGAATTTAGATTTTTGAGTAAATTACGGAGTGTTTTCTTTTAAAAGTGCGTGTCACCATTAACAAACAGTAATTCAACATGCCTGGATGTTTCATTGTGTCTTCTCATGCCAGAAAAAAGAAAAATCAGCCTGAATTGACTTTGTACAGGTTAGTAACAGGTTTTCATGCAAAACTACATGAAATAGAACAATTTCGGTAAAGAAATCGCTATGTGACCTTGTTTTCATGGTTAGAGTATTAATATTTGGGTTTATTTCCGTCCTACAGACAATATTTTTCATTTCTTATTTTCGTTCGTTTGTTTACAATAATAATAGTGTTGTACCGTTGCTGTAATAGTTCCCGATACTAGTCCTTCGTTACACTGAAACTGTTACCAAATGATATATTGATACAAAAATACTAATCATTTACAGGTTTCCCAAAAATGAAAGATTGAAGAAAAAGTGGTTGGACTCTATCGATGTGGAAAATATTAGTCCACGAAGTAAAGACTGGCTTATATGTTCACTTCACTTTGAATAAAAATGTTTTAACAGAACACTTGATGTTATTAGAACAAGATTATGAACGATCCACGTGCTCCTGATTATTTAAAAACTCAATTTAAAGTGTTGGGCAGTTCTCATAGTTGTAACCTTCGAGCTTCCAAAAAACTACTTCTCCAAATTCCTTCACACCGCACCGGTTTTATGTCTAATTCTTTCGCTATAGCAACTATAAGACTCTGGAACGCGCCACCCTTTAGCATTAAAAAAGCTGAAAGCGATTTCACTTTAAAAAAAATGCGTAACCTCTATTTAAGTCACAATAAATAGCTCTCTTCTTTTTCTTTTCAAGTCTAGTCATAATAGTTATTATTAAGTTATATGTATATATATATATATAATTTTTTTTCAATTATTCTATTATATTGTTTAGTTTATTTTATCAGTATTATATGTATTAGTATCTCTATCTACTGGTATCGATACTCGTTACACTAACACAATGTTTCTTGATTGGCACAACCCTAGCATTGGCCGCCATTTTATGGGACCAGCGAACTTGTAGGCATACACGTTTTTGGTGTAGGTATTTCCAGTCCATAGGATTATAATGTCTATGAGGCATACACGTTTTTGGTGAAGGTATTTCCAGTCCATAGGATTATATGTCTATGGAATTTTCTGATATAGTAAATGGAAGAATGATAGGTTATTTTAAGGTCTATAGTAAAAAATAAAAAACATTTCGTGATTTTTTTGTTTTAAATAAAATGTTTATTTTTTTTAATCGCCGTAGCAAATTAATTTGGTAAAAAACTTCATTTCTTCTTATAAAGCTATTAATTTTAATGAAAATTGAAAAAACCTTATAAAATCTAATTATTAATAACACTGGTCTACAAAATTTAACTTTTTGTTTGCCCATAAAATAAATGCTATGTTATTATACTAATTTGGGGTCACTGAATACGAAAATATAAACCAAATTTTAAAGTTAGCTCTTATTTTAAAAATATTGCTGTTATCGAAATATATGACTTAAGAGTAAAATTTAATAGAAAATAAATCAATTAATAAAAAAATATACATGTTTATTACTTTTTAATAAACTTTTTACAGGAATCTAAGTATTTTAAAATATTTACGAAGTATTTAACCTTTTTTATTCAAGAATTTCTCTTTTTTTCTATGTTTGGATATACCGTGCTGGTTATGAGGTGTTAATCAAAAATAACAATCATTGATATGATTAGTAGGTCTCTGCATATCATGGGAATACCAAAAGACACTGAACGATTCTTCTTGTTAATCCATTTGAGTAAATTAGTAGAACAATTACTGGAACTTTTAGTTCCAGTAATCGTTCTACTAATTTACCCAAGATTTATCTTGATTTTTAATTTTATTTCCAAAATAATGAAAGTAAGCAGATTCTAAACGATGGGTTATTGGGCATCATTGAATACTTAAATTCACGTTACCACATATGTAGCAAAAAAGTCTGCACTATTTACACAGTTACGTGACATAATTAAAATTATAGTTTTTGCACCAAAATATTGTCGAAAATTATAAAAAAAACTTAAAAAATTTCGCGTTTTAACAATCAAATGAAACACAAACACATTAAACGAAAGCGTAATAACAAAATTTACACGGGTACACTCACAATTTTTTTAAAAATCTCATAATATAAAGTGAAATCTACCAAGTTACCCGGTATTATCTTAAATATGGCATAAATTAATAATAAGAGCTAACTATTAATTTTAAGTTCTATATTTAGATTAAGGGGGTCAAATACTAAAGATGTAATGCAGTTTCAAGTAATGGGCAATTTTCATGTTGACCAGTGTAATCAGTGTTGCCACCTCTTACATTAATTACACATCGACATCGATTGTTCATGCTTAAAATTAGATTGTCAATGTCTTGCTGCGGTATGAGGTCCCATGTTCTTTGCAAGTGTTCGTAAAGTTGTTGTTCTGTCGTCAAATTTGGCGGGAAATCTCTCAAAGCTTTTCGTTGTAACATGTCCCAGGCATGCTCGATAGGATTTAAGTCGGGCGACTGTGCAGACCAATCCAAAACTTGAATATCGTGGTCTCGGAGAGCGGCCGACACCAGCCGCGCCGTATGGGAAGGAGCATTATCGTGCATGAGTCGAAATTCCTGGCCCATTTGGATTCTGTGTGGGACAATAACAGGCTCTACTACCTCCTCGTGGTATTTTTGTGCAGTCATGCTACCTTGGATCCAAATGAGCTGGGTTCGTCCGCCAAGACGAATTCCTGCCCACACCATGATTGTCCCGCCTTGGTATGAGTGGACCTCCTGAGGGTGCCGTAGACGGCTAACTCTCCCTGGAGTTCTCCAAACGCGTGTTCTTCGTGAATCCGGATGAAAACCAAACCGAGACTCGTCGGTGAACAGCACCAAAGACCATTGAAACCGACTGTCAAGTCCAACATCTTCAGTCGCGTCGTACGCTCGAAACTGCGAATACGTATTTCTTTTTGCTCCGTAATAAAAAATATTGGTTACGCTGCGCAGAAAGAACGGTTAGGTCTTTTATATATAACTTCATGTCATTGAACGACTAAGTTGATTGGCTGTGGAAGGTCCTATCCCGTTCCTCTTCCCGCGCATATCTTCTCGCTTTAGTACGAGAGAGACCGCATAAAAAGCGGCCGCAGTTGACACTCGTGGCCAATCGGTTACTCACAACGCGCACCTCACGTCAGAGCGCTCCAGTTGCCTGCTGTCGACAGCCGCCCCTCAGCCGCGAGGACGTCTCCGGAGGATTAAGGTATTGTGCAATCCTTCCTATATTTCGATCTGCATTCTGTCTTGTGTTCCCGGCAGAACGTAATTTCCATGTCTTTCGTTCACAGCCAATTAGCAATTATAAAAATTTAGCATAACCCGCGCTTCCATTTGGTCCTAACGAGCCTGGATAGTTATTGAAATCAGTGATAACCATTCGCCATTCGTAGTCGGAAAAAATACTCGTATTCTAATTAGTTTTGTACCAAACACTTGTCTCGCCGACAGGTGTGGGTATATCGTTAAATTCTCGGTAAAACCGTTGTATATTCGTAACACCAGCTAGTAAATCGTTGCTATAACTGGTTATTTCGCTTAATCCCGCATTATTGTAAAATATTACCGTTGAATTACCGCTTCGCGCTCAATTACCGACGCATTATTGTAAAAATAAATACCCACTTAGGTAGATTATTATTATTCGCTTCAAATCGCTTTCACAACGTATTTCGTTTGTTACATATTTATTTAATTATCGTTATTAGAAGGTTGCTAGATGGCGCCTACAGATATTACTCTTAAACGATTGTTAGGAAAAAGAGATCGAATATTTTCTCGTATGCAACGTATTTGCGATAAATTGAAAAATATTGATTCGGAGGAATTCGATAAAGAATCGTTCTTGTGTGACTGTGAAACAATAGATTCGTTGCGTACTGATTTTGAATGTGCGCTGGACGATATAATCGCTCATGAACTTAAATTAAATCCTGATTATGTCGTCGACTATCAGGCACTTTCTTCATTCGAAGACTTACTGGGTAGGGTGAAGCGGGCAGAGAAAAAATTGCAGGTTCAGGCACCTAGTGAATGTAAGAAATCTCCTCGCTTGCCCCCGATTGAAATACCCGAATTTAATGGGGATATTAAAAATTGGCCGCTGTTCATCGCCAGTTTTCGAAATGCCGTGCATAATAATAGTTCGCTAACAGCATGCGAGAAATTATATTATTTAATTGGAAAATTAACAGGCAAAGCTCGTTCGATATGTGCAGGAATTACTCCGTCAGCTGATAATTACCCACTTATATTCGATTCACTTTGTGAAAGGTATGAAGATAAACGGCAATCGGCAACTTCATATCTAGACCAATTATTTGAATTTAAATCTATTTCGTCAGGTTCGCCGGCTACTTTAGAATCATTTCTCGATAAATTCGCAACGTCGGTAGCCGGGTTTAAAAACATAAAGGTCCAAGACCACGCTGATTTTATTTTATTGCATATCGCTCTTAAAAAACTCGACATAGACACTGTACGGGCATTCGAATCTAATCATCAATTAAAATCAAGTAGTTCCGAAATTCCATCTTTTAGTGAATTAGTTGAGTTTGTTCGTGAGCATATAAAGGTGTTAGAACGAACTTCGTCAACGGTCTCTAACAATAAATCACCTGCAAATCGCAAACATACTAATGCATACACCTGTATAGCTGATAACGAACCTACCGCGTGTGTTTTGTGTAAGGAGAAACATGATCACGTATATAAGTGTAAAGTATTTAATAGTTATAAACCCGATCAGCGATTTAAGTTTGTGAAATCAAACAATTTATGCATTAATTGCTTAAGTCCAAAACATCGTGTGTCCGCTTGTGGGTCAAAGTCCACTTGTAAAAAATGTAGCTCTAAACATCATAGTTTGTTATGTTTCGGCAACAAATTGAGCGACGCGCACGGTTCAAGGTCGACCGGCGCTCGCACGCCCTCTGCTGAGAGACTTACGAAGCAGACTGATATATCGTTGTGCGCGACTGATGAAAACCGTATTAATTCTTACCGGGGCCCAACAACCATATTGATTGCTACCGCGCAAGTTATTGTAGTAGATTCTTTTGGCAAAGAACATATTGTTCGCGCAATATTAGACAGCGCTTCTCAAAGTAACTTTATCACGCGGGATTGTTGTCAACTTTTGGGTTTGAACATAAATAATAAACCTGCCTGTGCAACCGTCAGGGGCATAGGAGGTGCTAGTAAACAAATACAGGGTTCCGTACAAATTAAATTTTATTCTCGTTTCAATCGTAATATAAACTATAATATTGAGTCATTCGTAATAGATAAAATTACTGAACGTTTGCCAACTGCCACGGTTGACGTTTCGCTTTTGCATAATTTTAAAAACTTACAGTTAGCAGACGATACATATTTTTCTTCAAATCCGATTCAATTATTGATCGGTGCTTCGACTTTCCCGCACTTACTCTTATCTAACAGAGTTCAAGGTCAGCCTACACATGCGTCTCCAATCGCCTTGCAAACTGTACTCGGCTATGTAATTGTCGGTAAGGCGCCGGTTCTCATCGATGACAATTCGACCGTTTCGTATTGTTGCACCGCGGAGCCGTTAGACGTAGCGATACGGAAATTCTGGGAATTGGAAGAAGTAAATGTTCCCCCGGTACTCAGCCTAGATGACAAATTATGTGAGGAGTTTTATGCCCGCACTACCACTCGAAATAGTGACGGACGATACGTAGTCGCTTTGCCTTTCAAGGGTGATGTCGAATCCCTGGGCAACTCACGTCAAGCAAGTGAACGCCGGTTTCTCTGCTTGGAAAGGAAGATGCAAGCTTCTCCTAATTTAAAGGCCGCGTACGACAACGTCATCCTAGAATATTTAGAGAAGGGCTATATTTCACCTACAATTCCTGATCCTTCGGAACCTTCGTACTACATTCCGCATCATGGTGTGATCCGAGATGATAAGGTCACAACCAAACTTCGTGTCGTTCTCGATGGTAGTTGTAAAACTACTACCCGCGTTTCGCTTAATGACCTCTTGTATGGTGGACAGAACCTACAAGGGAATTTGTTTAACATTATAGTTAATTTTCGTTTGTTTTCGATCGCGCTTTCATCAGACATTCGTCAGATGTTTCCCAGCATTGGAGTCCGAGAACCTGATCGGCGTTTCCAACGCATCTTGTATCGGTTTTCGCCGCAGGAACCTTTGCAAGTTTATGAGTTCAATCGTGTCGTTTTTGGACTCAAATCTAGCCCCTTTCACGCGCTGCGAACTATTAAGCAGCTGGCGGAGGATGAGGGTGACTCGTACCCTCAGGCTAAAGCCATTGTCGCCACGGGATTGTACATGGACGATTTTGTCCATTCCGTCCTCACGGAAACCCAGGGCATTTCTACCGCTTCAGAGATGATTGGTCTCATGAAGGCGGGTCAATTCGAGTTGGTCAAGTGGACCAGTAATTCGCAAGTAGTATTGAATTCTATCCCGCTTTCGCATCGTCTGCCAGCTGACAAGGAGTTCGACGGGTCCGACCAACATAAAGTACTTGGTTTGTGTTGGTCGCCCACGTCAGATCACTTCGCCATGAGAGTAAACACTCCCACTCAGACTTGTACTAAGCGTACAATATTATCGTGCATCGCTAAAACATGGGACGTCATGGGATTTGTCGCGCCTGTCGTCTTGCATGCCAAGCTTCTTATCAAGAAGCTTTGGCTATGCAACTGCGACTGGGATGAGACACCACCTGAAGATATAGTCAGGCTGTGGACTCGCTTTAGGGAAGAGCTTCCTTTGCTCTGCAACATAAAAATCCCACGCCACGTTGGTATTGTCGCTGATAGTGTGGTCACGCTCTTAGCTTTCGCGGACGCTAGCGAGAAAGCATACGGGGGAGTGATTTATTTCCACGTCCACAATAGCGATGGCAATACAGTCAATTTGATAACAGCTAAGTCTAAGGTCTCTCCCAAAAATGTAGTTTCTCTCGCTCGTCTTGAGCTCTGTGCTATTCTTGTGTTATCCCAGCTAATAAGAAATGTCGTGGTCGCTTGTCAAAACCGAATAGTTTTCCGTGACATATTCGCATTTTCGGATTCGACGGTCGCGCTCTGTTGGGTACATTCGTCGCCCCATCGTTGGAATACCTTTGTAGCCAACAGAGTTTCGAAAATACAAAGCGATTTGTCACCGCAAAATTTATATCACGTGTCCGGTGCGGACAATCCAGCAGATTGTCTTTCACGCGGACTCACACCCTCACAAATTATAGACCATCCGCTTTGGTTCAGGGGACCCCCGTGGGCTCACTTGGACATTTCACAATGGCCTGTCGCTCCTTTCAATCCCTCCTCAGTGTCTGAAGCACCTGAAGAGAAGAAAAATTCGTTGTTAGTCGCTGCACCTAACGAAAGATCTTCTATTCTTTGTTTAGTCGATCGTATCTCGTCTTGGAGTAAATTACTTAGAGTGGTAATTTACGTTTGTCGTTTTGCTAAGTTGTTACCGGTTAATAACCGCATGTCAGCATCGGATTACGATTTCGCTGAACTACTCATTCTACGTGAAATTCAACGCTTCTATTTCTCAAAGGAAATTGCCAGACTCAGAGAAGGCAAGGATTGTAGTCATTCTCTTCGGCACTTGAAACCTTTCCTCAAAGACGGACTCATTAGAGTCGGAGGCCGTTTAAGAAATTCAGATTTGGGTTATGAAGCGAAATATCCAATTCTACTCCCAAGAAAAGATCCTATTCTGAATTTGCTTGTCGAATACCATCATAAATTGAATTGCCACGCGGGTCCCGACCTGCTGATGTCACTGTTACGTCAAAGATATTGGATACTTTCTGCACGCAATTTAATTAGGAATAGGATTCATAAGTGTCTTCCCTGCTTTCGTCTCCGTCCCAAGCCAAGTTTCCCTGAGATGGCAGATCATCGGTCTTGTCGTGTAGTTCAAGCAACTAAACCGTTCGTTCACACGGGCACGGACTACGCTGGTCCCTTCAAGGTTACCATGTCTCGCGGCCGAGGCATTCGTTCTACCAAGGCATACGTGTGTCTGTTCGTCTGCATGACTACACGCGCGGTACATATCGAACTAGCCGGTGATCTTAGTACAGTCAGTTTTATGAGTGCTTTCAAACGATTCCTATCAAGGCGCGGCCCGGTTAGTAGGATTTACTCGGACAACGGGACAAATTACATTGGCGCTAAGCGTAAACTTTCGGAACTTCACGACTTCCTTTGTTCGAAATATCACAACACCGAATTTGGTCACATGTTAGCTGAAAATCGCATAAATTGGTCACTTAATGTCCCGACTGCTAGTCATTTCGGCGGTAATTGGGAGGCTAATATTAGAAGTTTAAAGATTCACTTATACCGTGTAATTGGTGATACCATCCTTTCGTTTGAAGAGTTAAATACCGTTCTTACTCAAGTCGAATCAGTAATGAATACTAGACCTCTTTGTAGGACACTCTCTAGTGATCCTTCAGAACCACTAGCTTTGACTCCAGCGCACTTTCTGAATCTCACCCCTTTAAAATACTTGCCTGCCGAGGAGATAGACGAGAGAACAATTGTTTCGAGACATTAATTGTTAGACCAATTGGTACAATCGTTTTGGAAGCGCTGGAGAAGCGGATATCTTCACACTTTACAATCGCGTCGTAAATGGAACACGCCGATCGATCCAGTCACTGTCGGTACGGTTGTGATTCTCATAGTAGATAATTCGCCCCCACTTCACTGGCCTTTGGGTGTCGTGGAAGAAGTTTTTCCTGACTCCACAGGAGTCACTCGCATCGCCCGAGTTAAGACATTGACTGGATCCTACTTGCGTCCCATCGTTCGTCTTTGCCCATTGCCTAACCAATAAATTCGGCTCTCGTCATCCAAGGTTAGGTTAGCATTAGTAATTAATTATTTGATTTCATTGATATTTTCGTATAGATAATAGTTTAAATTGTAGTTTAATTTCACGAATTTCGCCTTCAACTCTTGAAGGCATCCCTTCAAGCCCGGGGGAATGGTTACGCTGCGCAGAAAGAACGGTTAGGTCTTTTATATATAACTTCATGTCATTGAACGACTAAGTTGATTGGCTGTGGAAGGTCCTATCCCGTTCCTCTTCCCGCGCATATCTTCTCGCTTTAGTACGAGAGAGACCGCATAAAAAGCGGCCGCAGTTGACACTCGTGGCCAATCGGTTACTCACAACGCGCACCTCACGTCAGAGCGCTCCAGTTGCCTGCTGTCGACAGCCGCCCCTCAGCCGCGAGGACGTCTCCGGAGGATTAAGGTATTGTGCAATCCTTCCTATATTTCGATCTGCATTCTGTCTTGTGTTCCCGGCAGAACGTAATTTCCATGTCTTTCGTTCACAGCCAATTAGCAATTATAAAAATTTAGCATAACCCGCGCTTCCAAATATTTTTTTTGGTAAAAATCAGTAATTTTTGGACTTGAACAATACATAAAAGCGGTGATTGTGACAATAACTTTAATTTAACAAACAATATATAATAAAACAAACAGTGGACATAGTATAAACATCAAAAACAATAATTGCTAAATATCAATACAGTGAACAGTGTACGGTGTTTTGTGTCTTTGAACTAGAATTTTTTATACCACACCCTCCTAGTTCAAAAAACTGCCATCCCTGTGCTAGGCGGACCACTAATTTGACACTATAATATAAGTGTCGAAATAGCGAGCGTAGCTAGGATAGGACTCTACCTCGTAGCTCACTAGCCTCTTACTCGTGGGTTCGAATCTGAGCCAAGCGCAAGAACTCTTTTTGCGATTCCAAAAATTTTGTTGTTTTTGTTTGGTTAATCCGAAATTTGATAATGCTGAAGTGCGGAGCCTGCGGTAAATTTTTGGCAGTGAATGAGGGCATGAAATGCTCGAAATGTCCGGCGTTTTATCATCGAGTCTGTGTTAACCTTGCCCCCACGGCACCAGCCTCTGCAAAGTGGATGTGCCCTGGATGTAAGGCGAAGGTACCCCGAACGGACAACTCCCAGACTCCTGTCAAGGGAATCGATGACCAGAGTTCGTCCACCAGTCATGTAGCGGTCCACATCACTGAAAGTAAAATTACAACAAACAAAAACACACCCGAAACTCAATCAAAAGTCGAAATCAGCCTCGCGATGGAAATCCGCTGTTTGCGAAGTGAGGTGACTGCGATGCGCGAAGAATTACGCCAATTTCGAGATGAGTTCTCGGGTATGACAGTTAAGATTGATCAGTGTTGTAATCGCATGGACACCCTAGAGTTACGTGTCAAAGAACTCGAGGAGAATTCCGACAATTCGGATTCCCCACGTATAATGAGATTGGAGGAAACGATTGGGGAACTTCAGCAGCAGCTAAACGAGCGAGAGCAAGAGTCGCTACTGAATGATGTTCAGTTATCAGGCGTTACTGAGACTAGCGGAGAAAATCCAGCACAGCTGATGAACACCCTAGCGCTTAAACTAGCGGTTAAACTCGAAGACCACGACATTGTGTTTGCTAAGCGGGTTGGCAACGTTCTTCGTGACCACACCGAAGGCGAAGTGCCTCGCCCTCGAATCATCGTTGTCCGACTAGCAAAGCGGGCGGTGCGAGACAGTTTGCTGAGCGCAGCGCGCGTCCGCCGCAACCTCACTACCGCTGACGTCGGAGTACCAGGAGCGCCACACCGCATCTACCTCAACGAGCGCCTAACAAAAATTAACAGGCAATTATTCCGCGAAACGCGTCTAGCTGCTGGTCGCCTACAGTGGAAATACGCCTGGACTAAAGATGGCCGCATACTAGCGCGTAAGGAGGAGGGAAAATCAGCCGTACACATAAAAATCGAAAAAGACATTTCGCGTTTTTTTATTGCATAATAGGTTTGCTTATGTTTACGTTCAGAGTGTTTGATGTCGACGTTTTTTCTGATGTGTGGAGATTTTATATAGTACTAGTACCACGTAAGGATTTTCTAATTAACTTATTTTTATTATGTGTTTTGTGTCATTCTACTAACGTTGCTAGATTTTTAAGATGTGTATTAGTTTTTAATAATTATGCTGCCCACGGTGCTATGCAATATAGAAATATTGTTTTTTTATTGATTGAAATAACTAGTTTACTTTATCTTATCCAACAGTTTTCGAAAGCACCTAGGGATGCCCTTGAATCAATCCTTGAGTTATTCTACTTCCTATTTTTTTCTGAGACGTATTATTTCTCGTTAGTAAATTGTATTACAAATGTTGTCTAATAAATACCTTAAGGTTGGTTTTTGGAACGCGGGATCTTTGGGCACAAAGCACGACGAATTTATAGCAGCTTTACTGGATCTGGACGTAGATGTCATGGCTGTTAATGAGACGTGGTTGAGAACAGGTGAGGAGGGGCGTGCGCTCACAGTACCGGGTTATAGGCTGCGACATATACCGCGCTCTTTGTCTGTTAAGAGGGGACGGGGTGGCGGTGTTGGTTTTTATTTCAAGCGGGGTATTAACGTTCGAAGCCACTCAACACCTACTAGTGCATCCCACGCCACTGTCGAGCAGATGTGGATCACAATTAGTGTCCGCGGAGTTAAGCTCGCAATAGGAACTGCCTATCGTCCGCCCTGGCAGGATGTTGATTTTTTCATAGACGCTGTATCTGGCTCAGTCAATTCCCTAACACAGTGTGAGTACACAATATTGATGGGTGATTTTAATATCAACGTGCTAAATGACTCAGACTCAAAGACGGACAAGTTATTCTCATTTTTAGACTGCCTAGGCCTTAAGCAATTAGTGCAATCACCCACACACTTTACTGTACACGGCAGCTCTCTCATAGATATCATCTGTACAAATGTTAAACCACGATCTGTATCAGTTGACATAATATCGGATCTAGGTGCGCACGCGTTGGTTTCCGCTGAATTTAGTTTTAAACGCCCAAAAATCCCGCGGCGGGCCCTTACCTATAGACCAATTAAATATATAAATAAGGAATCGTTTGATCAGGATCTCGAATTGATAAACTGGAAAGCGATTACCAAGCTGCAAGACGTTAATAGTATGGTCAATGAATTTAATGCAAACTTAATTACATTATTGGATGCCCATGCACCTTTAAAGACAAGTTATGTTGGAGAGTGTTGTTATCCCTGGATTACTGACAATGTTAAACTTATGATGCGTTTAAGAAACAAAGCACATGCAGACTATTTAAAGGACAAAACATCTTGCAAAAAGAATTATTATAAGGAATTAAAATCACTCGTTTCTAGATGTTTATTTTACGAAAAGTCTGCATACTATAAACACAAAATCAACAGTAAAATTAATGATACCAAAACACTATGGAGAAATTTAAAATCGAATCTGCTGCCATCTAAACGTACTGAATTACCAATGCACTTTGACGACCCCGACAAAATTTGCAATCATTTTCTCAGTGTGCCGGGAGCGGATACTGTTAGTGACTCAATGCTTGACTTTTTTAAATATAATCGAAATAACGGTTCTACTTTTAACTTGTCGCCCATAACGCACAGGGAAATCGCAAACGCACTGAGTACTATTAAAACCAATGCCGAAGGTTATGATGGCATTTCTATAAATATGATTTTACAATCACTACCTGCGACTTTAGACGTCATAACCGCATTGATAAACACATCCATCGAAACCTCATCCTTTCCTGAGCCATGGAAAGTTGCTAAAGTGCACACATTGCCGAAGACTCCTAATGCATTGGAGATAAAAGATCTTAGACCAATAAGTATTCTACCAGTGCTTTCGAAAGTGTTGGAGAAAGTAGTATGTGCACAATTGGTCAAGTATTTAGAGGACAATAAAATCCTTCCAGACGTTCAGTCAGGTTTTAGGAAAGGTCGTAGTACGGCAACGGCTTTGTTGGACGTGACTGATAATATATTGTCAGCTCAAGATAAGGGAATGTGTACGCTGTTGGTTTTACTTGATTTCTCACGTGCCTTTGATTGTATTAACGTTAAATTATTGCTGTCAAAAATGTCTTTCTATGGGTTTGGAGAAGACACAATAAAATGGTTTGAGAGCTACCTTAGCGATCGCACGCAGTTTGTAGAAATACAACGCGCAGATGGGTCAAGGGTTGTTTCTTGGCGTCACTCAGTGGAAAGGGGAGTGCCGCAGGGCTCGATACTTGGTCCAATATTGTTTATTTTATATTGTGCAGATATAGCTAAAGTCATAAATAAATGTAAATATCATATTTACGCGGATGATACTCAGGTTTATATATCGTTTAAGCCAGAAGACTACGAACAAGCATTACATGATCTAAATGCGGATCTTGAGGGCATAGTACAATGGGCCAATGACAACACGCTTGCATTGAATCCTACTAAAACCAAATATATGCTTTTTGGTACTGCAAACCAGCTTAGTAAAATTAAACCCTGTGCCTACTGTGTAACTGTTATGGTCAGCCTATCGAACGAGTCTATGAAGCACGTAATTTGGGTCTTGTGATGGACGCAGAACTTCGTTTCCACAAACACGTGACTCAGTGTATCCGTAACTGTTTTTATAGGCTTAAGATTTTATATAAAGCCCGTCCATATCTCAGTGAAGAGTTGCGAGTGCTGCTTGTGGAGTCTTTAGTTTTGTCTAAATTGAATTATGCGGATACAGTGTACGGTCAGCGACTACTTTCAAAAACTGAGAAACTGATCCAAAGACTTCAAAATGCCTGTGCTCGTTTTTGTTTTAAAGTTCCTTTTAGAGGACATGTCACACCTTTTTTCAACGAGCACAGTATCTTAAAAATGAAAGCAAGACGTAACTACACTTAGCCAGTTTACTCTTTGGAATTATCAGAACTCAAACTCCTTTTTACTTGTTCGATAGACTGTCTTGGACTAGTAAGCACAGAATTGGCGAGGGTAGAAAATGTTCGCAACAACTTTCCATCCCACAGCATAAGTCGGCGGCTTTTAGAGGCAGTTTTCGCTATGCAGCTAGTAAGTGTTGGAACAATATCCCTCCTCCTATTAAATATAGTAAAAGTTACTCGACTTTTAAATCAAAATTGAAGGTATTTTTGCTAACACATCAAAAAGATTTTGAAGACATTCGAGCCGACATATCTGCAATATAAAAGAAACCGTTATGTTTCTTGTTTATATTATTAACTGAATAGCACTTAATTTATCCCGGTCATGTAGGTAATTTTCTTTATTAACTTTTATTGTTTTTGTTGCAATCTCTGTATTAATTTAATTTTTTTCATTTTGTATTGTGTACTGTAATGTTGTATTTATATAAGTATTTGCGTATTTGATTTCGAGCGTATGGCACTCGTGGGCTGCAGCTGAAAATCAGCGTCAGGTGGCAGACTTTGTTTTGCCACTTGGCATTATGCTGAGCTGAGGCCCTTTTGGCATTAAAAGATTTGTTTTGTTTTATTTTTTTAGTTTTAAGTTTTAATGCCAATAAACACAGTTTTCTTTCTTTCTTTCTTTCATTGTTCATCACTCCATGGTAAATGCTCCCGAGCCCACGAAAGCCGCCGACCGCGATTGCCACGTCGCAATGCTGGAACACGTAGCGGTCTTCGAGCATGAAGAGAATGAAGACCAACTTCATGCAACCTCCTTCGCACGGTTTGGTCGCTTACCAGCAGCTGGTGGTCCTCCTGGAGCCTTTGTACTAGTTGCATCGCTGTGATATTGGGTTGTCTTCTAGCGGTCATTTGGAGAAATCGATCCTGTCTCTGCGTAGTAACGCGATATCTACCCGTGTGCCGTTCAGCTACATCCCCAATACTGCGATAACGTGACCACAACCTTGATATCACGTTTTGGCTGGTGTGTAGGGCCTCAGCAACGACGCGTTGAATAGCACCATTTTCTAGCATGCCCACGGCTCGTAACATTTCATCTCGACTCAAATGACGACGTGACATGACTCCTAAAGCTCACACGGCACGTTAAATTAAAAAAGATTAACAATCTAATCCCTTTTCATTAATTAATATTAATAAAACAATTTTAATTTTCCTTAACGTAACGAATTACTAACAATTTTGCCGCCGTATTTTGTTTTTTCTTTTTTTTTTCATATTTATTTTTTTAATTTTCAAAATAGAATAAATGAGGTTTCAACCTGCATACAAACTTTTAATGAAAACTAAAAAAAAATTAAACTAAAATTCGTAAACAATTTAGGATTAAGGTATCCCTAGATTCTGTTGATGTGTGTATGGCAACACTGTAAAAGATAGAAATGGGGAAGGCAAGTGTCAAAGTGAAAAGTGACATTTGTGTCCCAAAAGAACTGTCAAATCAAAGGAATTTTCTGATAAAAAGCGTTCCATTGATGTAAAATGACTAGATGTTGTGTAAAAGGCTGTAATAATGATAGAACATACAAATTTCCGACAATTCACACTATCAAGAAATAATGGGTAGCTGCTATGACTGCTGTGAGAACAAAAATTGTATTATCAATAAGGAAAAGCTATATAATAAACAAATATCTATCCTTGCGAAGCCGGGACAGGCCGTCAGTTGAATTTATTAATGAAATTCTATGATTATACCATAACTAAACAATCGAATACACCTTTCAAAATAATATCTACTTTTCTATTGGAGGTTAAGTATTGCTTCGCTCTTTATATCATGAAATGGTTCGTCTGGTGGAAGAATTATCACCGGGACCGAGATTTGTGATAGTGGTGGTGTTAGGAAGTAAAAATTCTTATCATATTGCTCCAATCTATAAAATAGATGTAAAATTAGATGAAGAAGACAAACACAAAATTTGATGACATTTTTCTCAATATAGAATGTCAGAAGCAGTACTATATTCTTTGTAGAAGCTAGCACATGTAATACCTACTTAAAAATTACAATTTTAAATCCCAACTACAAGTAAATGTGTGTTTAATGTAGTAGAATCAAATTTCTAGCCTCTCAACTAAATCACTTTTTTTTCCTCTTATAGATGCACCGCGGCGTCTTAGTTCTGGTTTTAGTATATGCACTTGCATTGACGAATAATTTCCCATATTTGTTTTTTAGAATAAACTCAATTTTTATAACAAAATACGTGTTTGTTTTTTGTACAAGCTATACAGTAATCTGACTTATGGGACAACGATCGCAGCGACATCTACGAATAGCTTTGAGTTGCCATCCCCATTAGAACAGATATTAGAAACAGCCCCCCTAGCCAAGTCACAACAAGTCGCAAACGATACTCGTAAACGCTCAGTACTCCCCAATAGATTTTCAACTTTATAACCTAGAGCCTAAAGTTGAAAATCTATTTAAGATTTCTGAGCTTTATCGACAGGAAAGATCGAAAACGATAAGCAATCTTCACCACAGAATACTTAATAGTACTATAGGTACAGAAGTCATACTCCAAAAAAAAATAAACAAATGTAAAATCTATTTACGAGAGAATAAACTACATTTTAACTGGCAGCCGTACCGCCCACCTACTTTTATAATAGCCTAAACTTCCCGTGCGCAAGCAAAAATGTACTGAATGGTTACGCCCGAGAGTTTATTTTTGTTTATCTGACGCTAACGACATTACAATGTGATTACATTGTTGCTATCCGTGAATCTCAATAGGGTTGCGACTTATGAGTTTAGGAGGCACAATAAGGTAGGTAGGTGTATTTTATGCATTTGTTAAATTACTCTATTAACATATAAGTTCTTAAGGGATTTTTTTTATCATCAGCCTATATCTTTTTGGTTTCGTTACTACATTTTACATACATTATCGATTGGTAGCACAGAATGTTAATACATAATACCAACGGCATCTTACATTAGAACCTATTATTGTAATATTTTTAAACATTTCATCTTACAAAAACAAAAAAGAATATTATTTAAAAATATTTGAAATGTTAGGCTTTGTTGTCTATAGGCTTTATTAAATGTATTGGTTTACAATTACTTAGTTATTATTCTGCAACAAACACTACATAAAAATCAGTATTTATTTTGCTTTACGACACACAGATTCTAAAACAACAAACAAATGAATTTTAATGAATGATGATGACGCATCAAGAAATGTCAGTCACAGAATACAAAAAGAAAGTCAAAGATTACAAACAAACGTTACTTTTTTTTTATTAAAGAGAGGCGAAGGAATCCATCTATACAGCCATCTCGCGAGTTTTTGAATAATTAACCCTTTAACCGGCAGCACTCTTATAATATGGGTACATTCAATTAATTGTAAATACTTTTATGGTTTATAGCAAAAACTAAAATCGAATGTCGCGTTTCAAGGGTGAAGTATCGATTCACTGAATCCATTCAGTACTATATATAGATTTTAAAAAATCGATATTTTGGCTCCAACAATCGATTTTTCGGTTAATCGATCTCAGATCTCCATCCCTACGTCACAGGTTTCTGCGTTGCGAGTCTTTGTAAATGGTAAAAAAGTCGCGCAACCAATTACGATCGCTGACCTTGAATGCGTAGCTGCTATTTTCTGAGTTTGAACGTGGTCGATATTTTCACCTCTCGACGTGACGCGGTAGTTTATGAAACGTGAGGCTCTTATCACTATTGTCGTTTAAGCAACCAAAAGCTATGCAGTATTTGCTTTTCCTTATATTTTATAACTAAAATATATATAAAGTTATTTCACACAGTACCTAATTAATAATACTACTTTTTATTTTGGTTATTTTCTCTTTCACATACGTAAACGTAACAAAAATATTAAGATACGGAACGCGTGCGAGACGGGCGGCCCGGCATACGGCACCGTGAACGGTGTGCGCGTGTGTGCGTGCCGTTTCATACCTACACCGCATAGAGACCCCTCTGTAGTACTCTGTGGTTTAGGCACAAATAGGTAGGTACCTATGCGTATTTTATGCATTTGTTAAATTACATTATTACCATAAATACCTATGTTCCTCAAGGAATTTTGTATTTATCATCAGCCTATATCTTTTTGGTTTCGTCATCGATTACTACATACATTATCGATTGTTAGCATAGAATGTTAATAGTAGGTACCTACGGAGGTCGTGGGTTCGATTCCCACCCAGGACAAATGTTTGTGAGATGAACACGATCATTTGTTCTGTGTCTGGGTGTAATTTATCTATAATATGTATGTATTTAGAAATATATAAGTATGTTTATCAGTTGTCTAGTACCCATAACACAATCTCTGCTTAGCTTGGGACTAGATGGTGTTGTGTGATAGTTGTGGAATATTATTATAAAATTACATCTTACAAAAAAGAAGAATAATATTAAAAAGATTGTTATCGTCTATGGCAAAATAGCCAGTCCTTATCATTTTGCACTCAACCTAGTAACCGACCAACTACACACATCAAAAGTGTCTAGGGATCAAGCATTTTTATGCGGATTTCTTGAGATTGAGATGTGGTTTTGTAATAAATTTATGATTTTATAAATTTATATGGATCCTTTTTGGTGCATTTCATAATTTGAATCAGGAACTGTGAATCAAATTCGAGTAAAAGATGAAAATCAGCTGTCAATATTTTCCCTATAAAAACATACAACGCATTGAAGACATTATTAGTGCTACTGTTTCCCTACTACTGATTAAAACCAACGTTATTATGGAGCGGCGACGTCATTTAAGCAGGGAAGAAATGCTCAGAGCCGTGGGAATGATAGAAGCTGGTTCCCGGCAACGTACTGTGGCTTTAGCTCTGAATACAAGTCAGAGTGTTATCAGTCGACTTTGGACACGTTACCGAAGCACTGGTACCGTGGCTGAGCGCCATGGAGGACGGTATCGCTGCACCACACGGAGACAAGACCGATACATTCAAATCTTAACTCGAAGAGCTCCAACAATAACCGCCATGATGTTAGCCGTGAGGCTTCATCACTCTTCAGGGAACTTAATTAGCGACCAAACAGTCAGAAATCGCTTGCATGAAGTGAACCTTCATTCCCGAAGACCGCTACGGGTACCACCTATAGCAATGCACAATCGTAGGATTCGATATCAATGGGCTCTTGAACACAGAAATTGGGCAGAAGAACAATGGCGTTTCGTGTGCTTTTCTGATGAGTCTCGTTTCGGTATGAGACCGGATACAAGACTTATACGACACTGGAGAACCCCTGGACGCCAACAGCGATTAAAATCCTGCCAGGAAGTCCATCCTTATAGTGGTGGAACCATCATGGTATGGGCGGGTATTTGGATCGGCGGAAGAACTGAGTTGATTTGGATCAGAGGCAACCTCAACGCTCAAATTTATGCTGAGACGATTGTATCAGACGTCATCGTTCCTCTACAAGTGCAAATCGGTCCCTTATTTCAGTTAATGCATGATAATGCACGACCGCACACCGCAAGAGTTGTAAGACAGACTCTCGCCGCAGCTAACATCAATGTCCTGCCCTGGCCTGCTCAGTCGCCAGACTTGAATCCGATTGAGCATGCATGGGATATGCTACAGAGAAGAGCTCTGCCGAATATGGAGGGTATCCAGTCGCAAGAAGACCTTTTTTTGTTGTTGCAACGAACATGGGCGCCCATTCCACAGCGTGATTTGGATGAACTCATTTTGAGTATGCCAAACCGATGTTCTTGTGTTGTTAGTGTTCGCGGTAGAAACACGGATTATTAATTGTTTAAGTTACCCAATAAAATTTTAAAGAAAACTGTTATTTCAGTATTTTTTTCGAACTTTTGTGTTAGTGGTTCAAATGTCAAAAATCCCTTTATTAGGAAAATGGCAAATTTCTTTATTAATGCAAAGGTGACTTGGTTTATCGTTACTGTGACAAACGAAAACACTTTATTTGATGAATCCTTAAAGAAAATTTTAATTAATATCAATCAGGAGAAAAGTTATTGCAAAAATATATGTTGATCCCTAGACACTTTTGATGTGTGTATTATCGCATACTGTCACAGGCCCCGCGTTGCGGTTGCGTGTCTTTGCAGGTAGGTAAAAAAGTCGCGCAGCGAATTACGATCACTGACCTTGAATGCGTAGTGTGGCCATTTTCTGAGTTTGAACGTGCTTAAACAACAACGCAAACATCTTTCCACTTTCTACCGATCTTAATTCTTAGCACTCAGCTTAAGGTGAGTGAGAGTGATGTCAGGTTTGATATTCGTCGTGTTCTTCATAATAATATTGTGTTATTAATTTCCCAAAAGCACCAAAAGCAAGAAACTTGTGCGTAACTATAGACGTAACGTAACAAAAATATAAAGGAGACGGAGCGCGTGCGGAACGGGTGGCGCGTGGCAGCCGTAGTGAATGGGCCACGACAAAATGGCCCCGCAACTACTTGCAGTTTTATGCCTACACCGCGGAGTGAGACAGGCCTGTCTTCACTAGATCTTCAACGTTATACAAATTCAAATTCATTTATTGTTTGTCACAGGTTAAAAGGCAGTTCTTACAATTTTTTTATAATTGTATCACTGTAACATACCCTTAAGGTGTACAATATTCATAATAATAAATTATGTCAGTGTTATAGACTTATAAATTCTAATTCTATTTAATTCTTGTTATTAAAGAAAACGTTAACAAGTACAATTTGAGACATAATATTGCTGGATGTAATTCGTGAGGAACATAATTATATTATTTGTTTTTGTCAGCTTCATTTTCATACATAATTATATTAAAACAGTCATACAGTTTACGTTCATTATTACATTAAATTATTAATTTTATAGTCATAATTATTTCAGTTATGCAATTAATATTAAATATAAACAATAAGATATAAGTTAAACATGTCAAGTTTAAGTCAGCCTTATAAATATAGCACTCATACAATTGTCACATAAATAAATGATTCGTTTATTAAGTTTGCTCTAGTTAATGTTTCGGTCATTAAGAAATTCATTTATTGAATAATACGACTTACTTATGAGAAATTCTTTGAGTTTTAATTTAAAAATATTTAGCGATGAGATATTCTTAATACTAATTGGGAGTTTGTTATAGATTTTAATTGAAATACCAAATACACTAGATTCAAATTTTACTGTTCTACATTTAATACCTTTAAGTTCAGTTCTGTGTCTCGCACTTCTCAACGTTTCATATTTATCTAAATCACGTTTTATCAACATTGCTGCTTCTAATATGTATAATGATGGTAGTGTTAAGATTCTAAGTCTTTTAAAAACTGGTCTACATGAATCCATCTGTCCAAGTCCGGATATGCTTCTAATGCACTTTTTTTGTGCTTTTAGAGCACAATCTTTGTTTGTTGAATTTCCCCAGAATAGGATACCATATTTTAGAATGGAGCCTACATACGCATGATAAACGCTTAGTAAAGTATTCTCATTTGTTACTTTTCTTAACATGTAGAGTGCATATGAAAACTGATTTAGCCTTTTGCAAACATGATGAATTTATTAATGAAATTCTATGATTATACCATAACTAAACAATCGACTACAATACAATACACCTTTCAAAATAATATCTACTTTTCTATTGGAGGTTAAGTATTGCATCGCTCTTTATATCATGAAATGGTTCGTCTGGTGGAAGAATTATCACCGGGACCGAGATTTGTGATAGTGGTGGTGTTAGGAAGTAAAAATTCTTATCATATTGCTCCAATCTATAAAATAGATGTAAAATTAGATGAAGAAGACAAACACAAAATTTGATGACATTTTTCTCAATATAGAATGTCAGAAGCAGTACTATATTCTTTGTAGAAGCTAGCACATGTAATACCTACTTAAAAATTACAATTTTAAATCCCAACTACAAGTAAATGCGTGTTTAATGTAGTAGAATCAAATTTCTAGCCTCTCAACTAAATCACTTTTTTTTCCTCTTATAGATGCACCGCGGCGTCTTAGTTCTGGTTTTAGTATATGCACTTGCATTGACGAATAATTTCCCATATTTGTTTTTTAGAATAAACTCAATTTTTATAACAAAATACGTGTTTGTTTTTTGTACAAGCTATACAGTAATCTGACTTATGGGACAACGATCGCAGCGACATCTACGAATAGCTTTGAGTTGCCATCCCCATTAGAACAGATATTAGAAACAGCCCCCCTAGCCAAGTCACAACAAGTCGCAAACGATACTCGTAAACGCTCAGTACTCCCCAATAGATTTTCAACTTTATAACCTAGAGCCTAAAGTTGAAAATCTATTTAAGATTTCTGAGCTTTATCGACAGGAAAGATCGAAAACGATAAGCAATCTTCACCACAGAATACTTAATAGTACTATAGGTACAGAAGTCATACTCCAAAAAAAATTAAACAAATGTAAAATCTATTTACGAGAGAATAAACTACATTTTAACTGGCAGCCGTACCGCCCACCTACTTTTATAATAGCCTAAACTTCCCGTGCGCAAGCAAAAATGTACTGAATGGTTACGCCCGAGAGTTTATTTTTGTTTATCTGACGCTAACGACATTACAATGTGATTACATTGTTGCTATCCGTGAATCTCAATAGGGTTGCGACTTATGAGTTTAGGAGGCACAATAAGGTAGGTAGGTGTATTTTATGCATTTGTTAAATTACTCTATTAACATATAAGTTCTTAAGGGATTTTTTTTATCATCAGCCTATATCTTTTTGGTTTCGTTACTACATTTTACATACATTATCGATTGGTAGCACAGAATGTTAATACATAATACCAACGGCATCTTACATTAGAACCTATTATTGTAATATTTTTAAACATTTCATCTTACAAAAACAAAAAAGAATATTATTTAAAAATATTTGAAATGTTAGGCTTTGTTGTCTATAGGCTTTATTAAATGTATTGGTTTACAATTACTTAGTTATTATTCTGCAACAAACACTACATAAAAATCAGTATTTATTTTGCTTTACGACACACAGATTCTAAAACAACAAACAAATGAATTTTAATGAATGATGATGACGCATCAAGAAATGTCAGTCACAGAATACAAAAAGAAAGTCAAAGATTACAAACAAACGTTACTTTTTTTTTATTAAAGAGAGGCGAAGGAATCCATCTATACAGCCATCTCGCGAGTTTTTGAATAATTAACCCTTTAACCGGCAGCACTCTTATAATATGGGTACATTCAATTAATTGTAAATACTTTTATGGTTTATAGCAAAAACTAAAATCGAATGTCGCGTTTCAAGGGTGAAGTATCGATTCACTGAATCCATTCAGTACTATATATAGATTTTAAAAAATCGATATTTTGGCTCCAACAATCGATTTTTCGGTTAATCGATCTCAGATCTCCATCCCTACGTCACAGGTTTCTGCGTTGCGAGTCTTTGTAAATGGTAAAAAAGTCGCGCAACCAATTACGATCGCTGACCTTGAATGCGTAGCTGCTATTTTCTGAGTTTGAACGTGGTCGATATTTTCACCTTTCGACGTGACGCGGTAGTTTATGAAACGTGAGGCTCTTATCACTATTGTCGTTTAAGCAACCAAAAGCTATGCAGTATTTGCTTTTCCTTATATTTTATAACTAAAATATATATAAAGTTATTTCACACAGTACCTAATTAATAATACTACTTTTTATTTTGGTTATTTTCTCTTTCACATACGTAAACGTAACAAAAATATTAAGATACGGAACGCGTGCGAGACGGGCGGCCCGGCATACGGCACCGTGAACGGTGTGCGCGTGTGTGCGTGCCGTTTCATACCTACACCGCATAGAGACCCCTCTGTAGTACTCTGTGGTTTAGGCACAAATAGGTAGGTACCTATGCGTATTTTATGCATTTGTTAAATTACATTATTACCATAAATACCTATGTTCCTCAAGGAATTTTGTATTTATCATCAGCCTATATCTTTTTGGTTTCGTCATCGATTACTACATACATTATCGATTGTTAGCATAGAATGTTAATAGTAGGTACCTACGGAGGTCGTGGGTTCGATTCCCACCCAGGACAAATGTTTGTGAGATGAACACGATCATTTGTTCTGTGTCTGGGTGTAATTTATCTATAATATGTATGTATTTAGAAATATATAAGTATGTTTATCAGTTGTCTAGTACCCATAACACAATCTCTGCTTAGCTTGGGACTAGATGGTGTTGTGTGATAGTTGTGGAATATTATTATAAAATTACATCTTACAAAAAAGAAGAATAATATTAAAAAGATTGTTATCGTCTATGGCAAAATAGCCAGTCCTTATCATTTTGCACTCAACCTAGTAACCGACCAACTACACACATCAAAAGTGTCTAGGGATCAAGCATTTTTATGCGGATTTCTTGAGATTGAGATGTGGTTTTGTAATAAATTTATGATTTTATAAATTTATATGGATCCTTTTTGGTGCATTTCATAATTTGAATCAGGAACTGTGAATCAAATTCGAGTAAAAGATGAAAATCAGCTGTCAATATTTTCCCTATAAAAACATACAACGCATTGAAGACATTATTAGTGCTACTGTTTCCCTACTACTGATTAAAACCAACGTTATTATGGAGCGGCGACGTCATTTAAGCAGGGAAGAAATGCTCAGAGCCGTGGGAATGATAGAAGCTGGTTCCCGGCAACGTACTGTGGCTTTAGCTCTGAATACAAGTCAGAGTGTTATCAGTCGACTTTGGACACGTTACCGAAGCACTGGTACCGTGGCTGAGCGCCATGGAGGACGGTATCGCTGCACCACACGGAGACAAGACCGATACATTCAAATCTTAACTCGAAGAGCTCCAACAATAACCGCCATGATGTTAGCCGTGAGGCTTCATCACTCTTCAGGGAACTTAATTAGCGACCAAACAGTCAGAAACCGCTTGCATGAAGTGAACCTTCATTCCCGAAGACCGCTACGGGTACCACCTATAGCAATGCACAATCGTAGGATTCGATATCAATGGGCTCTTGAACACAGAAATTGGGCAGAAGAACAATGGCGTTTCGTGTGCTTTTCTGATGAGTCTCGTTTCGGTATGAGACCGGATACAAGACGTATACGACACTGGAGAACCCCTGGACGCCAACAGCGATTAAAATCCTGCCAGGAAGTCCATCCTTATAGTGGTGGAACCATCATGGTATGGGCGGGTATTTGGATCGGCGGAAGAACTGAGTTGATTTGGATCAGAGGCAACCTCAACGCTCAAATTTATGCTGAGACGATTGTATCAGACGTCATCGTTCCTCTACAAGTGCAAATCGGTCCCTTATTTCAGTTAATGCATGATAATGCACGACCGCACACCGCAAGAGTTGTAAGACAGACTCTCGCCGCAGCTAACATCAATGTCCTGCCCTGGCCTGCTCAGTCGCCAGACTTGAATCCGATTGAGCATGCATGGGATATGCTACAGAGAAGAGCTCTGCCGAATATGGAGGGTATCCAGTCGCAAGAAGACCTTTTTTTGTTGTTGCAACGAACATGGGCGCCCATTCCACAGCGTGATTTGGATGAACTCATTTTGAGTATGCCAAACCGATGTTCTTGTGTTGTTAGTGTTCGCGGTAGAAACACGGATTATTAATTGTTTAAGTTACCCAATAAAATTTTAAAGAAAACTGTTATTTCAGTATTTTTTTCGAACTTTTGTGTTAGTGGTTCAAATGTCAAAAATCCCTTTATTAGGAAAATGGCAAATTTCTTTATTAATGCAAAGGTGACTTGGTTTATCGTTACTGTGACAAACGAAAACACTTTATTTGATGAATCCTTAAAGAAAATTTTAATTAATATCAATCAGGAGAAAAGTTATTGCAAAAATATATGTTGATCCCTAGACACTTTTGATGTGTGTATTATCGCATACTGTCACAGGCCCCGCGTTGCGGTTGCGTGTCTTTGCAGGTAGGTAAAAAAGTCGCGCAGCGAATTACGATCACTGACCTTGAATGCGTAGTGTGGCCATTTTCTGAGTTTGAACGTGCTTAAACAACAACGCAAACATCTTTCCACTTTCTACCGATCTTAATTCTTAGCACTCAGCTTAAGGTGAGTGAGAGTGATGTCAGGTTTGATATTCGTCGTGTTCTTCATAATAATATTGTGTTATTAATTTCCCAAAAGCACCAAAAGCAAGAAACTTGTGCGTAACTATAGACGTAACGTAACAAAAATATAAAGGAGACGGAGCGCGTGCGGAACGGGTGGCGCGTGGCAGCCGTAGTGAATGGGCCACGACAAAATGGCCCCGCAACTACTTGCAGTTTTATGCCTACACCGCGGAGTGAGACAGGCCTGTCTTCACTAGATCTTCAACGTTATACAAATTCAAATTCATTTATTGTTTGTCACAGGTTAAAAGGCAGTTCTTACAATTTTTTATAATTGTATCACTGTAACATACCCTTAAGGCAGCGTTTCCCAACCTTTTTCAGCCACGGACCCTTAGGAAATCAAGCACAGTTTTCACGGACCCCCTTAATAAAATACGGGTGAAGAATCACGGCCGGGCGCCCGCATGCACTTATTTCACTCACATCATTCACTCAGTCTCGCTCACCCTACGTTGCCGCACGTTAGTCGTACTAACTAAGCGTAGCGATTTCGAGACATTAGCATTTATGTATGGTCCAGAGATGACACCGCGGACCCCCATACATATACTCGCGGACCCCCAGGGGTCCGCGGACCACAGGTTGGGAAACACTGCCTTAAGGTGTACAATATTCATAATAATAAATTATGTCAGTGTTATAGACTTATAAATTCTAATTCTATTTAATTCTTGTTATTAAAGAAAACGTTAACAAGTACAATTTGAGACATAATATTGCTGGATGTAATTCGTGAGGAACATAATTATATTATTTGTTTTTGTCAGCTTCATTTTCATACATAATTATATTAAAACAGTCATACAGTTTACGTTCATTATTACATTAAATTATTAATTTTATAGTCATAATTATTTCAGTTATGCAATTAATATTAAATATAAACAATAAGATATAAGTTAAACATGTCAAGTTTAAGTCAGCCTTATAAATATAGCACTCATACAATTGTCACATAAATAAATGATTCGTTTATTAAGTTTGCTCTAGTTAATGTTTCGGTCATTAAGAAATTCATTTATTGAATAATACGACTTACTTATGAGAAATTCTTTGAGTTTTAATTTAAAAATATTTAGCGATGAGATATTCTTAATACTAATTGGGAGTTTGTTATAGATTTTAATTGAAATACCAAATACACTAGATTCAAATTTTACTGTTCTACATTTAATACCTTTAAGTTCAGTTCTGTGTCTCGCACTTCTCAACGTTTCATATTTATCTAAATCACGTTTTATCAACATTGCTGCTTCTAATATGTATAATGATGGTAGTGTTAAGATTCTAAGTCTTTTAAAAACTGGTCTACATGAATCCATCTGTCCAAGTCCGGATATGCTTCTAATGCACTTTTTTTGTGCTTTTAGAGCACAATCTTTGTTTGTTGAATTTCCCCAGAATAGGATACCATATTTTAGAATGGAGCCTACATACGCATGATAAACGCTTAGTAAAGTATTCTCATTTGTTACTTTTCTTAACATGTAGAGTGCATATGAAAACTGATTTAGCCTTTTGCAAACATGATCAACCTGTGTTTTCCAGTTTAGCACAGAGTCTATATGTATGCCAAGAAATTTGGTGGTCTTTACTTCTTTTAAAGTTTCACCTTTGTATTGTATGTTTAGGTTTTTAGGTTTTTTATTTATATTAGCAAATGAAATATAGCATGTTTTTTCTAAGTTAATTTTTAGATTGTTGGCATTTAACCAATTTATGATGCATTCTAGTGAATTATTTACATTAGTCTCGTAATTATCTTGGTCCTCGTCAGTGAAAATAGCTGTACTGTCATCTGCAAATAATATCATGTCATGATTTATGACTTTTGGGAGATCATTAATGTACACTGTGAACAAAGGAGGACCAAGAATGCTTCCTTGAGGCACCCCATACTTAACCGTTTTAGGCGTAGACTGATACGTTTGTTCACACTTTGTTTTATTAGAGATTCTTGTTAATTGAGTTATTTGAACTCTATTCTCGAGGTATGATTTTATAAGATTCAGTGCATTGCCTCTTACTCCGTATTTTTCTAGTTTATTTAAGAGAATTTTATGGTCTACGTGATCAAATGCTTTTGACATATCCATAAATAATGCAGTTATATGTTGTTTTTTGTCCAGTCCAGTCATTACTTTCTTTAAAAAATTAAAAATTGCGTCACTCGTTGATTTTCCTTTTCGAAATCCAAATTGTTCATGTGTGAAAATATTATTAGTTTCAAAATAGTTATTTAGATTATTATAAATTACTCTTTCAAAAATTTTTGCAATAACTGGTATTAAAGCTATTGGTCTATAAAATTTCATTTCATCTCTTTCTTCCTTTTTAAATAATGGATTTATGACTGTTATTTTTAGTTTGGAGGGAAATACTCCGCATTCCAAGCACAAATTTATAATGGTGCTTAATACTGGAGCTATAATATGGGAAACACGTTTAATTATTTTAGTATTTATATCGTCGTACCCTGTGCTATTAGTATTACTTAGATTTTTTATTATTTGGTCAACTTCATAAGGATTCGTAGGTTTCATGAACATTGAATTACAATTATTATATGTCAGTGTTTTTGGATATAAACTATTTTCCTTAGTTGTCGGTTTTATGTCATCTATAAAATAATTATTAAAGGATTCAGCTATTTCTTCCGGCCTCGTTATTATTTTGTCCTTTACTTTAATTTTCTTTATATCCTCTTTGGGAGTTACAGTTTTATAGTTATTAACTATCTGCCATGTTGCCTTGGATTTGTTGGTAGCTGAATTAATGTAATAGTTATTTTGTGATTTTTGAGTATTTTTTATTATGGTTCTTAGTCTTTTTGTGTATTCTTTAAAGTATTTTTTATCTTTCGGATTTGATGTTAACCTATACTTCCAAAGTAGTTGACGTTTTCGTTTGGAGCATACTCGGATACCGTTACTGATCCATTTAGGTTTCTTGGAAATAGATATTTTAACTCGTATGATGGGGAAACATAGATCATAGAATAACTTAAACAGCTCATAGAATGCCTCATAAGCCTTTTTAGGGTCATTATTTGTATAACATTCGATAAAACTAAGGCTTTCAATGCAATCCATAAATTTCCTAATATTATCTTCACTATAGTCCCGCTTATATTTAAACCAATGTGTAATATAGTAACTTTTCTTTACCGGAAACGTTAAAATTTGTGCTGTATGATCAGAAAGAGAGAGTTCTAGAACTTTTGTTTTGGAGCCTCGTATATTATGGGCTATGTTGTCGATACATGTCATGCTACTCAATCTAGTCGGTTGATTTATTGATAGTTTTAAATTATAACTCGCTAGTAATTGCTCGAATTGTCGGGATAAGTTGCTATTTTCTAATCTGTTAATATTAAAATCACCACAAAGTATTACTTTCCTGCTTTTGAAACAAATTATATTTAACAAGTCCGTTAGTCTATTGAAAAATAAGTCAATATAGTCTTTGCCATTCCTTGGTGGCCGATATATACATAATATTATGATTTTGTGTTCTATTACTTCAATGCCACTACATTCAAATATATTACTAATACTTAGTTTTTTGGCCTCAGGAACTATTTTAAATTTATAATTTGTGTTTATAATTATGCAAGAACCTCCCTTCCTGTTTTTGCGTGAGAAAGAATCTCCTAGTGTAAAATTAGGCATTTTTAGTAGTTTAGCGTCTTCTTCAGTCATGTTATGTTCGGTAATGCAAAGAAAATCTATAGGGTTGCCGCTAATATTTTCGTCTAATGAGTACAGATGAACCGTCAGCTCATCTATTTTAGAAAGTAGACCGTTAATGTTTTGATGAAGAATATTCATATGTTTATATGCGAAAAAATTCATTACTATGAGGAACATTGTCGTTTTCTACATTTAAATTGTCTTGTTCTGTTTGCTTTGAAGTCTGAGTACTTTTGTCAACAGTAGGTGTTATATTGTGAGTGTTAAGTTTATCTTTGATGTATCTGTCATAGTTTTGTTTATAACCAACTCTTAAAATTTCTTTAAGCACTAATTGTGATATGTGTAGTGGTAGAAAGCGGTACTTTGGAATATACATTGAGAATTTCATGTCCACATATGTCGCGTGAGTGTACTGAGAACAGATAAATTTCAATCTATAGTTCAACTTTCTTTCATTTAAGTAAGAATTAAAAGGTACTTCAGAAATTAAAACGTTAGTGTTTTTGGTAATATTTAAAAAGTTCGTGAGAACGAATCGAATTTCTTCTGGGTTTTTATCATTAACTCCACCCAAAACAATCACAAAATCGTTCTTATTCAATAAATTTAGCTCTGTTTTGCCTGTTTCTAAAACCTCGCGTAGGGATGCTCCTGGCTTCCAAAAACACCGTACTAAAAACTCTTTACCCAACAGTTTTTGCAGAGTTCTCTGTATAAATCTACCTTGTTGATCCGCAATGATAATAACTTTCTTCAACTGTATGTCAATATTATCTAAATTAGATAGTATTTTTGGTGAAGTGATCATTTTCAGGTTTTCAGTCTGAAGGTTGCTGTTGGGCGTCGTTGCACTTATTTCAGGTCCTTGGTTACCGCTTCGATGTATTTTACCTGTATGTATTAATAGATTTGTCTCGACGTTTTGAAATGAACTTTCAGACAAACTTGTATTTTCATCCCTTTTTGTTGGTGGGGTATCATTTTTTTCTGCCTCTTTCTCTCTCTATTTTCTGTGCCGATGCGATTGTTTGCTTTTTGTTTATCACAGGCGTTACTTTGCTTTGTGGATTGTTCCGTTTTCTCGCCGAGCATGGTGTCGAATTTCTCGTGTCAGTATTTATTACTTTGTAAGCGTCTATTATTTTAATATATTTTTGTACATCAGTTTTTAGTCTAAAGTTTTCAGTGTTTAAAATTTCTATTTCCTGATGAGCGCTTTGCAAATCCTTAGATAACTGTTGAATTTTATCCTGGAGTTCAATTACGGTTTGGCTTGTATTTATGGAAGTGTTTGGTAGACTCATCATAGTTGTGTCAAAAAGCGCTGAATTGTTGGCAGTAATATCACATAACGAACTTGATCTGCATAGTCTTATATTGCGGTAGGTAATGTTTTCATCCATTTTTATTAATGTTAGATGGTTAGATTAAAGACTTGCAAACAAGATAACAGGAGAAAAAAAATATTTATAAAAATGCAAAAACACAAAAAGAGATATTCTGTGTGACGGAGATTTGAACTTAAGTGAAATAGTTCAGTGCGCTCAACTCTTAACCTCTGCGCTACGAAGTAACTTAGTCAGCTGCTTAAAATACGAGTGTCCTTTGTAGTATTGATTACCGATGTCATCAGAGTTCCATTTTTATGACCAAATAAGGTAACGCATCACACCACACGCTCTGTTTGATGAGTCACTGGTTTACATTCACAACACCGTTCTTATTTTGAATATTTTTGCACTTTTTTCTGTTGTTTCTCACTCACTGTTAGCTTTTAGTTTATTTTTGTTTGTGAAATATATGACTTGTACTATTCACTGTAAATGAGTTTATGTTTAAATTTTGAATCTGGCTTTTGAGTATTTTTAACACAATTATATACGCGGAGCTTCAACTTATTGCTTGCGCTTCGTACGCTAGCGCGCGCGGTAATCCGCGCGATAATACCCAAGCACATAAAGTTGAAAATCTATTAAAGCCTACTCAGCGTTGGCGTTTATAGTTTGTAACATACAGGGCCAGGATAGAAATTAGAACTGTCAATGCACAGAACATATATACCCCGGGTATATATGTTCTGTGCAATGACAGTTCTAATTTCTATCCTGTCGAGCTGTCATCTGTCATAATAATTAGTGGTGCTCAAAGTTGCTTTATGGCAATAACTTGCAAAATGCACGTTATTTTACTTGCTATTTTATAGCATCCTATTTTATATGCGTAGGTTCACTAGGTAGCCCGCCGCGCCCCATCTGCTATGTGATACGTTGCTAACTGCTCCTTACTGCGTGCTAGACTGCTAGTATGCCATTTTGCTGAAGCTGCGATTGCGATTTATGAAACGACGGCAGGGGCGTAGCTACCGCCGTATCTGCCGTATCAATTATACGGGGCCCCCGAACCACAGGGGCCCCCAACGTGCGTAAAAAAAATTTAATGAAAACTTAATGATTTATTAAATAAAATAGTTATTTACTTTTACACAATTTATTTGTCTAATCTATCTCTGGTGTTTTTATTATTTATTTGTAATACTGTTTTAAGCACGACTCACGAGATTGTCTATTAGAAATCCCGGGAAGATCCATAGACGTGGCTAATAATTATAAAAAATAAGGATGTTTCTTATCAATAGAAAGAGAAGAATTTTCTGTCAGGCACACATACCGCCTCATTAAAGTCAAATCACTGAAATTTTTAAGCCAAAATAAACACAACATAAACCAATAATCATTTTTAAAGTTTTTCATAAAAACCCCGCGTCAAAATTCATCTCGCAAAAAATGTAATATCAACATTTCGATGCAAGTATTAAAATAACTCTACCTGATTCCGACCTCTGGATCAGTCGCATCTTGAATTTTTTTGATAGCCTTTGTCCAATTTTTTGTTTATATTTCGACGTAGATACAAAGAAATGCATTTTTTTTCTTGAGTGATAAATCTTTACCCTACCTAAGGTTAAAAAAAAATTGTTTGGGGGCCCACAAACAATTTTTATACGGGGCCCCGCCAAGGCACGCTACGCCTCTGAACGACGGACAGAGACAGGGGTTCGTTTAAGCCAATTATCTAGTTTAAAATTTAAACTGACTAAACGTCAAACACCCCGTTCAAGCAAACCGCGAGGTGAAAAATTAAACTGACTCAAATCTGCCCCGTTCACGGTCGTCCGCTGGTATAAGTTTTCGCCAAGTCGCGGGACATACGTATACCGTGACTCCGGTACACAAAAGGGCTACCGAAGGACACCGTGGATTTTAGTCAGTACAAGTCTGACAGTCCCTCCCGCCCTGCCCGGGGCTGGGAGGACTCATTCGATGATTTTACCACGAAAAAAAAAAAAGGGTGCTCCCACATTTATCGACGCGGAATCGGCTTAAGCTGGTCAAGAAAACCTCGCTCGATCTCCTCGAACGCGTCGTCCGCGCCGAGCCGATGCGAATGGCATTAGTAACACCCTTATTACGTTGACATAAAGGTTTTCTTGACCGGCTTACTTGCCCCGTTCACGGTCGTCCGCTTGTATAAGTTTTCGCCTGACTAGGATAAATTTTAGCGACCGATTTTGCCAATGTCAAGGTATGATAAATTATGATCGTAAACTGTTGCACAACTATTGATCAGTATTTGTAGCGGTGGCATCCATGGGTCCCCATGCTAAACAAGGACAAAACATTTTTGGTTAGTAGAAGTAAAACAACACAAGATAAATGTTAGAACATTGAATAAATAAACCAAATATAAATATCGCCTATAATTGGATTTTTTTAATGCTAATAAATTTATAAAGGATTTTAACTGCAGGGGTATGGGCTAAAGATAATAGAAAAGGAATGTTAATTGGGCGGGGAATATCAGAAGGGAGTAAGTAGTAAAGGGGGGTGGTTAAACGAGGACAGGAAAAAAAAACAAGTGTTCCAGAGTACCATCCTCCAGACCGCATTCACACAAAGAAGAGTCCCTCACATGGATTTTGGCCAAAAATACTGGTGTGCAAACAAACCCAAGTCGGAGTCTAATTATGACAGAGGTGGCTAATTTACTAGAAAATTTTAGTTTGCTGAACCAACATTTAGATGGAATGAATGGTTGGATAGAGCCATAAAATCTTCCCTTCAATATTCGAGTTTTTTGCCAAAGCTCATTCCAACTCTTCATCATATCGGGTTTAACAAGACAATGCAGATCTCGGGGATAACAAGACGAATGAGATTCGATCCCATTCTGAGTAGCTAACTTGGCAATTGAATCCGCATTCTCATTACCAACAATTCCAGAGTGGCTGGGGATCCAAGCCAATGTAATCTCTATGCCTAAGCAGTGGCATCTATACAGGAGTTGTTTTATCTTTAGGATAAGGGGAGAATTGTTACGAGAGCGAAAAGATGATTTTAATAAATCCTGTAAACAGCTAAGAGAATCCGAGAGAATAAGGCTTTTGTTGAGTCCATGTGATTCAATGTAGGAGACTGCTTCCAAAATAGCTATTGCTTCCTCTGTGAATATAGTACCAAAAGCAGAACTACGAAAATTAAGAATAATATTGTACCTATTTTGGGATCCACACAGCTGAACCGACGTTACTATTATCTGACAACTTAGAAGCATCTGTAAATAATGTCAGCCAATCATGCCAGTCCTCCGCCAGAATCCTATTGAATTTGACATTAGCATTAGGGTCAAGTTTGGATATACCAAAGTTAAAAATAATTTTTGGTTTGAAGATTAAGGAATCAAAATTTACTTCAAAAAAGGGGTTTTTGCTTAAGTGGACTAAGGAAATGTGCATATTATTTTTACTGAAACTGTTCACGAGGAGTGGAGGACTTTTATGAGACCAAAAACGAGATGATGGGATTAACTGAAAAAGTGTACGAAGAAGAGGGAGGAGAGGATGACATTTATTCTGGATGACTTTATAAAAAAATCTGTCACAGAGATATTGTCTACGTAAGTGAAGGGGGGGCTCCAAACATTCTACCTGAAGGGCATTGTCTGTCAGACTTGTACTGACTAAAATCCACGGTGTCCTTCGATAGCCCTTTATGTTCCAGGGTCACGGTAATGAGATAAGTCCCGCGACCCCGGCAGGCTTTGGCCCTCTAGAGAGGGGGCCCCGTCATTATGCTGACGCTCTTTGAGGCGCGCGTGGAACACAACGCGCCGTCGACCCGGGCATGGTCCATGGCCGGGCGGCGAGTTGCCCTTTACTCGCCGCCCGCATGCCCGCGCCTACGGTGGCCGGAGATCGTCTTGCGACGTTCGTCGCTGTGGGCGTCCACCACTGCGGGTGGGGTGGAGGGAGGACTGTCCTCTCCCTCACGCGGCCCGCCTCCTCCTTCGCGAGCATGACTGCTTCGCAGAAGGAGGCGACCGCTTCCCACTCCGTCTCGCCCCGCAGCATGGCCGCGACCAATGCCGTGCGCGAGAGGTCTCCGCCTATCGCCGCCGTGAGGACACGTCGGTGCTCTGCCCAAGCGGGGCAGTCTTGCACCGTATGCTCTACTGTGTCCTCCGGGCGATCTTCGCAGTGGTGACACCCAGGCGTTTCCTCCTTTCTCCTTAGACACATGTACCTCCCGAAACTTCCGTGTCCGGTGAGGACCTGCGTCATGCGGTAAGTCAGGACGCCGCCGCCGTGACGCCTATCCAGCCACTTCTCAAAGAGGGGTCTTACCGCCGCGATTGCGGCGTGCCCGGCCGTCGGTTGCGACAATCGTCCCCTCTATACTGCCCTGAAATCGCGCCGGACCTCTTCCCGCCGCGCCTCGACTTGTCGGGGCAGCGGGAATTCTCCCCGATACGCAAGCACTTGGATTGAATCTTTTCCAGTTTGGCAAGGGCTATTTTATTGCATGGTTCCAGCAAAAAGGTTCCATAATCAAAGTGACTACTAACTATGGCGTTATCTAGTCCTAGAGGATTTTTTGGGAACTTGGATGAGTTCCCCAGCGGACTCCAGAAAGGGCATGTAAGACATTAACGCCTCTTTTGCATTCAGTCTCCAGTGCGTATTTTCCAGAAAGGAGATCGTCTACGTAATAATCGGATACCATTTGTGAAGCAATAGGATAATTTTGACATTCGTCATTTGCTAGCTGGAGTAAGGTTCTGCATGCCAAGTAGGGTGCTGAGGCGGTACCAAACGTTACGGTAAGTAAACGATAATCTTTAACAGGATCAGATGGATTTTTTCTCCATAGTATACGTTGGAAATCTGTTTGGTCCTTGGAAAGTAGTACCATTCTGTACATTTTTTTCAATGTCCGCTACGAAGCACACAGCGTGCATTCTCCATCGCATGATGATGCTACGGAGGTCATCTTGAATTAAAGGCCCAACTAGCAGTTCATCATTGAGCGAATTGCCATTGGAACCCTTGCAGGAAGCATCGTACACAACTCTTGTTTTAGTGGACTCTTTGTCACTACGGACGACTGCGTGATGTGGTAAGTGTACAGCCTTCCTTTTAGTTAATTCTTCCGTAGGTACCTCTTCCATGTGATTTAGTGTTTTGTATTCTTCCATTACTTTTACATATTATGCTTCCTTCAACTCAGGTTGTTTTACAAATCTTCTTTCCAATTGTAATAAACGATGCATTGCTATCTCTCGAGTATTATCTTCTGGTGATTTAGGGTTTTGTGTTTTAAAAGGTAATGTAACGACGTATCTTCCTTCTTCATTTCTTGAATGTGTATTTTTGTAAAAATCTTCACATAGCTGCTCTTCTTGTGTGTATTTTCTTTTGTTTTCAGTATCTATTTCCCATAGTGTTTTTAACATAATATCCATATCTATTTGATGGTGCATAACAAGAAAAGAGTTGCCTTCGTTTTTGTTTCGTATCTCTCCGAATAAATCCAACCCAGGCTGGTTCGTTGTGCACATGGTGTGCCTGGTGGACCTTTGATTAGCTCCTGTTGTATAATTTCAGCATATTCCTTTACACCTAGCAGAATATCGACAGACCCTGGTGAATGGAAAGTCGGATCTGCTAGGTCTAGACCCTGTAGGTGTTGAATATCGTTGTACACAGCGACAGTGTGTTGGGGTATTTTAGTGGTCAACTGTTTACACATCACATAGGCTTGTATTTTAAGACAGAAGTTGTCTTTTTTTCTAGATTGAACCTGTAGCTGAACCACTTGTTTGACATCTGTTTTAGTCCATCCCACTCCAATCACGGTACCATTCGCTGATTGTCTTTTGAGTTTCAGAAGCTGAGCCGCCTTTTCACTGATGAAACACGCTTGGTCGATCAGCGCTCTAGTGTGTCCTTCTTCGTTCTTACATTTCACCATTGCAGTTGCTAATAGCGCTGTCACTTTTCTACTGTTGTGATGTGCCGTCATTGTTATTGTTGTCTCCTTACTTTCTTCTATAGTATGATTGACCGACACATTTGAATTTGTAGTAGTTGTATCATTTTGTGTCTTTGAACTGTCTTCTTTTTTCTCGTGGAGAAGAGAATGATGACGCTTGTTACAAATTCGGCAGTTAAACGGGATTCGGCATTTTAAAACTGCGTGGCCCGGTGACAAACAGTTGTAGCACAATTTGTTTTGCTTCACATAATCATTCCTGTCTTTGACACTCATGTCTGTAAACTGCTTACAGTGACATAACGTATGCTGGTCTCCGCACTTACTGCACTTTTTTTCACTTGAAGTAGAAGCTGTGGCAGAAAATGTTTTTTCTTTAGGTTTATCCCGAACAGTAGCAGTAGCTGGTGATACAAGCTCAAGAGTACGAAACTTCGATTCAAGAAACTTCTTCAAGCAGTCCCAGGTAGCTAACTCTTCAGAATTCTCTTTAAATGAATATTCTTCCCGGTCTTTGTGAGTGTCTTGATCCGATTTCTTTACAATAAGAAATATTATCATAGGACCCCAAGACTCCGTGGTAACCATCATATTGTTTAAATTATTAAGACATTCATGGGTTGTGTCTAATAATGATTTTATTTGACTGGCGCTCTGTGTATTCATTTTTCTTTGACTGTTCAAACGTTTGAGAACGGTATTTACTATAAGTCGTTTATTTCCATACCTTTGTGTCAGTGCTGTCCAGGCTTGCGAGTAATTAGTGTCCGTTATCTGTATGTGTTTTAATAGCGTCTCTGCTTCCCCGCTAATGCTAGACTTCAAGTAATGTAATTTTTGCACATCACTTATTCAACTATTTTTGTGAATTAATGAAACAAATAAGTCGTGAAAGGTTGACCATTCTTCGTATCGCCCAGTAAATTTTGGCAGTTCAATTTTTGGGAGTCTGAGTTGTGATGTAAATGTCCCTGATGATTCATTCACGTCTAAGCTGTAGGCCGTACTGCTGGACGAAATTTGTGAGCATAAATCTTCGAGGTCAGCTTGCATGGATAAATAAAGGTCTTCACATATATGTATAGTAATCTTCATTCACAAAATAGCTTATAGTCATCATCATCAGCCTATAAATGTTCCCACTGCTGGGGCACAGGCCTCCTCTCAGTAAGAGGGAGTGGGCCGTAATCTACCACGCGGGCCCAGTGCGGAATGGTAGATGTCACATATCTTCGAATTTTTGGTTCTAGGACATGCCGGTTTCCTCACGATGTTTTCCTTCACCGTTTTGAGAGCAGTGGTATTGAAATAAATTACACAAAGTAATGCGCCTGACGGGGTTCGAACCCACGACCTACAACTCGTAAGTCGAGGCCGATACCACTGGGCCACCACTGCTCTCATAGCTTATAGTACTTCGTGTGAATTTATACCAATATTCGTCTAAACATTTCAATCTTGCTTCGATATATCCCCGCGTCAATCTTTGTTTTGGGCATTTCTTTAAATTTGTTTGTGTTTTTTGTAGTAATTTTACAATTTCTTCTAATGTTCCTAGTTATTGTTCCGATGTAGACATATTTGAAAGCACTTATCACTTCTCGAACTCAGTATTTATCAAAACACAACGTTAACTTCGACGCGTGGATTGTATTAGAACACAGTTTTTATTTTTATTCAATCTTGCACAAAAAGTCCTAATGAGCTTGTTGACGATTTGGGCTCGCTTCTTATCTAAGGAATGCGGCTGTCTATTGTTCTCGACGCTCGGGTACGATCACTCCACTTTGCACTAATAGTCCGGCTCGATTGCGACCATATGGTGTAGGTAATAAGGTTGCTAATTGCGTGACAGGAATTTTGAAATGAGGAATACGTGTTAGCTTCACCAATATTTTATTGCGACTGAACTGTTGTACATTTACTCACAACAGCAAGAGATTGCCTCTATTGTCTCAAGGTGTAATTTAAATATTCAACCCAAATTCTTGTCAAATCATCACTTTCTTACATGTGCTCTAGAATTTGGTAATCCTTAGCACCGGTATTAACATCGCTCATGTACACAATAAGCTAATAAAATTCCCTATCAAAAACTGCTGAACCAATTTTGATGAAACTTGCAGTGTTCCCTAAAGTGAACTATTCCTCGTACAACAAAAAAAGAATTTTGAAAATCGGTCCATAATTGGCGGAGTAATCACGTAACCAACACTCAAAAAAGTAAAGATCATCACATCATCCGTCTAAAAAATGCTCACAAAATAAAAAGTACTGAACCAAATTGGATGAAATTTTTATGGGACTAATGGAAGAGTATACCGCATCGAACAAAAAAAGAATTACACTAATTGGACTAGAAACCTCGGAGTAATCGGTGTACATACATAAAAAAAACATACCGACCGAATTGAGAACCTCCTCCTTTTTTTGAAATCCGTTAAAAATCCTGTACATCGCTTTCAAGTATAACTCTTCTGACACATTTCACATCTTTTTAAGGTTTTTTTTAGTGTGTCTAAGAAGATGTTTTCTTAATTTAGCACTTTGACTAAAACTCTTCGGACATATTTCACATCTGAATGGTTATTCAACAGTGTGTATACGAACATGTTGTTTTAAATGAGCACTTCTCCAAAAACTCTTCTGACATACATCACATTTGTAACGTTTTTCACCAGAGTGTATACGAACATGTTGTTTTAAATGAGCACTTGTAATAAAACTCTTCTGACATACATCACATTTGTAAGGTTTTTCACCAGTGTGTATAAGAACATGTTTTTTTAAAAAATAATCTTTATCACTAAAACTCTTTTGACATACTTCACATTTGTAAGGTTTTTCACCAGTGTGTATAAGAACATGTTTTTTTAAAAAATAATCTTTATCACTAAAACTCTTTTGACATACTTCACATTTGTAAGGTTTTTCACCAGTGTGTATTAGAACATGGTTTTTTAAATTACCTCTAAGACTAAAACTCTTTTGACATACTTCACATTTGTAAGGTTTTTCACCAGTGTGTATAAGAACATGGTTTTTTAAATGACCTCTAACACTAAAACTCTTTTGACATACTTCACATTTGTAAGGTTTTTCACCAGTGTGTATAAGAACATGTTTTTTTAAAAAATAATCTTTATCACTAAAACTCTTTTGACATACTTCACATTTGTAAGGTTTTTCAACAGTGTGTATTAGAACATGTTTTTTTAAATTACCTCTAACACTAAAACTCTTTTGACATACTTCACATTTGTAAGGTTTTTCACCAGTGTGTATACGAACATGTTTTTTAAAACTATCACTATTACTAAAACTCTTCTGACATACATCACATTTGCAAGGTTTTTCACCAGTGTGTATACGAACATGTTGTTTTAAATGAGCACTTTTAATAAAACTCTTCTGACATACATCACATTTGTAAGGTTTTTCACCAGTGTGTATACGAACATGTTTTTTAAAAAAATAATCTCTATCACTAAAACTCTTTTGACATACTTCACATTTGTAAGGTTTTTCACCAGTGTGTATAAGAACATGTGTTTTTAAATTACCTCTAACACTAAAACTCTTCTGACATACATCACATTTGTAAGATTTTTCACCAGTGTGTACAAGAATATGTCTCTTTAATTGACAACTAAAACTAAAACTCCTCTGACATATTTCACATTTGTAAGATTGTTTACCAGTGTGAATACGAATATGTTGAATTAAATTACTTTTTGTAGTACAACTACGGTGACACACATCGCATTCATATGTTCTTATTCGGTCATTCGCAGCTGTATCAGTATTATTCACAATATTACTGATAGATTGAGAATTTGTGACAAGCTTTGTGAATTTAGAAGGAGCTGCAGACTTGTGTTTCTCGGTGTTCCGGATAATTAGTAAGTCCGACTGTTCAGTTTTCTTTTGCTGGAATGCCATCGTATCTTCTAGCCTTGTTATTCGTACGTATAGCTCTGGTTTCTTCGCGTCGGACGCTCCTGTGAAAATAAAACTGTTAAGTAAGGATTTTTTCTCATGACGATGATGGCTCATGGCTTAATATGTATCTTATGTTTTCCGTAGGACCGCAGCGAATCGCAGAGTCCGAGATGATTTTTTGAACAGTTGCTATTTACTAGGAATTTATTATGTCTCATGAATGCGTGAACAATATTTTAATTCACTAACAGCCTCCCTTCATTCTAATTGTCTTTACGGTTTGTAACGCGACCAAAAAATATGCTAGTTCGCGGTGACGGCCGCTGGAGCAGTTTCTGAGCGTTAAGCTGCTTTCTACCAGAATTTTGTCATTTCTTTTATTTATTTAACTCAGGTTTCAAGGCCAATATAATACAATACAGTATGAACACAGTCTAAAAATCCTAGTCTCCAACGAAGATGTCTAGACAGGGCAATCGTGCGGGGTGTGAGGGGCGAGATGCGGGTAAGCCGAGCCCGAGCTGCGAACAAAACGATGTTAGTAGCTCGGGCTGTATCATTCAGGGCTAACGCGTGCGTGTTTGTTGTTTATTTAAAATGGTGTATACGACGTGTGCTGTGAGTGATTGCAAGTCCTCATCTCGTATTAATAAAGATCTGCGGTTTCATCAGCTTCCACGTAATGAAGAAAGTTAAATAAATCTGTATAACGCTAATAAAATGGCCGACCGGCGCACGGGTTTTTTAATAGTTTATCGCACAGGGCATCTATTTGGAAATCCTACTAATATTATTGTTGGCGCCTACTGCTTATTGATAGCAAAATTACTTCGTTCTCCATAAGAATGCAGAAAATAGTTAGGCGTTTAACTTTTTGTTTTTTAACAGCATACCCCACAATAATTTTTATTATATTCATACATTCCTTTTGCACAACGTTGATCGCTCCGTTATATAATTTGTAAAAAACCTATCTGTCTCGAAATACAAGTATAAAACTATCCGGCGGTTTCATTTATGTCCAATACGAGACATAAAATTTTGCGACCGTGACAGTACCAATCGCAAAATAAAAAACCATCAAAAAATACGAAGCCCGGTGCACTTGACCTACTTAGCTACAGTTGTGCTACATCAAGACCAAGACACAATATTTGGAGTACTCGGAGGTCCAGCCATTGCAGCCTACACCTGATCTACGGTCCAGACACAAAAATAACAGCCGAAGTCGCCGTACAGCAGCCTGGCCAATGCAGCTAAGTGACCTTTCCTTGACCTCCACATACCTTTGTCTTTGTTTCTAAATCCTTTATAATTCATAAACCCCGAGATTTACATGTGCTTATTTCGTACAGATAGGTACCTAAATATCTAAATAAGCAGTGATCAATTCCTAAAATACATAATAATCTACAAATAGGTAGTTAAAATTTTCATCGACTTGATTTGTTCGTCCTACCTACATACCCACGTCTTTTGTTACCGAGTTGAATGACCTACTTAGTTCACAAGATTCGTTGCATTTTTCACAATTTAAGAACCTATTCGTAGAATGTAAAGTATTACGTATCCACTAACTAGCAAATAAATTCAACCCGAGGTTAAAAATAACATTTTTTGCAAGTCATTCAAATTGTTTCGCCGAACATTCCAGGAACGGGGACGGCGTTGTGACGTCACGTAACGGTGACGGCCTGAGCCTACAATATAGTCAAGCCTCATCCACGGAGTACTGTCGGTCAGCACCGGTTCTTCCGGACTACAGGTGACACCGGAAGAGTGACGTAAGATAAATATTTTATTAATACCTAGTTCATTGTATTCTTGCATAGTTTTACCGTTTATTCTTACAAGTAAAATTACACATATTTTATTCTACTTTCTTTGTTTATTGTTACAATGGGCAAGGATGACGGTTGTTAACGCGAATGGGTAACGCCATCTATTAACGGAGAACAGAACGCGTAACACATACACACGCCATCTTTAATCTGCAACGGAGAACATTGAGAGCGAGAACGGAGCGAAGCCTGTCCCTGATTGGTCGGCGGAGAAGGCAATCTTCAGTTCAGTCGTTGAGTCGTCGTTCTACGCGGCCACAAGATTTCATTCAACACTCACTCCAGCAAAAATTACGAATGATGGTAGTCGGTTCACCATTCTATTCCACAACGTTATTATTCGATACCAAATTACCAATACTGAAGTCTAAAAACTATTGTAAAAATTAAATAAATCTGTTCTACATCTATTCGTCGCATAATTGAAGAGCGCCTGACCCAACACACACCAAAGATTGGCCCTGCGAGTCGGATCAAACCGGCTTCAAGAAGACCAGGCGGAAGTCCGCAACCAGCAGAACAAAAAGACGGTCAGGCCATTCAGTATTCCTTTCCAAAACCTATCCTCCAGGTTCATTTGTGCTAGTATCGTGTACCTATTCTTGTGCAAAATTCCAGTTACTCGTGCCGCGAGCCCGTGCGTTTGAAAGTACCTACCAACCGCCATTTTGGGCAGCGTGGTTTCGTGTTCGATCGAGCAAGTTCTAGAACTGTAAGTACTTTTGTCTCTTTACAATCTCCCAAAATGCCAGTCGACGACTATAAAGATTTGGTTAAGAAAAGGGGTGTAATAAAAGGAAAGTTTTCTGTTTTTACGAAATTCGTACAGTCATTACAAAACGTAGAAATTTCAGAATCTCAAAAGGTAGCTCTGGAAGATCGTGTTAATAATATTATGTCACTATTAGATCAGTTCACTAGCATTCAAGATGATATAGAATTTCACCCACAGGATTCACAATTAGATTTAGAAAAACAATTAATTGAAAGAGAAACCTTTGAAAACTTATTTTATGAGATCACATCTAAAGCAAAATGCACGCTAAAAAGTAGAGAAAGTATTGACAGCAAGGTTGAGGTGTGTAATAATAACTTTTATCTACTCTCATATCGTTAAATTCAAAATCAGGCCTGTCTCAATCCGCGGTGTAGGCATAAAACTGCAAGTAGTTGCGGGGCCATTTTGTCGTGGTCGTGGCGTGGTATTCACTACGGCTGCCACGCGCCACCCGTTCCGCACGCGCTCTGTCTCCTTCATATTTTTGTTACGTTACGTGTAGTTACGCACAAGTTTCTTGCTTTTGGTGCTTTTGGGAAATTAATAACACAATATAATTATGAAGAAAAAAAAATACATATTTAATAATGATCAACAAAATTATCTACCTGCTTGTGAAGTATGGGCTTAAATGATCATGATTAGGTAAGTTACAAGTTTGGAAATGAGGCGAGATACTGGGGGGGGGGGGGGGCGAACCTACTAGACGACCAAGATAAAAAGACGAATATCAAACCTGACATCACTCTCACTTACCTTAACCTTTTGACCGCCACGTCAAAAAAACCACGACGTGCCCTCAGCGCCAAGCTAAGACTTCATACTTAAATACCTACAAAACAGTAGTGAGTTCGGAAAGATATCGATAAAACTGACTATTCATTTTTAAACGAAAACTTTTTTTTTTAAATAAACGGTAAAGTACCGTAATACAGGAGTTTTATTTTATCCCACTATGTCCTTCTATAATGATCTGTGTCAAAATTTCGGCGCCCTTTATCATTTAAATCCACAATTAAAACCAACAGTCGATATAATCAACACAATACGATCACAGCACTATGTTCAATCATGAAGTACTTTTTTGTCATCCTATGATGACTGTGGCGTAGCTGGCACCGATTTTTTAAACTTGCTCGCCTCCGGACTAGAGGTGTGCAACCGTTATTTATTAAAAATATCGATTTGTATGGTTTCGTATTTATAATCACGACGGAACGGAGTATTAGTATACGTTTGAGGTGAGAGGTTGCTTGTTTGTGGTTTATGTGGGCAAACCTTTATCTTCACAACGGTTTGTCCGATTTAAATTTATGCGGTTTTCTGTAAAATAGCAGTGGGTTTTGGATAAGTAATAATATAGTAATGACTCAATAAAAACAGTGCAAAACAAAAAAGGTAAATTACATTTTGAGAAAAATCTCGCTTGTTAGCCTTTTTAGGCTAGATAGTAATAAAATAAACAAATCGAAAAAAAAAAAATATTCATATTTTTTTATTCCAAATATCATAAATGATCGAAAAATTAGTCTTTTAATTAAGTTTGTAGGTAGAACATAACATTTGTAATACTGCGATACAATTAGTCACTTCATCACTTGTAGTAAAATATAGATGAAATAATAATAAAAATATAATGCAGGTACTTATGCAATTTAAAAAAAAATTAAACTTTCCATACAAGTCTAATAATCTTTTTTAAAAATTATTATTTATTTAAAAAAAAATAATTTCACTTTAAATCATAGCTCCATTTGGCACATTATTCATTAATATTTGGTATAATTATGTGTAAACATTCATAAATCTCACTAAGAATAAAATAAAGACAATAATGATTTACGTAATATTTTTTATAGTGTTTTAAGTTTAAGTTAAATTTACTTCAAAATCTTTTTCAAATCCGCACTTTCTTCCATGATGTAAGTGTCATTGTCGACTCCTTGTAATATATTTATTAACTCCTCAGTAGGTATACTCGTATTATTTTCACGCATCGTTATCATTAAAATTTAATAATAAAGGTGCACCTCTATTTAAATACTTTCCGCGTATGACGTCAGGGGATTGTCACGTATAGACGACAGTGGCGTTCCAGGCACAGACAATTTGACAGCGTGATGGGGATGGGCATTATGGTCATTATGATTTATCGATTATCAACTGACACCGACATTTGATGAGCAGTCGACAATGATAAATGGTTCGGTATTAAAAACTTTCATGATTTCTCAATGATAAAACTTCAATATCAACGTTTGTATTTAAATTTTGTAGCATAACTTAAAGAAATTAACTGTAACGTAGGTTACCGGTCAGGTCGATATTCTTGTTACATTGCCTGTTAGCTACATCACTACTTGTCATCCTATCGCGACTGTGGCGTGGAGAGAACTATGTTGTTTAATAAGATTTATTTGTGTTTAAAAGTCTGTCATGTAGTCGTGACAGTGGCGTGCTGGGCACTTTTTGGTTTGTCATCTATAGATGACTATGGCGGTCAAAAGGTTAAAGATGTTTTCTCCTACCATCAGTTTTGAACTCTAAAACGGAATAATACGGCATAAATAAGGAAATATGAATTTGTCGCGAGACTAGCAACTCGACGCGATTTGAGAACGCCCACTGGGATCGGTTAAGCGTAACAACGCTTAATTGCGGCACGCATGTCACGCTTACTTAGCACTTCCACTGTTTTTTCTGTTCCGCGGATATATCAGACTCTGGCGAAATGGGCCCGAAAATATTTGTAGGATATATCCGACGTTGGCGATTCAATCTTACCGAGATATCATAGAAACTTTGAAACTTTTTCTCAATAAAGCCAGGAAAGAATTTCTGAAGATTTCAGAACCAAGGAGACGAAGATAGCTTTTACCAATAATTTTTAATGTGTTAATAATTAAATGTACCATGTCTGTTAAATAAAGTTTCAATAAAATTATTGAATATAAGAAACATACCACTTTGTAGTTCCTGCTCTGGTTCAATACTCTCATTCTCTTCCTCACAATCATCTTGTAATTCTTCTTTGATATCATGATGTTCCTCCTCGGGTTCAGTTCTCTCATTGTCTTGTTCACAATCATCTTGTAATTCTTCTTTGATATCATGATGTTCCTCCTCGGGTTCAGTTCTCTCATTGTCTTGTTCACAATCATCTTGTAATTCTTCTTTGATATCATGATGTTCCTCCTCGGGTTCAGTACTCTCATTGTCTTGTTCACAATCATCTTGTAATTCTTCTTTGATATCATGATGTTCCTCCTCGGGTTCAGTACTCTCATTGTCTTGTTCACAATCATCTTGTAATTCTTCTTGTATATCATGATGTTCCTCCTCGAGTTCAGTACTCTCATTGTCTTGTTCACAATCATCTTGTAATTCTTCTATAATATCATTACTTTCTGATTGACATTCATCAAGTACACAGTTAACATGCACTGTTGGAGTAATAATAAACCCATTGAAAAACTCCCTCTCATCTTGGTTTTTTCTTGATTTTGTCTGTAAACAGTTTTATAAAATGTTCAGTCAAATCCTGATTGTAGTCACTACAAGCTGTCCAAACGTTTACTTTACTTTTGACAGCTACATGAGAAATCACCATATTTCTTACAAGTGCGCTTTGATGAAATATGAGGTAAAGGATATATACAGTGGACCCCCGGTAATCCGACAAACATTTTGCAGGGCAGTGTCGGACTATCGAATTTGTCGGATTATAGAGTACTGCCTAAGACCCCTATAGTCTGGAAATGTTTACAAAAGAGTACCTTCTAATTCGACAAATTACAGATCCCATGATAAAATTCTATATGTATAATTGTATGTATTTTCTCTGAAGTAAAAATCATACTTCAATATGTATGTCAAATTTAGTAAATTAAACAACACAATAGAGAGCTTCAGACCGGGGGTCCACTGAATAGTGGACCTCCAGTTTGTACTGCAAAATGTTTGTCGGATTACCGGGGGTCCACTGTATACTGTTTAATCACTTGTATTTCATAACCCAATAACAATGTTACTCTCATGCGTAATGTTGTTATTGTTTTTTATAATAAAGTTATGCTTGGACACAGTTAATGGTGAGATCAAGATTTAGACTCAATTAATGAACAACTAAATATTTTTAAAATATAATTTACGCATTAATGCATGTGTCGCGAGTTTCAAAGTTTTACCAGCAAAGGAAAAATCGTTTAATGATCAACCACCCAAAAATGGACTTTAAGGGCTCTTATACAATGTCGTCTTGTTCAATTCTGTCAATTCTGTCAACAATGTCAATAATGTTGTCTTGTTCAATTCTGTCAATAAATGTATTGTGCATGAAGTCGGAAACCATTTATATCGTAGTAATTGTTTTGTATGTTCCGTGCAAACTAAAAGTACTACAACTTTGAGATTTAAATAACAAAGATCATATAAAATATAAATGTACTTCAGCAGCATTTCCAGGGTACCGGCTCGCTCAAAATAAACATTTTACTGCATCCAACCCCAAAGATTAATTGTGCAAGACTATGTCCCAACAATAATAACTCCTAAAAAAAAAGTGACATAGAATTGATTTTTGGTATCATTATTTATAGAAACTCAGCTTCTGTTAAACGAGTAGATAAAAAACTTGTTTCAGGTGGATTTTGTAGTAACCTTCATTCAATGAAAAAACAAGGTATTTTGATATTTAACCCTTTAATTAAAAAAACTTTTTCAAAAAAAATGTAACCGCCTTCAAAAACAACCACAAAAAAGGGTAAAATAACCTACAAAATAACTTTTTTTACAGAAATTGGTGCCTTTATTTTTTTCATTTCATTGTCTTTTTTGCCACCAACTTCTGAAAGAAAAGTTATGTTGTAGGTTATTTTACCCTTTTTTGTGGTTGTTTTTGAAGGCGGTTACATTTTTTTTGAAAAAGTTTTTTATTTTACTCTTTTTAGTTTAAATATTCAACCCAATTCTTGTCTAATAAATCATTCTCTTAAATGTGCACTAACATTTTGTAATCCGTAGCACCGGTAACAACATTGCTCAAGTGCACAATAAGCTAATAGAATTCCCTATCTCAAAACTACTGAACCGATTTTGATGAAATTTGCAGTATTCCATAAATTAAACAATACATAGTACAACAAAAAAGAATTACTTAAATCGGACTTGTAGTTCCGGGGATATGTGAACACAAACTAAATCAGTCAATGCCTACTCCAAGCCGTTGAGGAGTTGTACCTTCCATCATCAGTTCAGACACCTGAGATGATGATTATCAGATGCAAATACTTGAACAGCTTTAGAAAATATATGAAAATGGTACTATGTGCCTATAAAATTTTAAGGTTGCCTTCGATTTCCCTGGGATCCCATCATCAGATCCTGACCTGATGATCATGGGACCACTTGGGAAGTATATCCTTTCAAACAAAAGAAAAATTTTCCAAATCGGTCCAGGCGTCTTCGAGAAATCAGGGAACATACATAAAAAAAAAAAACAAAAAAAAAAGATTCCAACGAATTGAGAACCTCCTCCTTTTTTTGAAGTCGGTTAAAAATGATGATGAAGAACTTATTGTAACCAATCATACAGATAAAATAGACAGTCTGATGAAATAATTATGTATGTCATCATAAACTCTTATCAATACCTAATGTTTCTGCTTAAACAATGCTAAGACTCACATGCTACATTCAAATAAAAGTTCAGAAAGCCTATTACTGAAGAGAGCCACACATAATACTTTAATAACAAGTGCCACAGAACAAAGGTCAAACCTCACCTCATCATCCTCATTCAACATCTGAGTGAACAGCTTCTCTGCTTCCACACATTTCCTCTGCAGTTGACAGCATTGCTTTAGTCTAGTGTAGCAGAAGACACAAGCGAGCATCGGTCTACTGTCTTCAGTTATAAACTGCAACAAAAGGGGTCAGTGGGTCGTCATAAGGGGGCGAGTCTTCAAAAGTTCATTTTTCTGTCAAGTACTCGTGCTTGAATTGTCTTTAAAGATCATTTACTTACTGGAATTCCAGTCAGCTTCTCAAAAAGCTGTTGCAGTTCCACATTGGTAACCATAAACATACGAACATCTTCCACTAAACATATTCTACACATTTGCAGCTTTTCTACTTTCATATTGTAAACTAATTTATTGCAAAAAACACTGGTGTTTACAACAAATTATTCAATTTTTGTCATAAAACAATTCAGATACCTAAAGACTGACAATCACACTGACCACAGACTACTAAGAGATCATAGACATAATAATTAATAATCCTATGGACTGGAAATACCTACACCAAAAACGTGGATACCTACAAGTTCGCTGGTCCCATAAAATGGCGGCCAATGCTAGGGTTGTGCCAATCAAGAAACATTGTGTTAGTGTAACGAGTATCGATACCAGTATCCCTAGTACTTTTAGGATTACATAATAGTATTACGACTAGATACCATGATTGAATTATAATTCATGTAGTTACGTAAAAATAATGTTTTCACATTTGCGTTGTCGCTTGTAATTAAATATTATATATTTATGTGTTAGCGTTAATTTGTTCCCACACTGTTTCCACACATTGATGGGTCAACTGCAATGGTGCCTCCATTACGGTAGACGGTTCCTTTATTTATTTATTTAAACTTCATGTACATAAAGTGGTACAAGGGCGGACTTAATGCCACAAGGCATGCTCTACCAGTCAACCTTTGGGTTAAATAAGAGAATATTGTGGTAGGGTACAAAAAAAAAATCAAAGTCATATAGGTATAAATTAATATAGATACTAATACATATAATACTGATAAAATAAACTAAACAATATAATAGAATAAATGAAAAAAAAAAATATATACATATAACTTAATAATAACTATTATGACTAGACTTGAAAAGAAAAAGAAGAGAGCTATTTATTGTGACTTAAATAGAGGTTACGTAATTTTTTTTTAAGTGAAATCGCTTTCAGCTTTTTTAATGCTAAAAGGTAGTGCGTTCCAGAGTCATATAGTTGCTATAGCGAAAGAATTAGACATAAAACCGGTGCGGTGTGAAGGAATTTGGAGAAGTCGTTTTTCGGAAGCTCGAAGGTTACAAGTATGAGAACTGCCCAACACTTTAAATTGAGTTTTTAAATAATCAGGAGCACGTGGATCGTTCATAATCTTGAAAAGCATGCAGAGAGATCTGAGGGATCTCCCGAGTCGGATAGGCAACCATTTAAGCTGAGAACGGAAAGAAGAAATGTGATCATATTTATGAAGGCCATAAACGAAGCGAATACAGTTATTGAGAAGTCGATCCAATTTGTTAAGAAGTTCTTGGGATATATCAGAATAACAAACATCAGAATAACAAACATCAGCATAGTCAATAATGGGAAGCACAAGTGACTGGACAAGAATGAGTTTGGTGCTAGATGGGAGGAAATGCTTGAATCTATAGAGAGACCGCAGCGAGGACTTTATTACACTAGATTGTTCCTCTATTACAGTAAATGTACAAGAAACACCAGATTCTTGAGTGTTGCTTGTTTCACAGAATACAAATGACTCTGGAAGTTGTTTTTTATTGGATGTCTGAAAAAAAAATGAAATACACATTACTATCTATATAACTTCTTAGGCTAAAAAACCAGGCTGTTATTTAACAATAATTTTAATACACACTTACCGAAAATATTGTAGGTACAGAGTTCTTATGTAACCTAATAACATCAAGTGTTCTGTTAAAACATTTTTATTCAAAGTGAAGTGAACATATAAGCCAGTCTTTACTTCGTGGACTAATTTTTTCCACATCAATAGAGTCCAACCACTTTTTCTTCAATCTTTCATTTTTGGGAAACCTGTAAATGATTAGTATTTTTGTATCAATATATCATTTGGTAACAGTTTCAGTGTAACGAAGGACTAGTATCGGGAACTATTACAGCAACGGTACAACACTATTATTATTGTAAACAAACGAACGAAAATAAGAAATGAAAAATATTGTCTGTAGGGCGGAAATAAACCCAAATATTAATACTCTAACCATGAAAATATGATCACATAGCGATTTCTTTACCGAAACTGTTCTAATTCATGTAGTTTTGCATGAAAACCTGTTACTAACCTGTGCAAAGTCAATTCAGGCTGATTTTTCTTTTTTCTGGCACGACAAGACAAAATGGAACATCCAGGCATGTTGAATTACTGTTTGTTAATGGTGACACGCACTTTTAAAAGAAAACACTCCGTAATTTACTCAAAAATCTAAATTCAACAAAAAGTAAACAACTATTTGACAGCAGAACTACCACGAAACTCGGCCCATAAAATGCATTGAGATAAAAGTATACACCGTGTTCTTCACGTTATCCATAAACTTTAGCAAATACTTCTATGGCTTTTACAAATCAAATCCAACAAAGGAAGTAGTACTTAAAAAGGCTTCGTTACAAAGATATTTGTAATTTCATTTAATGAAATTTAATTGAGCTATGCAGTGAGAAAGTATCTTAATTTGAAATCTATCAAATACTATTTGCATTTCATTTGTTTCAGCCCGCCAAATGTTATGAATGACGTTGCCAATTCGGATAAAGAGGCATGCATATCGGGTTATTTACGTCTAGGTATTTAGTTTGTATGAAAATTAACAAAAAATAAAAAATAAGAATTTATTAATGTGTCCATAATGAAAAATGCTTACTTCCGTGGTTTGAACATCTGGTCGAAGTTTATGTATATCGTCCGGAACACGGTGTATAGAGACGCCCCGATGTTCTATACATACATTTTGCTTATACAAATATGAGTCAAACATGAGACAGAGAGTGAAATATTGGTTTGTCTCTTTCTTTCTAATGCAGTAATCATATTTGACAAAAGAGACAACAATATTTCGGTTGTTGCTCAAAATGGAATATTTTGTTAGGATATTTCCCACAGTTACAGAAACGTGCCCATTTCGCCATTTTATGGGCCGAGTTTCGTGGTAGTTCTGCTGTCAAATAGTTGTTTACTTTTTGTTGAATTTAGATTTTTGAGTAAATTACGGAGTGTTTTCTTTTAAAAGTGCGTGTCACCATTAACAAACAGTAATTCAACATGCCTGGATGTTCCATTGTGTCTCGTCGTGCCAGAAAAAAGAAAAATCAGCCTGAATTGACTTTGCACAGGTTAGTAACTGGTTTTCATGCAAAACTACATGAATTAGAACAATTTCGGTAAAGAAATCGCTATGTGATCATATTTTCATGGTTAGAGTATTAATATTTGGGTTTATTTCCGCCCTACAGACAATATTTTTCATTTCTTATTTTCGTTCGTTTGTTTACAATAATAATAGTGTTGTATCGTTGCTGTAATAGTTCTCGATACTAGTCCTTCGTTACACTGAAACTGTTACCAAAGATATATTGATACAAAAATACTAATCATTTACAGGTTTCCCAAAAATGAAAGATTGAAGAAAAAGTGGTTGAACTCTATCGATGTGGAAAATATTAGTCCACGAAGTAAAGACTGGCTTATATGTTCACTTCACTTTGAATAAAAATGTTTTAACAGAACACTTGATGTTATTAGGTTACATAAGAACTCTGTACCTACAATATTTTCGGTAAGTGTGTATTAAAATTATTGTTAAATAACAGCCTGGTTTTTTAGCCTAAGAAGTTATATAGATAGTAATGTGTATTTCATTTTTTTTTCAGATATCCAATAAAAACAACTTCCAGAGTCATTTGTATTCTGTGAAACAAGCAACACTCAAGAATCTGGTGTTTCTTGTACATTTACTGTAATAGAGGAACAATCTAGTGTAATAAAGTCCTCACTGCGGTCTCTCTATAGATTCAAGCATTTCCTCCCATCTAGCACCAAACTCATTCTTGTCCAGTCACTTGTGCTTCCCATTATTGACTATGCTGATGTTTGTTATTCTGATCTATCCCAAGAACTTCTTAACAAATTGGATCGACTTCTCAATAACTGTATTCGCTTCGTTTTTGGCCTTCATAAATATGATCACATTTCTTCTTTCCGTTCTCAGCTTAAATGGTTGCCTATCCGACTCAGGAGATCCCTCAGATCTCTCTGCATGCTTTTCAAGATTATGAACGATCCACGTGCTCCTGATTATTTAAAAACTCAATTTAAAGTGTTGGGCAGTTCTCATAGTTGTAACCTTCGAGCTTCCAAAAAACTACTTCTCCAAATTCCTTCACACCGCACCGGTTTTATGTCTAATGCCGGCCATACACGCTACAGTCTACCGGAGAGGTAATCTGTGCAGGTATGCTGCCCAGGTCAACCGAAAAATGGTAGCGTGTATGGGGACGTTCCGGTGTATCGGAGCGGTCTTCAGTTCTTTTTGCGATGGCATACGGTGTTACTCGAAAGAATCGATTTTCGATCTTGCGCCGGTCGCCTGCGCAGGTTCAAAAACCTGCACAGGTCTATTCCCACATACATTCCGGTCTACGTGCGCAGGCATACCTGCACAGGTGGACCTCTCCGGTAGACCGTAGTGTGTATGGCCGGCATAATTCTTTCGCTATAGCAACTATAAAACTATGGAACGCGCTACCCTTTAGCATTAAAAAAGCTGAAAGCGATTTCACTTTAAAAAAAAATTACGTAACCTCTATTTAAGTCAAAATAAATAGCTCTCTTCTTTTTCTTTTCAAGTCTAGTCATAATAGTTATTATTAAGTTATATGTATATTTTTTTTTTCATTTATTCTATTATATTGTTTAGTTTATTTTATCAGTATTATATGTATTAAAAAAAATCTATATTAATTTATATGTCTTTGATTTTTTTTTGTACCCTACCACAATATTCTCTTATTTAACCCAAAGGTTGACTGGTAGAGAATGCCTTGTGGCATTAAGTCCGCCCTTGTACCACTTTATGTACATGAAGTTTAAATAAATAAATAAAGGAACCGTCTACCGTAATGGAGGCACCATTGCAGTTGACCCATCAATGTGTGGGAACAGTGTGGGAACAAATTAACGCTAACACATAAATATATAATATTTAATTACAAGCGATAACGCAAATGTGAAAACATTATTTTTACGTAACTACATGAATTATAATTCAATCATGGTATCTAGTCGTAATACTATTATATAATCCTAAAAGTACTAGGAATACTGGTATCGATACTCGTTACACTAACACAATGTTTCTTGATTGGCACAACCCTAGCATTGGCCGCCATTTTATGGGACCAGCGAACTTGTAGGCATACACGTTTTTGGTGTAGGTATTTCCAGTCCATAGGATTATAATGTCTATGATAAAATGGCGAAATGGGCACGTTTCTGTAACTGTGGGAAATATCCCAACAAAATATTCCATTTTGAGCAACAACCGAAATATTGTTGTCTCTTTTGTTAAATATGATTACTGCATTAGAAAGAAAGAGACAAACCAATATTTCACTCTCTGTCTCATGTTTGACTCATATTTGTATAAGCAAAATGTATGTAGGTATAGAACATCGGGGCGTCTCCATATACTTTCATCTCAATACACTGACTGACAATGACAGGGGTATTAAGTGTTGCCAGATGCCTTGAACCTTTTATCTGTAGTAGAAACTCCTAATATCTGTATTAAATCTGTATTCTAACTTATAATCTGTATAAAATCTGTATAATCAAATTAACCTTAATTGATTAATTACAAAAATGTAAAGAAAGCTAAATAATCACCTTTATTACTAGGTCTCAACCACGCCTTATATGAATAATCTTCCATCCAGTTCCGATTAAACTTTTGCATCACTCTGGGTTTTTTAGATGCCATAGTGGTTCACAAAAACACATTCAATATGAATATTAAAATTAAGTAAAAGTTTGTACCTATGTTATTAATAATTATTGACGTATTTTACGCACGCACTACAAGACGAATGCGAGAGTGCGATGCGAGAGTACTTTGGAAAGCACGCAGAACATTGGGGGATTTCCCGAGCAGATCGATTGAAACTTATAATGCAGCCATACTAAAAATTAACGTTGTTTGTGAAAAAAATAAATTAACAATAAATAATAGGATCATACAATGGTGTGTGTAATGTAACGCGATATCTAAGTCATTTATTTTGATTCTATTTTAAGTTGAGGTAATTTAATCAATAGAGTTAGAACATTCTGTATGAAAATCTGTATCCAGTGCTAATCTGTATCACACATCGAAAATCTGTATATATACGGAGAAAACTGTATATACACACATCAACAGAATCTAGGGATATTTTATATTTCATCAAATATCTAAAAATCTATGAAGAATTTTCTGATATAGTAAATGGAAGAATGATAGGTTATTTTAAGGTCTATATTGGATTTATAGTCTGTGAGAATAGAGCTGGCAATACTAGTTGTAGTTGTAGCTATGAGAAAAGTGTGCAAAGTGTAATGGCGTTTACTAAATATTAAAAATTGAATTAATGGAGCTGCATTCTTCCACACCCAATGATAACAAAATAAAGTTATCGTCTATAGGTTATGGGCCCAGAACGCCCAATGCGTACCTACGCACTAAGACTAATATCGAAGTCAGTCAGCGTGTTGGGTGGAAACTTGGAAAGTAAAAATGGCTACTACAGGTACGATCTCATATCCAATATTGAAGGATGGATCAAACTTTTCGAGCTGGAAGTTTCGAGTTAAAACAATACTAGAAGAGCGAGGCCTGCAAGATGTATTGAACAAAGACAAACAAGCAGAGGATAAAATTAAAGAACTTGATGCTAAAGGAAAAAGCGTCATTGTACAGTGTGTCTCGGACAAGTTTATAGACATAATTAAAAAATGCAGTACAGCTTTAGAAATGTTCACTAAACTCGAGGAAGTCTTCGAAAGAAAATCAGTCTTCAATCAGCTTTATCTACGAAAGAAACTTCTGTCACTGAAATGTGGAAACAATGAAAAACTAACAGATCACTTCATCAGATTCGAGAATATTATCTCAGAACTAGAATCCTCAGGAACTGTAATGAAGGAAAACGATAAGGTATGTCACCTATTGTTAACTCTACCTGATGAATACGACACTGTAATAACAACACTGGAGACCATGGACAAGGAGTTGACCATTGATTTCATAAAATCAAGAATGTTGGATGCAGAACTAAAAGTAAAAGGTGGACAAAGTAATACGAACAAGGAAGCCGATGCACACAGCTTCCTAACATGTTTCAAGTGTGGCAAAGAGGGTCACAAAGCCTTTCAGTGTAGAAGCAATCAAGCTAACAGAGGAAACAATAGAGGCGAAAGAAGAGGAAATCAAAGAGACAGAGGAAGACAAAATAGAGGACCAGCTATCAGTTCAGCGAATACTGCGGAACAGCAGGAGAATAAAGATAACAGCATGGTAACATTCTTTGCACAAGCATTCTCTACCAAAACAAATGAGGAAATGAATAGAGAAGTTGAATTTGTGATAGACTCAGGGGCTACCTACCACATGATTAATGAGAAATATGAAGAGTACTTGATAGACATAAGAGAAATTCCCAAAATAATAATTCAAGTAGCTAATGGAAACATATTATCTGCAACAAGAAAAGGAAAAATAATAGGCATAAGTAAAGAAAACTTGAAAATAGAGATAGATTGCCTAATAGTTAGAAATTTAGCTCTTAATTTGCTATCAGTACTAAGACTAAATGAGAAAGGATTAAAGGTAACTTTTGAATCAACAAGAACTGTAATTAGCAATGACAAACATGAAATAATATGTGAAAATAATGGGAGATTGTATACAATTAAACTCAACCTGAATCTAGACGCTATGTTGACAAACAAAATTGATGAAAATTTATGGCACAGAAGAATGGGACATTTAAACTATGGAAGCATGAAAATACTAGGACTACCACTATCAAACGAACGCTGCTCCATATGTATACAAGCCAAAGGAACGCGTCAACCATTCACTCCCACACCAAAACCAAGAACAAAGCAAATTGGAGAACTAATTTATTGTGATCTTGGAGGACCCGTCACACCCATAAGCAGAAGAGAAGAAAGATATTACTTAACAATAATAGATGACCACTCACATTTTATGGAAGTCTACTTACTAAAATCAAAGGATGAGGCAAAAAGTTATATAATAAACTACATAAGAAGAATGAAAAACAATGGTACAAATGTTAGAAGAATTAGAACTGATAGAGGTACAGAATTTGTAAATGAAGAACTAAAAGCATTTTATAATAAAAATGGTATAAAACAAGAAACAACATGTGCCTATACACCCCAGCAAAATTCAGTATGTGAAAGAATGAACCGCACACTAGCTGACAAAGTGAGAGCTATGCTATTGGAAACAAACCTACCAAAACAACTATGGGGCGAAGCCATCAGATGTGCAGCATATGTCATAAATAGGTCCCCAACAAAAGCATTACAAGGCAATACACCAGCTAATATATGGTATGGAGAGAACAAACTTGACAAAATAAGAGTATTTGGTTCAAAAGCATGGAGTGTCATATTACCTAAGCCAAGCAAACTAGAACCCAGAGCAAAACCTATGATTATGGTTGGATATTGTGGATCAGGATATAGGCTATGGAATCCAATAACTGATGAAATAGAAGAATCTCGAGATGTAAGATTTGACGAATCAGATTATAAGTATGTTGAAAGCCAATGGAACAAATCCATTACTGATGACAAAGTAGAAGAATCAGAAGAACAAGTAATAGAATATTTAGAGGAAGAAAAGGAAAACATTCCAGAACTATCTAGCAAGAAAGACATGAGTACACATCAAGAAAAAGATCAAAATAGTCCAGAGAAAATAAGTAAAAGACCTACTAAGACACCGATAAGATTCCAAGATTATGAAATGTCAAATATGGCTTATGCATTATTGCTAGAAGATCCTTTAAACTATGATGAAGCCATAAAACATGAAGATTGGTCTGAAGCTATACAGAAAGAGCTAGAAGCTCACAAAAAACATGGAACATGGGAAATAAGTGAATTACCAAAGGATAAGAAGGCAATAGACACAAAATGGGTATTCCGTACAAAGGCAGATAATACTAGGAAAGCTAGAATAGTAGCAAAAGGTTTTCAAGAAGAAACAACAGAAAATATTTATGCACCAGTTGCCAGAATGACAACAGTAAGACTATTTCTAAACAAAGCAGTACAAGAAGATCTACCTATACAACAGATGGATATACCTACAGCATTCCTAAATGGTGAATTAAAGTCTGACATATACATAAAGTATCCAGAAGGGTTAGCAAAGGAAAAAGGAAAAGTTTTAAAATTAAGAAAAGCGCTATACGGACTTAAAGAAGCTCCAAGATGTTGGAATGAAAAACTCAATAATTTTCTCATAAAAAAGGGATTTAATCGTTCACAAAGAGATTTCTGTTTATATACTGGAAATAAGGTTTACATACTAATATTCGTTGATGATATTTTAATTATTGGAGAAGGACAGAAAATAATAGAAGAACTAAAAGAAGAATTCAAAGCCAAAGATATGGGCAACATCCATAAATTTCTAGGAATGGAAATAAAGAGAGTTAATAATGGAATAGAAATAAAACAAACACAAATCATTGATAAGATTTTATTAAAGTTTAATATGCAAAACAGCAAAGGCATAAGTACACCTATGGAAATTGGTTTACACATAGATCCAGAAGAAGAAATCTTGACTGATGTTCCTTATAAAGAACTTATTGGCTCACTGATGTATCTTGCAACAATTAGCAGACCTGACATATCATATGCAACAGGATTCTTGAGCAGATACATGAATCGACCAACATCAACACTTTGGAAAACTGGAAAAAGAATCTTGAGATACCTGAAACAAACAAGAGAAAAAGGATTGGTTTATAGAAAGGAAGAAACTAATAAAAATTACTTACAGGCATTTTCAGATGCAGATTGGGCGAGTGAAAATATTGATAGAAAAAGTGTAAGTGGAGTCGCAATATTCCACCAGGGCAACTTGATCAGTTGGATGTCGAAGAAACAAACTTCAGTTGCACTATCCACAGCAGAAGCCGAGTATATAGCTGCCGCATTAGCTGTAAGTGAAATAATATTTATATTAGGAGTATTAGAGGACTTAAAGTTTTGTGAAAACATAAATTCTACATTGTTTATTGACAATCAAAGCACTATAAAGATGATAGAAAGTTACGAAAACAGCAAAAGATCTAAACATATAGATATTAAAGTACATTACATTAAGGATATTGTAAGCAAAGGTTTAAATATGTTAAAATACGTGTCTACTAATGAAAACAAAGCGGATATACTTACTAAATCACTGTCTAAGGATAAACACAAGTATTTTTGTAATTCTCTTGGTTTATTGTGTTAAGCTGTACAAGTGTTATGTAAAACTATGTTATTATAGGTATTCTCACATAGTAATTTAAGTCAATTTCGTGTAATTTTCAATGTTTACAAATTGGGATATTAACCTACAAAGTTTGAAGTTAAAAATTAATCTGTCATGTTGACACTTGGTAAACGTGTCAAACAAATGTCATTGTCATAACTCAAATTATCATTAGTGTCAATCTCAATGTTGCCAGTTTTGTAAAAGTTTTGTATCATGGTAACAAGTCCAAGTTTAGTAATTTAGTAGTTTTGTATTTTAATATAGAGGAAATAACAAACTTGAACTTGAGCCGGGGTATTGGATTTATAGTCTGTGAGAATAGAGCTGGCAATACTAGTTGTAGTTGTAGCTATGAGAAAAGTGTGCAAAGTGTAATGGCGTTTACTAAATATTAAAAATTGAATTAATGGAGCTGCATTCTTCCACACCCAATGATAACAAAATAAAGTTATCGTCTATAGTCTATAGTAAAAAATAAAAAACATTTCGTGATTTTTTTGTTTTGAATAAAAATGTTTATTTTTTTAATCGCCGTAGCAAATTAATTTGGTAAAAAACTTCATTTCTTCTTATAAAGCTATTAATTTTAATGAAAATTGAAAAAACCTTATAAAATCTAATTATTAATAATCAGTGTTGCCACCTCTTACATCGACATCGATTGTTCATGCTTAAAATTAGATTGTCAATGTCTTGCTGCGGTATGAGGTCCCATGTTCTTTGCAAGTGTTCGTAAAGTTGTTGTTCTGTCGTCAAATTTGGCGGGAAATCTCTCAAAGCTTTTCGTTGTAACATGTCCCAGGCATGCTCGATAGGATTTAAGTCGGGCGACTGTGCAGGCCAATCCAAAACTTGAATATCGTGGTCTCGGAGAGCGGCCGACACCAGCCGCGCCGTATGGGAAGGAGCATTATCGTGCATGAGTCGAAATTCCTGGCCCATTTGGATTCTGTGTGGGACAATAACAGGCTCTACTACCTCCTCGTGGTATTTTTGTGCAGTCATGCTACCTTGGATCCAAATGAGCTGGGTTCGTCCGCCAAGACGAATTCCTGCCCACACCATGATTGTCCCGCCTTGGTATGAGTGGACCTCCTGAGGGTGCCGTAGACGGCTAACTCTCCCTGGAGTTTTCCAAACGCGTGTTCTTCGTGAATCCGGATGAAACCCAAACCGGGACTCGTCGGTGAACAGCACCAAAGACTCACTCCATGGTAAATGCTCCCGAGCCCACGAAAGCCGCCGACCGCGATTGCCACGTCGCAATGCTGGAACACGTAGGGTCTTCGAGCACGAAGACCAACTTCATGCAACCTCCTTCGCACGGTTTGGTCGCTTACCAGCAGCTGGTGGTCCTCCTGGAGCCTTTGTACTAGTTGCATCGCTGTGATATTGGGTTGTCTTCTAGCGGTCATTTGGAGAAATCGATCCTGTCTCTGCGTAGTAACGCGATATCTACCCGTGTGCCGTTCAGCTACATCCCCAATACTGCGATAACGTGACCACAACCTTGATATCACGTTTTGGCCGGTGTGTAGGGCCTCAGCAACGACGCGTTGAATAGCACCATTTTCTAGCATGCCCACGGCTCGTAACATTTCATCTCGACTCAAATGACGACGTGACATGACTCCTAAAGCTCACACGACACGTTAAATTAAAAAAGATTAACAATCTAATCCCTTTTCATTAATTAATATTAATAAAACAATTTTAATTTTCCTTAACGTAACGAATTACTAACAATTTTGCCGCCGTATTTTGTTTTTTCTTTTTTTTTCATATTTATTTTTTAAATTTTGAAAATAGAATAAATGAGGTTTCAATCTGTAAACAAACTTTTTATGAAAACTAAAAAGATTTTAAACTAAAATTCGTAAACAATTTAGGATTAAGGTATCCCTAGATTCTGTTGATGTGTGTATGGCAACACTGTACAAGATAGAAATGGGGAAGGCAAGTGTCAAAGTGAAAAGTGACATTTGTGTCCCAAAAGAACTGTCAAATCAAAGGAATTTTCTGATAAAAAGCGTTTCATTGATGTAAAATGACTAGATGTTGTGTAAAAGGCTGTAATAATGATAGAACATACAAATTTCCGACAATTCACACTATTGTAACGGATAGGATGAGTTGAAAATAAAAAAAACTCACCAACGTTAACAAGATAATTTATTAAGGTCGTGGTTCACAGCCGTCACTTGGTTAATCTTATTTGTTCCGTGAAGTAGGCGCACTAGTATGTACTGCCCTGGCTATCGCGTAGTGGAGCGACGCGACGCCGTGGAGTTGACCCTGAGGTGAGAGTGACCGCAGGGACGAGTTGGTGGTTGCGCCGGCAGGTCTGGTGTGTGTGCTGCTTGGTGCAGTGAGCGCAGGTCTCGAACGTTCGGTAGGGTGAGTCAGCTGAACTCAACGAACGTCGAAAATGGGAAATCCAGTCCCAACCTTGTTCCCTGGAATCAACGTCCAGCGGTAAATAAAAGTCCTCTGCTAATCCTCTCTGATGATGACCTCACAGCATAGGCGAAAGCTAGGACGTACGGCACTAAGGGTGTTTGTGTTTATTGGTCGTCATCAGATCGGAGTTTACATGGCAGGAACAATAGTTCTATTAGCGTGAAGCATTACACACAAAATCATTGTAAGGCCTACGAGCGTATGTAATACTCGAGGCTTAAAAAAAGTAAAACCAACGGACAAAGAAAAAATATGAACACACAATAATTGAGTCCGAAGGTACCTACTCAATATAAAAAAACAAAATATGAGCTAGCGGTTATAATAATTGTTTGGTTTGCTTTTGGCACTTACCCTAAACCGGGGCAAACACTTCACTATTTTTATTTTAAATAAAATATTGAATACAAAAAAATAATTTTTAAAAAAAAATCTGTTACGCAAGGTGTCACAAGATTCTAATAAAGAGAGACAGTGTAACAGCCGACAAAGTTTAATCGTAAATGAGTCCCGTTGTCTCCTGTGCGAGCTTATTTATACTAATGAGCACATTAGGTACCTCACTTTAATTATCAACCGGTTAACGTTGAACAACATGTCTTCCGGCTACAACACCAAAACTCTGTAAAAATTCAGAACTACCCGCCTATAAATGACTTTTAGTCTCGACGCGAAATAAAACATTCTACGATACCCTCAAGTACGAGTTTTTTCTGAGTCGGTTGACGAAGAACATTGCGTATGACTATAACACGAAAAGGAATGTGTAGGCATTCCTTGCATTCCATTGTAACTATTTTGTTAAACGTTGACTAATGGATTGATTATAGGTCAAAGGATAACGTTGATTATTCACAACGTTACAATACCCCCTCGCGCAGTCAAGGATTTTGTCTTCTATAATGACAAAATCCGCACGAAGAATTAGAGCTAACTATTGTTTTACCTATCAAAATCATCATTCATACTTCTCCCAATCATAACTAGCGGCAGCTATTGTATTCAGTGATACGAGAGATAGCTGTCGCACAATATAAAATATTTAGGTATCCTGTTGTCATTAACCTGATGCCTTACAATAGTTTTCTTCAAGGATGAAAGTGTACTAAGCGAGAGAATAATGCAATCGTATGTATTGAGTTCAATAAAACATTACTATTAAACTATTTTTTTCCTTTAACCATCACCCACCAATACTAATCCACGTACCAGTTTTAGATTTTAATGTAATTGAATCTAGATGATAAAATTATGTTTTTGGTTTCGATTTATGGCTTATTTATGGAGTAATCGACCGCTCCTGCAAAGGGCTTATTTAAAGAGTTGCTACCGCTCTAAAGAACAAGTTATGTTTGTAAGACACAGTTGTGTTTTATGATTTATGGTTTATTTATGGAGTAATCGACCGCTCCTGCAAGGGCTTATTTAAAGAGTTGCTACCGCTCTATAGACACAGTTGTGTTTTTTATGATTTATGGTTTATTTATGGAGTAATCGACCGCTCCTGCAAGGGCTTATTTAAAGAGTTGCTACCGCTCTAAAGAAAAAAAACACAACCATGTATTACATAACTAAAGTGATCGATGGGTTAGAGCCACGATCATTATAATATATAACCGTCGGTGTAGTCCCGAAAGGTTTAAAATATTTAATAAAATATAATGAATGGTGTAGGCCATCATTATACAAAAGACCAGAAGTAAACAATAGAAAAGCAATGGTAGGTTGGATAGTTCGGTATAGTAGTATTAAAAATATTAAGTTAAGATTTACTATTACATTTAAAATTTACGGGTATATTAATTTACGAATGTCAAAAAAAAAAATTTGTTGAAGTTATAATGATTAAAGACTAACTAGAATGTCATAATGGAAATAATGGTCCATATTTAGCTATCCGTTTATGTAAGTACTGTACCGTTGCTGGTGATATACGCCTCTAATGGCCACTACATACTCGAGTTCAGACTTATGAAGCGACATAAACTTAACTGGATAAGCCATGATTAAAAATTCTTTTAAAAGAGAAAAAAAAAATAAGTGTAAGTGTGGGTAAGTGCCAAAAAAAAAATTGTACAATGATAAAAAAAAATATTAACGGTTATTCTACTAAGACTCCGTCTGTTACAATTTAAATTTAAAAAACTACTAACGTTTTGGTTGAGAACAATCTAGAAAACAATCGCAAAAACAATTGCACAGAAATAAAAAATAAAATAACACACAAAATGAGTTAATGCAACCAATGTGTACGCTTTACAAACGGATAAGTTGTTTAAACAATTATAATTGAAAACGAATTAAGAAAAAAAAATTGACAGAATGAGGTAGGTAGTCTGCAATAATGTGTGGATTTTACAAATTTTAAGTTGTTTCAACAATAATTACCATTAAAAAATGATTTGAGAGGATAAAAAAAAAATTGACAGAATGAGGTAGGTAGTCTGCAATAATGTGTAAATTTTACAAATTTTAAGTTATTTCAACAAGAAATAGCATTGAAAATGATTTGAGAAGAAAAAACAAAATTGACAGAATGAGGTATTCTGCAATATTGTGTACTGTTTACAAAAGTTAAGTTTTGTTTCAAAAAGATTACAATTGAAATAATGAATTGAAAAAAAAAAATATTGGTATTGACAGAATGAGGTACTCTGCAATAACCTATAAAAAAACAATTTAAGTACCTATATAAAAGAAAAGAAAGTAAAAATTCTTTTATAGGCAGACGAACCCAGGTGAAAAGGTTGTATAAATATGTGCCTGTAATTGAAACCCGGCACCCACACCCTACAACCGAAACAAAAAATGCTATACGGTTGAAATAAGTGTGGTTGTAGTACTTCCCCGGACGGGCCTTCACAAGGGCCCTACTACTATGAATAGTTTTTAAAATAAATAATAGTACTTATAACGCAACCAACAGTAAAAAAAAAACCGTTACTTTCTTTTTAACAAAAAAAATAATGCGTAGGGTAGGGTACACTTTGGCTGCGTTAAACCAAAAAAACGTTTTCACAAACACAAAAATAAAAACACAAAACACACAAACACCAAAACAACGCACTAATACCACACAGAACAACAAGAAAACCAAGCGACCTTTAAAAAAAAACCACGTTTTTGGGCGCCACTGTAACGGATAGGATGAGTTGAAAATAAAAAAAACTCACCAACGTTAACAAGATAATTTATTAAGGTCGTGGTTCACAGCCGTCACTTGGTTAATCTTATTTGTTCCGTGAAGTAGGCGCACTAGTATGTACTGCCCTGGCTATCGCGTAGTGGAGCGACGCGACGCCGTGGAGTTGACCCTGAGGTGAGAGTGACCGCAGGGACGAGTTGGTGGTTGCGCCGGCAGGTCTGGTGTGTGTGCTGCTTGGTGCAGTGAGCGCAGGTCTCGAACGTTCGGTAGGGTGAGTCAGCTGAACTCAACGAACGTCGAAAATGGGAAATCCAGTCCCAACCTTGTTCCCTGGAATCAACGTCCAGCGGTAAATAAAAGTCCTCTGCTAATCCTCTCTGATGATGACCTCACAGCATAGGCGAAAGCTAGGACGTACGGCACTAAGGGTGTTTGTGTTTATTGGTCGTCATCAGATCGGAGTTTACATGGCAGGAACAATAGTTCTATTAGCGTGAAGCATTACACACAAAATCATTGTAAGGCCTACGAGCGTATGTAATACTCGAGGCTTAAAAAAAGTAAAACCAACGGACAAAGAAAAAATATGAACACACAATAATTGAGTCCGAAGGTACCCACTCAATATAAAAAAACAAAATATGAGCTAGCGGTTATAATAATTGTTTGGTTTGCTTTTGGCACTTACCCTAAACCGGGGCAAACACTTCACTATTTTTATTTTAAATAAAATATTGAATACAAAAAAATAATTTTTAAAAAAAAATCTGTTACGCAAGGTGTCACAAGATTCTAATAAAGAGAGACAGTGTAACAGCCGACAAAGTTTAATCGTAAATGAGTCCCGTTGTCTCCTGTGCGAGCTTATTTATACTAATGAGCACATTAGGTACCTCACTTTAATTATCAACCGGTTAACGTTGAACAACATGTCTTCCGGCTACAACACCAAAACTCTGTAAAAATTCAGAACTACCCGCCTATAAATGACTTTTAGTCTCGACGCGAAATAAAACATTCTACGATACCCTCAAGTACGAGTTTTTTCTGAGTCGGTTGACGAAGAACATTGCGTATGACTATAACACGAAAAGGAATGTGTAGGCATTCCTTGCATTCCATTGTAACTATTTTGTTAAACGTTGACTAATGGATTGATTATAGGTCAAAGGATAACGTTGATTATTCACAACGTTACACTATCAAGAAATAATGGGTAGCTGCTATGACTGCTGTGAGAACAAAAATTGTATTATCAAGAAGGAAAAGCTATATAATAAACAAATATCTATCCTTGCGAAGCCGGGACAGGCCGTCAGTTAAATTTATTAATGAAATTCTATGATTATACCATAACTAAACAATCGAATACACCTTTCAAAATAATATCTACTTTTCTATTGGAGGTTAAGTATTGCATCGCTCTTTATATCATGAAATGGTTCGTCTGGTGGAAGAATTATCACCGGGACCGAGATTTGTGATAGTTGTGGTGTTAGGAAGTTAAAATTCTTATCATATTGCTCCAATCTATAAAATAGATGTAAAATATGTTGTGGGAAGGTTTCACACTCCTCTCTTCCCAATTATAGGATCCTTCAATGACAAAAGCATCTACAGTAATTTTTCACTTTTTATTCATTCTTTCACATATCACATTGCTTCTACATTGAAATATACAAAATAAACTCCTATAAAACGATATCCTTTCTATAAAACTACATCACAATTCTCAATTACTATGTTAAACTTTCCATGTTTTTTCTTCGAGTACTGAATTTGTTTCTAACATGTCAAATACAAAATTCAAACCAAACTTTAGAACATTTTGAACCTTATATCACCATAGAGTAATACAGCCAGTTACTAACTCCATAAAATTCCATAAGGCTATATCTACAACAAAATATAGATGAAGAAGACAAACACAAAACTTGATGATATTTTTCTCAATATAGAATGTCAGAAGCAGTACTACATTCTTTGTAGAGGCTAGCACATGTAATACCTACTCAAAAATTACAATTTTAAATCCCAACTACAAGTAAATGTGTGTTTAATGTAGTAGAATCAAATTTCTAGCCTCTCAACTAAATCACTTTTTTTTCCTCTTGTAGATGCACCGCGGCGTCTTAGTTCTGGTTTTAGTATATGCACTTGCATTGACGAATAATTTCCCATATTTGTTTTTTAGAATAAACTCAATTTTTATAACAAAATACGTGTTTGTTTTTTGTACAAGCTATACAGTAATCTGACTTATGGGACAACGATCGCAGCGACATCTAGGAATAGCTTTGAGTTGCCATCCCCATTAGAACAGATATTACAAACAGCCCCCCTAGCCAAGTCACAACAAGTCGCAAATGATAATCGTAAACGCTCAGTACTCCCCAATAGATTTTCAACTTTATAACCTAGAGCCTAAAGTTGAAAATCTATTTAAGATTTCTATAAGCAATCTTCACTAGATCTTCAACGTTATATCCAAGCACATAAAGTTGAAAATCTATTAAAGCCTACTCAGCGTTGGCGTTTATAGTTTGTAACATGGCTACAGGGCCAGGATAGAAATTAGAACTGTCAATGCACAGAACATATATACCCCGGGGTATATATGTTCTGTGCAATGAGAGTTCTAATTTCTATCCTGTCGAGCTGTCATCTGTCATAATAATTAGTGGTGCTCAAAGTTGCTTTATGGCAATAACTTGCAAAATGCACGTTATTTTACTTGCTATTTTATAGCATCCTATTTTATATGCGTAGGTTCACTAGGTAGCCCGCCGCGCCCCATCTGCTATGTGATACTTGTTCACGTTGCTAACTGCTACTTACTGCGTGCTAGACTGCTAGTTTGCCATTTTGCTGAAGCTGCGATTGCGATTTATGAAACGACGGACAGAGACAGGGGTTCGTTTAAGTCAATTATCTAGTTTAAAATTTAAACTGACTAAACGTCAAACACCCCGTTCAAGCAAACCGCGAGGTGAAAAATTAAACTGACTCTTATTTAATCTGCCCCGTTCACGGTCGTCCGCTGGTATAAGTTTTCGCCAAGTCGCGGGACATACGTATACCGCGACTCCGGTACACAAAAGGGATACCGAAGGACACCGTGGATTTTAGTCAGTACAAGTCTGACAGTCCCTCCCGCTCTGCCCGGGGCTGGGAGGACTCATTCGATGATTTTACCACAAAAAAATAAATAAAGGGAGCTCCCACATTTATCGACGCGGAATAGGCTTAAGCTGGTCAAGAAAACCTCGCTCGATCTCCTCGATCGCGTCGTCCGCGCCGAGCCGATGCGAATGGCATTAGTAACACCCTTATTACGTTGACATAAAGGTTTTCTTGACCGGCTTACCTGCCCCGTTCACGGTCGTCCGCTGGTATAAGTTTTCGCCTGACTAGGATAAATTTTAGCGACCGATTTTGCCAATGTCAAGGTATGATAAATTATGAACGTAAACTGTTACACAACTATTGATCAGTATTTGTAGCGGTGGCATCCATGGGTCCCCATGCTAAACAAGGACAAAACATTTTTGGTTAGTAGAAGTAAAACAACACAAGATAAATGTTAGAACATTGGACAAATAAACCAAATATAAATATCGCCTATAACAGGCCTGTCTCACTCCGCGGTGTAGGCATAAAACTGCAAGTAGTTGCGGGGCCATTTTGTCGTGGCCCATTCACTACGGCTGCCACGCGCCACCCGTGCCCAACGCGCTCTGTCTCCTTAATATTTTTGTTACGTTACGTGTAGTCACGCACAAGTTTCTTGCTTTTCTTGCTTTTGGGAAATTAATAACACAATATTATTATGAAGAAAAAAAAATGGTACATATTTAATAATGATCAACAAAATTATCTACCTGCTTGTGAAGTATGGGCTTAACTGATCTTAGTTAGGTAGGTTACAAGTTTGGAAATGAGGCGAGATACTAGGGGGGGGGGAGCCTACTAGACGACCAAGATAAGACGAATATCAAACCTGACTTCACTCTCACTCACCTTAAGCTGAGTACCTACTAAGAATTAAGATCGGTAGAAAGTAGAAAGATGTTTGCGTTGTTGTTTAAGCACGTTCAAACTCAGAAAATGGCCACACTACGCGTTCAAGGTCAGCGATCGTAATTCGCTGCGCGACTTTTTTACCTACCTACAAAGACACGCAACCGCAACGCGGGGCCTGTGACAGTACGCGATAGTAATTGGTCGGTTACTAGGTTGAGAGCAAAATGATAAGGACTGGCTATTTTGCCATAGACGATAACAATATTTTAAATATTTTTTTTTTTTTTTGTAACATGTAATGTTTAAAAATATAACAATAATAGGTAGAAAAGATAACATTATTATAAATATTATTCCTCACGTAAGGTGCCGTAGGTACCTACTATTAACATTCTGTGCTAACAATCGATAATGTACTTATGTAGTAATCGAGGACGAAACCAAAATGATATAGGCTGATGATAACAACAAAATTCCTTGAGGAACATAGGTATTTATAGTAATAATGTAATTTAACAAATGCATAAAATACGCATAGGTACCTACCTATTTGTGCCTAAACTCGCAAGTCGCAACCCTATTGAGCTTGACCCATAGTAACCTTTTAATGTCGTTGGCGTCAGATAAACCAAAATAAACTCTCGCGCGTAACCATTCAGTACATTTTTGCTTGCGCACGGGAAGTTTAGGCTATTATAATGGCCTCTACGCTTGGACATCGTGGCCTCTACGCTTGGACATCGTTAACGGTGGACGTGTGCTTCTCCTAATTATAATTGTGTAAAAGTTGTTACTGCAAACTGTACATTATTTGGTGCACATATGCCTCAGTTTTGACTGCGGGTCAAGGACAAAAAATAATCGAGTGAAATAATTCGTCTCTGTTCCGCGGCAACTGCTGTCCCGCTTTCGCGTCGCTTGCAGTGTCCGCGAACTGTCAAACTTAACGTGACTGTGTTTGTGCTGTGCTCGCTAATCATCTGTGAGAGTGTCATCGTACTACCTGAGACAATACTCCTATAGCCATACATAGCTACCTATACCTATGGCTAACCAACCGCTATCCGCCGGCGCCGCCTCGGAACCCGAGTTACATAAGATGCAAGACGTTGAGTTCGTGAATACTCGTAAACGCAAGTTTATGGAATACAATTTGGATGAGTTATTTGAAAGATTTTCCTCGGATTTGACTGATAAACTTACCTTCATGATGACAGATCTCCAAAACAAGGTTTCTGACATTCAAACAAACATCAATACTATAATAAAAAGCGACCTTGACAGTATAAAGTCTAAGCTTGCAATTATTGATGACAACCAATCTCAGTTGTTTACGGATATGGAATCGGTCAAAATTTCGATCGAGCTTCAGGATGGTCTTCAAAAGGGTTTGACGAAACGTGTTGATGACATCATCAAATCAACCACTACCCAAGAGTCGGTTATAACTCGTATGCAGGAGCAAGTAGCTAAATTAGAGGCTGAACTCAATGATCAGCAGCAACGTGACCGAGCTTTCAACCTTGAAATAAATGGTATCCTCGAAAAATCCAACGAGAAACTTGTTGATTATTACTGCGCCATGGTTAAATTATTGGATATTGATTCGTCGGCGACTGATGTCGTACATATGACAAGAGTACGTCCTCTAAATCCAGTACCTGGCCGCCCGAAATCCATAGTGGTCAAACTTAACTCACGCCTCCTACGAGACGCCATACTATCTGCTATTAGAAATAGGAAGGGCCTTAGCACGAGTGACCTCGGCATCGCAGGTGACCAGAGGAAGATTTTTGTCAACGAACACCTTACGCCTTCCAACAAGCTATTACACAGGAATACGCGTCAAAAAGCAGCCGCTGCGCAATACCGGTTTGTTTGGATACGTGATGGAAAGATTTTCGTTAGAAAAAATGACACTTCAGCCACAATTCGCATCGTAACCTCTGCTGACCTCCGTAAAATTGTGTGACTAGTTATTCTTGTTTACTTGTATAGGGAATGTCTTTCAATGTACCTTCATATTATTTTGTTAACATATTGTATGTCTAACTTAAACTCACGGTCAATTAGTTGTTTGACAGTTTATGTAGCAGTAATTTTGATTGGTATACAGAGATGCAATAATATTCATATAACGTATCGTATCTTATTACCTTTCAATATAACCACGTATTATTTATTTTATAGTTTATTGCACAATACCTTTATAATATTTAATTACATCTGCTTATTTTATTGTTGTTTAGTATATTTATCATATTCTGTATTTATTATTCCTGCCATTTATGTAATCCCTAGGATGAAAGTTATGTACTTACATACGTACTACAATAGCAAACAAAAATGGCCACCTTAATAGATAGCAAAAAACTCAATATCTTTTATCAAAACGTTCGTGGTTTACGCACAAAATGCCTTGACTTGTACAATAACATTCTTTTACACGATTACGACATTATTTTAATTACCGAGTCCTGGTTACAGAGTGATATATTAGATGGCGAAATCTGTGATAGTAGGTATGAAATATTTCGTTGCGACCGAAATCTGGAGGTAACGGGCAAGCGAACGGGAGGCGGCGTTGTATGCTGCGTCCGCCGCGAGCTATGTGCTGTCTCGCTCAGCGACTGGCAGTCTAATTCGCAATATGAATGTATTTGTTTTAAGATCTCGGCGCGCGCTCTGGGGACATTAGCAGATTTAATTGTTGTTTTATCATACATGCCACCTGACGCCTTTAATCTACCGATTAGCTTAAATAATTACTTTATTAACTTTAACACTGTCTATAACAAATACAAAGACGTGAATTATTTACTTGTAGGTGACTTTAATTTACCTTGCTTAAGTTGGAGTGGGGACGGTTGGTCGCTCACACATATGGGTAGCACCATGATACAGGATAGGGCTTGTGCGTTTGTCGAAGATTTGAGCTTATTAGGGTTGACCCAATATAATTATACACATAACCATTGTGACAACACTCTAGATCTTTGTTTTTCAAATTTACCTTTGGAGGTTGCTGCGACTGACGGTTTAACTAGGATTGATACATTTCATCCACCTCTAAATATTGATATTGTAGATTTATACATTAATTATTTTATCACGAATAAAATATGCAGATATAATTTTCGAAAATGCGACTATGAAGCAGTCAATAAATATTTGAGTGATATTCAATGGGACCAATTGTTGTCTGGTACTGATTGTATTGATGACGCAATCGATTTATTTTATGGAAAACTAAATGAATGTATCTCTCTTTTTGTACCTTTTATAAGTCACGAAAATAAATCCTATCCCATATGGTACACCCGTTCTTTAATCAAAATAATCCGCGAAAAAAATAAGTTACATCATAAATGGAAGTTGTTTAAAAATCCTCGCGATTACGATGAATTTAAGCTACTCAGGGATAGGCAACAGCGAGTGCAGCGTCAGTGTTTTGACAAATTCACACGTAACGCTGAACACAACATAAGGAAGGCGCCCAAGTACTTCTGGAGCTACATCAAATCAAAAAAAGGTAGTTCCGCTTATCCGCGTCAGTTTACTCTTGGTTCCACTAAATATAATAATGGTCAAGAAATATGCACTGCCTTCAATAACTTTTTTGATAGCGTCTTTAACAAAAATCAACTCTCGTCACAATTTGACCCTCAATCTCTTCTAAACAATTACCACGCCTGTGACACTATATCTAGCATTACAGTGTCTGAAGAGAGGGTATTCAGGCTCCTATCAAATTTAGATAAAAACAAAGGCGCCGGTTGCGACGGGATTCCTCCTGTATTTTGGTCATCGTGCGCTAAAAGTTTGTCACACCCGATTGCCTTATTGTTTCAGCAATCTCTTAATAATTGTACGTTTCCATCTCTATGGAAAAAGGCTTACGTCATTCCTATTCATAAGAAAGGTTCCAAGTCCAAAATAGATAATTATCGCCCTATCTCCATCTTAAATTGTGTTGCCAAGGTGTTTGAACAAATCATCGTTAAAAATATTTACCCTGTTATTAGTCTTGGCATTCCTGAATCTCATGGATTCATGCAGAGACGCTCTACGGTCTCAAACTTGGCTTGTTTTACAGATTATGTGATTGGTGAAATGGAAAACGGTGGCCAGGTTGACGTGGTGTACACGGATTTTGAAAAAGCGTTCGACCGTGTGGACCACGTCATCCTGTTACGTAAACTGTATGCGTTGGGAATTCATGGTGATTTGCTCAGGTGGATTGAATCATACTTAACTAATCGTTCACAAGCTGTTGTGTTGGGTGGGTTTAAATCAGACTTCGTATCCATCCCGTCTGGTGTTCCCCAGGGATCACACCTTGGCCCTCCCTTTTACAACGCCTTTATCTTTGACATCATTGACCACATTAAGCACTCACATCATATTCTCTACGCTGATGACAAAAAGATTTATATAGCTATCAACTCATTGTCTGACTGTATCTTGCTCCAAGAAGATCTCAACTCTTTATTTAACTACTACACTAAAAACAACATCACGGTAAGCATTAAAAAATGTCAAAGTATATCCTTTACTCGTAAAAGAAATCCTATCATTTATCAATACAGTTTCAACGGAGTTGCAATCGAGAGGGTCAAGATTGTGCGGGACCTGGGTATACTTTTGGACTCAGAGATGTCCATGCGACAGCACATTGACGCGACATGCAGCAGGTCATTTCGTAATCTTGGTTTTGTCATGAGATCTTGCCAACCTTTTAAGAGTTTGTTGAGCTTTAAAATTGTTTATTTTGCTTATGTTCGTAGTTTACTGGAGTACGACTCTCAAATATGGTCTCCCTATTACGCGATACACAAGAATAATCTTGAACGCATTCAGAAAAAGTTTCTCGATTACCTTAACTTCAAATTTCATCATTGCTCGCATGATTACCAACAAAACTGTCGTACATACAATCTCTTAACACTGGAGGAGAGGCGTATCCTAATGGATATGGGGTTGCTATTTGACATTTTACGGGGACGGACCGATTGTCCAATGCTTTTAAGCAACATTAAGTTTAATGTGCCCAAGAAACGTACTAGACACACTACATTATTTTGCACCCCATTCCACTCGACTAATTATGGTAAGAATAGCGTAATATCACGATTACTTGACTCTTACAATAAACACTTTAGTAGTGTGGACCTATTCATTGGTTCCAAAAATAACTTCAAAAACCGAGTTATCAATACATTACTTTCATCATAGGCTATCAAAACATCAAAATATTACAATCAGCGGCTGGTTTTCTAGGTAGGTACCATTTATTTATTTATTTTCTTTTGTATTTATTTATTTATTTTCTTTTGTATTTATGTATTGTTTTTTTCTAAATAATATTTATTTACTTAATTATGTATTTATCATTTATTATTATTATCCATTTAATATATGTTGTATCTCTCTTTTTTTTATTTCAAATGTAGGTATTTCTTAATATTATGTTGTCAAAGTCTGCCAATCAGTTTGGATTTAATTTGTTTTAATTTTAGCATATCTACTCATCCACTTTAATGTATCTACCGTGGATAACTATTATTGGCTACTCAAGTAATTCTGTTAAGTACTTAGTTAAGTGTTGGAAGCTGTTGTTATCCCTAATATAAATAAATAAATAAATAAATAAAATAAATAAATAAAATTAGGTGGGCGGTATACGGCTGCCAGTTAAAATGTACTTTATTCTGTCGTACATGGATTTTACACTTGTTTGATTTTTTTTGGGAGTAGTAATTCTGTACCTATAGTACTATTAAGTATTCTGTGCCTATAATAGGATTTTATTAATGCCAGGCCTGTCTCACTCCGCGGTGTAGGCATAAAACTGCAAGTAGATGCGGGGCCATTTTGTCGTGGCCCATTCACTACGGCTGCCACGCGCCACCCGTTCCGCACGCGCTCCGTCTCCTTTATATTTTTGTTACGTTACGTGTAGTTACGCACAAGTTTCTTGGTTTTGGTGCTTTTGGGAAATTAATAACACAATATTATTATGAAGAAAAAAAAATATGTACTATTTTTTTTAAATAATATTATGTTATTAATTTATTTGTTCATCATTATATTTAATAATGATCAACAAAGTTATCTACCTGCTTATGAAGTATGGGCTTAACTGATCATGATTAGGGGTTACAAGTTTAGAAATGAGGCGAGATACTAGGGGGGGTGAGCCTACTAGACGACCAAGATAAAAAGACGAATATCAAACCTGACATCACTCTCACTCACCTTAAGCTGAGTACTAAGAATTAAGATCGGTAGAAAGTGGAAAGATGTTTGCGTTGTTGTTTAAGCACGTTCAAACTCAGAAAATAGCCACACTACGCATTCAAGGTCAGTGATCGTAATTCGGTTACTAGGTTGAGTGCAAAATGATAAGGACTGGCTATTTTGCCATAGACGATAACAATCTTTTAAATATTATTCTTCTTTTTTGTAAGATGTAATTTTCAAAAATATAACAATAATAGGTAGAAAAGATAATATTATTATAAATATTATTCCTCACGTAAGGTGCCGTAGGTACCTACTATTAACATTCTGTGCTAACAATCGATAATGTATGTAGTACTAGTAATCGATGACGAAACCAAAAAGATATAGGCTGATGATAAATACAAAATTCCTTGAGGAACATAGGTATTTATGGTAATAATGTAATTTAACAAATGCATAAAATACGCATAGGTACCTATTTGTGCCTAAACTTGCAAGTCGCAACCCTATTGAGCTTGACCCATAGTAACCTTGTAATGTCGTTGGCGTCAGATAAACCAAAATAAATTCTCGGGCGTAACCATTCAGTACATTTTTGCTCGCGCACGGGAAGTTTAGGCTATTATAAAAGTAGGTGGGCGGTACGGCTGCCAGTTAAAATGTACTTTATTCTCTCGTACATAGATTTTACATTTGTTTAATTTTTTTTGGGAGTATGACTTCTGTACCTATAGTACTATTAAGTGTAGTAGAATATCAGCGTCGGGCTCCAGCCAGTCGGCCTTATCAGGCGGCGGAGTGCGTAGTAAAAAATCGTTGATATTTTACAAACTCTCACCAGTGGCTCCAAGTAGCTGTGTTGCACGCAGCGGCCACATCCCGGTAACCACGTCGACTCGTGGGCAAAACCTGGTAGAGGGGCTTGATTATTTTCAAGTGTTGCGGTTTCCTCCCGCAAAGTGCATAGGGTCTGTCTAGGCTTCAATGGCGGTCCACCTTGGGTGGCTAGGCAGCTAGGCATTGTGGAAGGCCTTAAGGGCGGCAATAGGGGATATTTAGTTATTGACCGGCCAACTCACTGCATCTAGCCTTTCTCCAGTCGTAGCGGTTCCCGTTCCACTGGATCAAGGAGGGTATGGACGAGAGAGTGCATCTGTGTTTGCGCGCACACTTATGCACTTTAATATATCCTGCGCACCTGACTGCTTTCGAATAATGGCTTCCGATTTAAGTCCTATGGCGATGGACAAAGGTAGAGAGGTTCGGCTGTATTGCAAGCTGAGCTTTGTCTGATGTCTGCACATAAGCGGCTCAAGGAGAGTGGTCGTTTTCGTGCTGCAATTTGGGTGACGGCACGGATTGGGCAGCACGTTGAGTGACGAAGCAGCCCTATTTAGGGAGGCACTGCTTCCCCCGCTCAGCCGGGGAGGGGGCTAGAAAAGGTGTCCCAAAAATTGTTCGCCCACTTTATCTGGGAGGTAGTAACCACAGCTGCCTGTGCAACCCTTTCTTTGTGGTCGACGCAATAAAAAGTATAATATAAAATCATCAACTATGACATTTGGTGCGTGGAATGTGCGTACTCTTCTGGATCGAGTTACTAATCAATGCCCTGAGCGTAAGACAGCAATTGTAGCACGTGAGCTTGCTCGATACAATGTAGACATAGCTGCACTCAGCGAAACCCATCTTGCTGACGAAGGTGAACGGGAAGAGTGTGGCGGTGGATACACTTTCTTTTGGAAGGGGACTGCTATGTCTGAACCCAGGCGTTCAGGGGTGGGTTTTGCAATTAAGACGTCCATTGCCAAGAAATTGGGCGAATACCCAACGTACAAATCAGATCGTATGATATCGTTACGCCTTCATCTAGATAATGATAATTACTTGAATGTGATAAGTGTATACGCACCTACCATGACAAATTCAGACGAGGTTAAGGACAGATTTTATGAAGAATTGGCTAGTGTCTCGCCTAGGGAGCAAATATTAATCTTGGGTGATTTTAATGCAAGAGTTGGGCGTAACTTCGAAGCGTGGCCTAGTGTGTTGGGTAGGCACGGAGTCGGTAACATGAATAGTAATGGGCAATCATTACTCAGCCTTTGTGCCCAGTTCAGTTTATCCATCACTAACACACTATTCAGATTGCCGATGAAACATAAGGCTACGTGGATGCACCCTCGTTCCAAACACTGGCATCTAATTGATTACGCGCTTGTTCGCCAAAGAGACATACCCCAAGTTAAAATTACACGTGTAATGCGAGGTGCAAATTGTTGGTCAGATCATAGGCTTGTTATTACAAAGCTTAAGCTTCGCCTCCATCCTCCTCGCAGATCATCTCTAGTAAGGGCTGCGCGCCTTAACGTAGGAAAACTTGAGAATTTCAACATGAGAAAGGAGTACGCCCTTGCTATCAATTCTGAATTTAGTACATTTACTGTGTCAAATGATGATCTTGAGGCCCAATGGCAAGACTTCTCTTCTCGGCTTTTGGGCACTGGCTTTCAGATGTTGGGCACTAAAATACGCGTTAATGAGGATTGGTTTGATGAGAATAACGAGCTTATAACAGAGGCATTGACAAGGCACCGAAACCTACTAAAGCAACAAGATAACAATAGACCAAACAGACAAACCGCAAACGCTATCAAGCAGAGGAGTTCCGAATTGCGAAAGTTAACCAGAGGTATTAAAGACAAGTGGTGGCTAGAAAAAGCCAAATATATCCAGTGGCTATCTGACACTAAGCAACTTGGTGCGTTTTATGAGGAGGTGCGTAAATTGATTGGCTCGAGCCATTGTGTTAATGTGCCTATCAAATCTCGTGATGGTTCTGAGAGCTTATCATCTAAGGATGAAGTGCTTGCGCGCTGGGCCGAGCATTTCAATGAGCTTCTCAATTTAGATCGCTCTGCAGATATGGCATATATTGCATCTTTGCCAACGATACCTACAGCTACCGGCCTAGACGAACCGCCAACTTTGAAAGAAGTCAGAGATGCTACAGCTCAACAACATAATAAGAAGGCGGTTGGTATCGATAATCTTCCAGGGGAATTACTTAAGTATGGTGGTGAGAGACTTTATGAAGTTCTGAGAGAGCTCTTCGTGACCATGTGGGATGAAGAGCAGGTGCCGGATACTTTTAAATTATCTCGTATAAGCGCCCTGTATAAGAACAAAGGTGACCGATCAGACTGCAACTCTTATCGTGGTATCTCACTGCTCTCTACACCTGGAAAAGTATTTGCGAGGATTCTTCTGAACCGCCTCATTCCAGTATCAGAGGCAATACTTCCGGAAACCCAATTTGGCTTTCGTCCTGAGAGAGGAACCTGTGAAGCTATATTCTCTATTCGTCAGCTTCAAGAGAAAAGTAAAGAACAAGGTCGACCTTTATATCTATGTTTCGTTGATCTTGAAAAGGCATTTGACAGTGTTCCCCGAGAAGCTTTATGGACTCTGTTGTTAAAGCTGGGATGCTCTGAGAAGTTCGTACGGCTGATACGACTCCTTCATGATGATATGGCCTGCTGCGTTGCAGTAAAAGACGACCAATCGGATTTTTTTAGGGTAACCTGCGGCGTGAAGCAAGGTTGTGTACTTGCACCTACACTGTTTGCTCTTTACTTTGCGGTCGTCATTCGGGAAACCTTGAAACTTATCTCTGAGGGCATTCGGATTCGTTTCCGAACTGATGGCGGTTTATTTAACCTTGCCAGATTGAAAGCCCGCACTCGAGTCTCTATTACTACAGTAACAGAAATCATGTATGCTGATGACCTGTGCTTCGTGGCGGACACCTGCGAGGGTTTACAGGCGCTGATAAGTGGTCTCAATGACGTTTGTTGCAAGTTTGGTCTTTCCATTAATGTTAAAAAAACTGAAGTTATGGCCATGGACATAAACGACCAGATATTGATTCCTGACATATTAATCGGTAGCAGTAAACTAAAACAGGTGGAATGTTTCAAGTATTTGGCCAGCATAGTGACATACAAAGGGGATCTTGACGCTGAGGTAAATCAGAGAATTTGTGCTGCAGCATCAGCTTTTGGTAAATTGCAACCCAAAGTTTTTCGTTCGCATGATCTCAAATTAAGCACTAAGATACAAAAAATACAAAAAAAATACAAAATCTTTATTTCTGTATCAAAATAGTTTTACATAAGTCGGTGATTGGAGCCTCCTTTTAAGCAAGTAATGCCTGTATTAGGACACTCCGCTCTTCTACATCAATATACAATAAATAAAAATCTTAGATTTAACAGCATGCTTGAGTATGTCTGGGAGTGTGAATGTGTGTTAGTGTGAGAGTGAGTACATGTGTGTGTGTGGATGTGTGTAAGTGTGAGGGTGTGTGTATGTGTGCGTGTGTATGTACATAATTATGTCTGTTTCATTTTGTGTGTTGTAATAATGCCTCAGTGTCTGCATAATTTAGTGACTTTATCCAGCTGGTTAGAACTTTTTTACACGCGTGTAATTGTTTATTGTGTATATATATCTTCTTATTAATTCTATTATAAAGTTGACAAGCTAGTGTACTGTACTGAATGGCGGCAAATTTAGTTTTAGTTTGTGGAACCTGTGCTATGAGATCTTTTCTTCTTCTTATTGTTGTCCTTGGATCATATGGTAGTTCTTTATGTTTTTTTAGAACGGCATTTATAATGTATAGCTTTCTTACAGAGAGGAGTCCACTGTCCTGATAGAGAATTTCGGTAGGGCAACACATCCTTTTGAAATACATGATTTTTATTAAGGCACGTTGTCCTCGTTCAACATGTATAAAACTAGATTTTGCCGCACCGCCCCATATTGTAATGCAGTAGGATATTACCGATTGTGCTATAGAAATATATATTTCATTTAACACGTTTCTGTGAGAGCCTTTTTTCGCCTTAACATTTGTAGGCACTATATGTCTCAATGTTTTAAAAATCCATCCCAACTTCCTCATCCTCCCAGAGACATGTTCAACATGAGAGTACCACGATAGTCTATGGTCAATAATTACCCCTAGATATTTTGTTTCTAGAACTTTACTAATAGAGGGACAAGCGCAATTATTAGATGTAACTTTATCACATGAGTGTACTCTAATGTTGAACAACTCATCTGGTTGTGAATTTTTATAGATGGAGAAACATATGTAGTTTGTTTTCGCAGTATTTAACGTGAGAAGGTTGTTATCAAGCCAAGCCGCAATTTGGAACATACCTTTCTCTGTCTTACTTTTGACATCCAACCAACTCTGCCCATGAAAGACAACGGCAGTGTCATCGGCGTAGGAAAATATATTAGCATTTTCAACTTTTAGGTTACAGAGATCGTTAATGTAGGCTAAAAATAGTGTGGGGCCCAATACACTGCCCTGCGGGACACCGAATAACACATCAGCATCATCACTAATATATCCTCCAATCCTTACCCTCTGTTTCCTGTTTGTAAGATAGTCTGTAAGAAAATTGAGAGGCGTTCCCCTTATTCCAACTTTTTCCAGTTTGTTCACCAGGGTGGGAACGGAAACGGTGTCAAAAGCTTTTTTTAGGTCTAAAAATACGGTCAGGCATTTTCTCCCTCGGTGTACATGGCAATAGTTCTTCCAAATCTGTTGTACTCGTCAGAAACGTGGTGTCTCTATCGTAAACATATAAGGATGTTGGATAAATTTCATCTAAAGTGCCTTCGAAGCATCATGAACATCAGATGGTCGGATCGTATAAGAAATACGATTGTTTTAAGGCGAGCTAACGTCCTCGGCATAGAGGCTTACTTAATGAGGCGTCAGTTGAGGTGGTGTGGGCATGTACATAGAATGCACGATGATAGACTTGCGAAACGTATCTTCTATTCGGAACTCCAAGAAGGAAAACGGAAACGCGGTGGTCAGTTGCTACGTTTCAAGGATGTTCTGAATAGACACTTTAAGAAGTGCCAAATTGACCCTTCAACATGGGAGAACCAGGCACAAAATCGGCCCGAGTGGAGACGCTATGTACAGGAGCAGGTTTACACCTTTGAAGAAACAAGAAGGTTACAATTGGACAAGAAGCGTGACGACCTAAAAGCTAGACCACCTGCAAATATAACTTACAATGTCATCAATGGTGTCCTTACTTTTCCACTTTGTGCTCGGAGTTTTACGGCAAAAGTTGGATATGCGAGTCACTGGAGAGCACATGAAAGGGCATATCAAAACTCTCAACCACTCTAAAAAAGTCATCGATTGCAGTCGCTGTGGCCGAAATCGGCTAGATGGCATCATCATCACTATTAAGTATTCTGTGTTAATGCTAATAAATTTATAAAGGATTTTAACAGCAGGGGTATGGGCTACGGGCACGCCGCAATCGCGGCGGTAAGACCCCTCTTTGAGGAGTGGCTGGAGAGGCGTCACGGCGTCCTCACCTTCCGCCTGACGCAGGTCCTCACCGGACACGGATGTTTCGGGAGGTTCCTGTGTCGTATGGGCAAGGAAGAAACGCCTGGGTGTCACCACTGCGAGGATCGCCCGGAGGACACGGTGGAGCATGCCCTTCAGCCCCACCCTGGGCGGGAGGACTCATTTGATGATTTTACCACGCAAAAAAAAAAAGGGTATGGGCTAAAGATAATAGAAAAGGAATGTTAATTGGGCGGGGAATATCAGAAGGGAGTAAGTCGTAAAGGGGGGTGGTTAAACGAGGACAGGAAAAAAACAAGTGTTCCAGAGTACCCTCCTCCAGACCGCATTCACACAAAGAAGAGTCCCTCACATGGATTTTGACCAAAAATACTGGTGTGCAAACAAACCCAAGTCGGAGTCTAATTATGACAGAGGTGGCTAATTTACTAGAAAATTTTAGTTTGCTGAACCAGCATTTATATGGAATGAATGGTTGGATAGAGCCATAAAATCTTCCCTTCAATATTCGAGTTTTTTGCCAACGTCATTCCAACTCTTCATCATATCGGGTTTAACAAGACAATGCAGATCTCGGGGATAACAAAACGAATGAGATTCGATCCCATTCTGAGTAGCTAACTTGGCAATTGAATCCGCATTCTCATTACCAACAATTCTAGAGTGGCTGGGGATCCAAGCCAATGTAATCTCTATGCCTAAGCAGTGACATCTATACAGGAGTTGTTTTATCTTTAGGATAAGGGGAGAATTGTTACGAGAGCGAAAAGGTGATTTTAATAAATCCTGTAAACAGCTAAGAGAATCCGAGAGAATAAGGCTTTTGTTGAGTCCATGTGATTCAATGTAGGAGACTGCTTCCAAAATAGCAATTGCTTCCTCTGTGAATATAGTACCAAAAGCAGAACTACGAAAATTAAGAATAATATTGTATTTTGGGATCCACACAGCTGAACCGACGTTACTATTATCTGACAACTTAGAAGCATCAGTAAATAATGTCAGCCAATCATGCCAGTCCTCCGCCAGAATCCTATTGAATTTGACATTAGCATTAGGGTCAAGTTTGGATATACCAAAGTTAAAATAATTTTTGGTTTGAAGATTAAGGAATCAAAATTTACTTCAAATAAGGGGTTTTTGCTTAACTGGACTAAGGAAATGTGCATATTATTTTTACTGAAACTGTTCACGAGGAGTGGACGACTTTTATGAGACCAATAACGAGATGATGGGATTAACTGAAAAAGTGTACGAAGAAGAGGGAGGAGAGGATGACATTTATTCTGGATGACTTTATAAAAAAATCTGTCACAGAGATATTGTCTACGTATGTTAAGGGGGGGCTCCAAACATTCTACCTGAAGGGCATTAATAGATGAACATTTCATAGCACCAGTGATAATACGGAAGCACTTGGATTGAATCTTTTTCAGTTTGGCAAGGGCTATTTTATTGCATGGTTCCAGCAAAAAGGTTCCATAATCAAAGTGACTACGAACTATGGCGTTATAGAGGATTTTCTGGGAAGTAGGATGAGCTCCCCAGCGGACTCCAGAAAGGGCACGTAAGACATTAACGCCTCTTTCGCATTCAGTCTCCAGTGTGTCTTTTCCAGAAAGGAGATCGTAATCGGATACCATTTGTGAAGCAATAGGATAATTTTGACATTCGTCATTTGCTAGCTGGAGTAAGGTTCTGCATGCCAAGTAGGGTGCTGAGGCGGTACCAAACGTTACGGTAAGTAAACGATAATCTTTAACAGGATCAGATGGATTTTTTCTCCATAGTATACGTTGGAAATCTGTTTGGTCCTTGGAAAGTAGTACCATTCTGTACATTTTTTCAATGTCCGCTACGAAGCACACAGCGTGCATACTCCATCGCATGATGATGCTACGGAGGTCATCTTGAATTAAAGGCCCAACCAGCAGTTCATCATTGAGCGAAATGCCATTTACGATGCTTCCTGCAAGGGTTCATCGTACACATCTGCCAAAGAGTTGTGTACGATGAACCCTTGCAGGAAGCATCGTACACAACTCTTGTTTTAGTGGACTCTTTGTCACTACGGACCACTACGTGATGTGGTAAGTATACAGCCTCCCTTTTAGTAAATTCTTCCGTAGGTACTCTTCCATGTGACTTAGTGTTTTGTATTCTTCGATTACTTTTACATATGCTTCCTTCAACTCAGGTTGTTTTACAAATCTTCTTTCCAATTGTAATAAACGATGCATTGCTATCTCTCGAGTATTTTCTTCTGGTGATTTAGGGTTTTGTGTTTTAAAAGGTAATGTAACGACGTATCTTCCTTCTTCATTTCTTGAATGTGTATTTTTGTAAAAATCTTCACATAGCTGCTCTTCTTGTGTGTATTTTCTTTTGTTTTCAGTATCTATTTGCCACAGTGTTTTTAACATAATATCCGTATCTATTTGATGGTGCATATCAAGAAGAGTTGCCTTCGTTTTTGTTTTGTATCTCTCCGAATAAATCCAACCCAGGCTGGTTCGTTGTGCACATGGTGTGCCTGGTGGACCTTTGATTAGCTCCTGTTGTATAATTTCAGCATATTCCTTTACACCTAGCAGAAGATCGACAGACCCTGGTGAATGGAAAGTTGGATCTGCTAGGTCTAGACCCTGTATGTAGGTGTTGAATATCGTTGTACCCAGCGACAGTGTGTTGGGGTATTTTAGTGGTCAACTGTTTACACATCACATAGGCTTGTATTTTAAGACAGAAGTTGTCTTCTTTTCTAGATTGAACCTGTAGCTGAACCCCTTGTTTGACATCTGTTTTAGTCGATCCCACTCCAATCACGGTACCATTCGCTGATTGTCTTTTGAGTTTCAGAAGCTGAGCCGCCTTTTCACTGATGAAACACGCTTGGGAACCTTGGTCGATCAGCGCTCTTAAAGTGATAGTGTGTCCTTCTTCGTTTTTACATTTCACCATCGCAGTTGCTAATAGCGCTGTCACTTTTCTACTGTTGTGATGTGCCGTCATTGTTATTGTTGTCTCCTTACATTCTTCTATAGTATGATTGACCGACACATTTGAATTTGTAGTAGTTGTATCATTTTGTGTCTTTGAAGTGTCTTCTTTTTTCTCGTGGAGAAGCGAATGATGACGCTTGTTACAAATTCGGCAGTTAAACGGGATTCGGCATTTTAAAACTGCGTGGCCCGGTGACAAACAGTTTGTTTTGCTTCACATAATCATTCCTGTCTTTGACACTCATGTCTGTAAACTGCTCACAGTGACATAACGTATGCTGGTCTCCGCACTTACTGCACTTTTTTTCAGTTGAAGTAGTAGCTGTGGCAGAAAATGTTTTTTCTTCTGGTCTCCGCACTTACTGCACTTTTTTTCAGTTGAAGTAGTAGCTGTGGCAGAAAATGTTTTTTCTTTAGGTTTATCCCGAACAGTAGCAGTAGCTGGTGATACAAACTCAAGAGTACGGAACTTCGATTCAAGAAACTTCTTCAAGCAGTCCCAGGTAGGTAACTCTTCAGAATTCTCTTTAAATGAATATTCTTCCCGGTCTTTGTGAGTGTCTTGATCCGATTTCTGTACAACAAGAAATATTATCATAGGACCCCAAGACTCCGTGGTAACCATTATACATATTGTTTAAATTATTAAGACATTCATGGGTTGTGTCTAATAATGATTTTATTTGACTGGCGCTCTGTGTATTCATTTTTCTTTGACTGTTCAAACGTTTGAGAACGGTATTTACTATAAGTCGTTTATTTCCATACCTTTGTGTCAGTGCTGTCCAGGCTTGCGAGTAATTAGTGTCCGTTATCTGTATGTGTTTTAATAGCGTCTCTGCTTCGCCGCTAATGCTAGTCTTCAAGTAATGTAATTTTTGCACATCACTTATAGAACTATTTTTGTGAATTAATGAAACAAATAAGTCGTGAAAGGTTGACCATTCTTCGTATCGCCCAGTAAATTTTGGCAGTTCAATTTTTGGGAGTCTGAGTTGTGATGTAAATGTCCCTGATGATTCATTCACGCCTAAGTTGTAGGCCGTACTGCTGGACGAAATTTGTGAGCATAAATCTTCGAGGTCAGCTTGCATGGATAAATAAAGGTCTTCACATATATGTATAGTAATCTTCATTCACAAAATAGCTTATAGTCATCATCATCAGCCTATAAATGTTCCCACTGCTGGGACACAGGCCTCCTCTCAGTATGAGGGAGTGGGCCGTAATCTACCACGCGGGCCCAGTGCGGATTGGTAGATGTCACATATCTTCGAATTTTTGGTTCTAGGACATGCCGGTTTCCTCACGATGTTTTCCTTCACCGTTTTGAGAGCAGTGGTATTGAAATAAATTACACAAAGTAATGCGCCTGACGGGGTTCGAACCCACGACCTACAACTCGTAAGTCGAGGCCGATACCACTGGGCCACCACTGCTCTCATAGCTTATAGTACTTCGTGTGAATTTATACCAATATTCGTCTAAACATTTCAATCTTGCTTCGATATATCCCCGCGTCAATCTTTGTTTTGGGCATTTCTTTAAATTTGTTTGTGTTTTTTGTAGTAATTTTACAATTTCTTCTAATGTTCCTAGTTATTGTTCCGATGTAGACATATTTGAAAGCACTTATCACTTCTCGAACTCAGTATTTATCAAAACACAACGTTAACTTCGACGCGTGGATTGTATTAGAACACAGTTTTTATTTTTATTCAATCTTGCACAAAAAGTCCTAATGAGCTTGTTGACGATTTGGGCTCGCTTCTTATCTAAGGAATGCGGCTGTCTATTGTTCTCGACGCTCGGGTACGATCACTCCACTTTGCACTAATAGTCCGGCTCGATTGCGACCATATGGTGTAGGTAATAAGATTGCTAATTGCGTGACAGGAATTTTGAAATGAGGAATACGTGTTAGCTTCACCAATATTTTATTGCGACTGAAATGTTGTACATTTACTCACAACAGCAAGAGATTGCCTCTATTGTCTCAAGGTGTAATTTAAATATTCAACCCAAATTCTTGTCAAATCATCACTTTCTTACATGTGCTCTAGAATTTGGTAATCCTTAGCACCGGTATTAACATCGCTCATGTACACAATAAGCTAATAAAATTCCCTATCAAAAACTGCTGAACCGATTTTGATGAAACTTGCAGTGTTCCCTAAAGTGAACTATTCCTCGTACAACAAAAAAAGAATTTTGAAAATCGGTCCATAATTGGCGGAGTAATCACGTAACCAACACTCAAAAAAGTAAAGATCATCACATCATCCGTCTAAAAAATGCTCACAAAATAAAAAGTACTGAACCAAATTGGATGAAATTTTTATGGGACTAATGGGAAAGTATACCGCATCGAACAAAGAAAGAATTACACTAATTGGACTAGAAACCTCGGAGTAATCGGTGTACATACATAAAAAAAAACATACCGACCGAATTGAGAACCTCCTCCTTTTTTTGAAGTCCGTTAAAAATCCTGTACATCGCTTTCGAGTATAACTCTTCTGACACATTTCACATCTTTTTAAGGATTTTTTTTAGTGTGTCTAAGAAGATGTTTTCTTAATTTAGCACTTTTACTAAAACTCTTCGGACATATTTCACATCTGAATGGTTATTCAACAGTGTGTATACGAACAAGTTGTTTTAAATAATGACTTTGATTAAAGCTCTTATGACATACTTCACATTTGTAAGGTTTTTCACCAGTGTGTATACGAACATGTTTTTTAAAACTATCACTATTACTAAAACTCTTTTGACATACTACACATTTGTAAGGTTTTTCACCAGTGTGTATAAGAATGTTTTTTTAAATTACCTCTAATACTAAAACTCTTTTGACATACTTCACATTTGTAAGGTTTTTCACCAGTGTGTATACGAACATGTAGTTTTAAATAATGACTTTGATTAAAGCTCTTATGACATACTTCACATTTGTAAGGTTTTTCACCAGTGTGTATACGAACATGTTTTTTAAAACTATCACTATTACTAAAACTCTTTTGACATACTACACATTTGTAAGGTTTTTCACCAGTGTGTATAAGAATATGTTTTTTTAAATTACCTCTAATACTAAAACTCTTTTGACATACTTCACATTTGTAAGGTTTTTCACCAGTGTGTATACGAACATGTAGTTTTAAATGATGACTTCGATTAAAACTCTTATGACATACATCACATTTGTAAGGTTTTTCACCAGTGTGTATACGAACATGTTGTTTAAAATAATGACTATGATTAAAGCTCTTATGACATACATCACATTTGTAAGGTTTTTCACCAGTGTGTATACGAACATGTTGTTTTAAATGAGCACGTCGACTAAAACTCTTCTGACATACATCACATTTGTAACGTTTTTCACCAGTGTGTATACGAACATGTTGTTTTAAATGAGCACTTGTAATAAAACTCTTCTGACATACATCACATTTGTAAGGTTTTTCACCAGTGTGTATACGAACATGTTTTTTTAAATTACCTCTAACACTAAAACTCTTTTGACATACTTCACATTTGTAAGGTTTTTCACCAGTGTGTATACGAACATGTTGTTTTAAATAATGACTTTGATTAAAACTCTTATGACATACATCACATTTGTAAGGTTTTTCACCAGTGTGTATACGAACATGTTTTTTAAAACTATCACTATTACTAAAACTCTTCTGACATACATCACATGTGTAAGATTTTTCACCAGTGTGTATAACAACATGTTTTTTTAAATTATCTCTATCACTAAAACTCTTTTGACATACTACACATTTGTAAGGTTTTTCACCTGTGTGTACAAGAATATGTCTTTTTAATTGACAACTAAAACTAAAACTCCTCTGACATATTTCACATTTGTAAGATTGTTTACCAGTGTGAATACTAATATGTTTAATTAAATTACTTCTTGTAGTATAACTACGGTGACACACATCGCATTCATATGTTTTTATTCGGTCATTTGCAGCTGTATCAGTATTATTCACAATATTACTGATAGATTGAGAATTTGTGACAAGCTTTGTGAATTTAGAAGGAGCTGCAGACTTGTGTTTCTCGGTGTTCCGGATAATTAGTAAGTCTGGCTGTTCAGTTTTCTTTTGCTGGAATGCCATCGTATCTTCTAGCCTTGTTAGTCGTACGTATAGCTCTGGTTTCTTCGCGTCGGACGCTCCTGTGAAAATAAAACTGTTAAGTAAGGATTTTTTCTCATGACGATGATGATGTGTTCCGACCGATATCGGTCAGGGCGATTGCTTCAGCTCCGCTGTAGTTGTCGTTCGTGTGCTCGCATGTGGCTTATGTATCTTATGTTTTCCGTAGGACCGCAGCGAATCGCAGAGTCCAAGATGATTTTTTGAACAGTTGCTATTTACTAGGAATTTATTATGTCTCATGAATGCGTGAACAATATTTTAATTCACTAACAGCCTCCCTTCATTCTAATTGTCTTTACGGTTCTTAACGCGATCAAAAAATATGCTAGTTCGCGGTGACGGCCGCTGGAGCAGTTTCTGAGCGTTAAGCTGCTTTCTACCAGAGATGTGTCATTTCTTTTATTTTATTCATTTAACTCAGGTTTCAAGGCCAATACAATACAGTATGACACTTAACTAATAATACAATAAGTAAGCAATACGAATACAACACTAATTCACACGAAGAGTCGGCGTCGTGTGTCGCGCGGTGTCAGGTATCCGACCTCGGAATCTCCGGAACACTACACCTCTCGGCCAAAATTCCTCTATTGTGAAAGTCGACAGATGTTCAGCCGGCACCCTCACTACAAAAGAATAGAAGTTCACGTTGCGATGAGACAGCAGCGTCACTGGTACTGCAGGACGCACCGGATGATTCGGTCCGGTCTGTGCGGTACAGCACTGGTTCCGACAAGTAGTGGGCTTTCTCCTCTTCTCCTTCACAACTTTGACAAAACCATCCATGTCGCACTAGTCTTTCACAGGACCCTGCTGAGGCAAATCCCTTTGGATAGGTACCTGCTTATCTCCTTGCTGCTTAGATTGAGGCGCAGCGGGTTTGTTGGTGGCAATAATAGCTGCATAAGCACATTCCGGGGTTGACGTACTAACGCGTGTTACCTCGACCGTAGTTGAGGGACGGTCGGTGGCGGAACGTAATCGTCCGCAACAGTGACATTCGGTGATGTTTTTAATTCGCCGACTCAAAACTGCGGACGCATTCAGCGCGTATTCACATTAGAAATGTCAGGTGACCCCTCATGTAGCTCACCTATGGTGCGATCCGACACCTCTGATTTGGACTGTACTTCGGCCAGGCTTGTCTTCATGAATGTTATATCTTATCTAGTTACGCTACGTTGCTATGGATGCGTTTGATATCCACCAATCATATTCATTGGTGCACATAGCATAGCACTGGTGGAAACGGATTCAACTAAGATATGTTTTTATTTGGAAGGATGCGTGCTATGGATATGTGCTGTGGATGTGTGCTATGGATGCGTGCTATGGATGCCTGCTATGGGCCGTCTTCCCTACTATCGGTACATCGCATAGCTCGAGCTGCGGATCTTCCTCGCACAGCTACTTTGCGGCGGCGATCTTCATAGCACATTTTACTCGCACCGCTACATAGTTTAGCATCCGTGGAAACAGGCACATAGTTTCGTAGCCTAGCTTTTACATGCTCGCAGCATAACTAAAAAGAACATCTTTAGTAGAAAGGCACCCTAACGCTCATCTTCGTCGCTTGCAGTCACGCATCCTTGCCACTCCTGTTTGCCTGTTTTAATATTCCTATGGTTACGACTTCCGCCTAATCCATCAGTCATACAGACTTACCTAATAGTACACCTACAAACAACAAAAAAAGTTTGCGATCACTTTGAAAAATCGATATCTTTTTTGTTACGGTAGATTTATATCATTATTATGATTTCTTCTTCTTTTGAGATTATTATTACAGAGCGATAGATTATTATAGAACACAAAATTTTTCTTGATTTTCATTTAAAAAAATATCAGCTTATGCTAGTGATGACAAACTTTTTTGATGTGTATACATTTCACAATTGGTATCATCTAACGGACAAGCTTATTACCATAAACTGGGTATAAATTCAAACCCTGTGCCTAGTAACTTCCTGATGGAATAACTTTTAACTATATTAAAATAACGGCATAACTTACTCAACCAGCGAACCGAACTCAGGACGTTTGAATCTCAGTTGAATTGCAAAAATCTTGGTTGAATAAAAAGACTAAGTATTTAATTTTACCAGAAACAAATCTAACAAAATTAACTGTTAATCAAAACAAAAAAGAGCTACCCATTAAATTGCGATGCTCGACGACGGTAGTGAAGACAAAGGCCCGACTCCCACCTACCCACTGCCAGAGGCGCGCACGCTCAGCAGTTCGACTGCTGCAGACGTGTTTAATAGGATATTCTGAACAATACAGAGCAGTGCAGAGCGGCTTGTCACACTGTCTCTACGTAGATGGGGTATCGGGTTGTTCAGTATTTGGGCAAGCGAGTTTCCAAGCGCCCACATCATTTAACTGATCATCATCATTCTGCCCAAATCCGGAGCACTAGCTAAGGGCTGAACGTATATTAACCTTTTAACCGCCCGACTTCATATCAATTGTCGTGCCCCCAGCGCCAGGCACAGTAAAAAAACGACGGATTGCACTCCGGGAGTGCCGACAGAAGTGAAAACTTGAATATTAACGTTGACAAATAATGCTAAAAGAGTTGGACCCCCATGTCTTGGGATAACTAGGATTTTTCCTGCATCTATAGTATCAAGCAATATTACAGCACATCCAATGTTCGCTATTCTAAGGGGGTCGCAATTGTTAGCTTAATTGCGTTAGACATATGGTTGACATTTCCGTGATCAGTCGAATTCCGTTGCTACTCGGTCAAGGCCGCACCTCGTAGCACATTGAAATTCTTTACCGATATCGATAGATACCCGATATTTTGTTCAATTTTGCATAAATAAGACTTGTTGCGAGTACATTTACTCGTATTTATTTGGTACTGCTTGCGACTTTGGGAAACCTAAAAATATTTTAAATGAAGGTTAGATAACCTACTGATGTCTAATTGGTGATCAATGCAACGTCTCGATCATTAATAAATTATAATAATTATGTTACTATTTAAAACATTCATTATATTTATGCTTTATAGCATTTATGCGATCATAAAATGCGATACGATTTAAAAAAAAATTCGTGTATGAATGAAGGCGACCTTATACTTGTATTGTAATGTAAAACTAAATAAATAATTAATTTAAATAAACAAAATTGTTTAGGTATTCCTTGTATCGATATCAATCGACAAATTCAATATACGACTTGACCACATCACTACTTGAGTAGCGAAGTGCTTTCGAGAATGCTCTATTGAAATAAATCAATCTAAAATAAACTTACTCTTAATGGTGTAAGGTTGATTTTGACTAACTGTTCTATTAAATCTTAGTAAATTGATACAAAATAAGATTTTTATTAGAAAAACTTTTTCAAAAAAAGTAACCGACTTCAAAAACAACAGCAAAACAAAAAAGGGTGAAACAACCTAATTAATAACTTCTTTCGGATGTCGGTGGCTTTATTTATTTTTTATTATTTCATTGATTTTTAGCCACCGACTTCCGAAAGAAGTTATTAATTAGGTTATTTTACCCTTTTTTGTTTTGTTGTTGTTTTTGAAGTCGGTTACTTTTTTTAAAAAAGTTTTTATTTTACCCTTTTTAGGGTTCCGTAGCCAAATGGCAAAAACGGAACCCTTATAGATTCGTCATGTCTGTCTGTCTGTCTGTCTGTCTGTCTGTCCGTGTATGTCACAGCCACTTTTTGTCGAAAGTATAAGAGCTATCCTGTTGAAACTTGGTAGAAAGATGTATTATGTGAACCGCATTAGGATTTTCACACAAAAATCAAAACAAAACAAATTTTGGGGGTGCCCCCCATACTTAGAATTGAAACTCAAAAAAAATTTTTTTCACCAAACCCATACGTGTGGGGTATCTATGAATAGGTCTTTAAAAATGATATTGAGGTTACTAACATCATTTTTTTCTAAACTGAACAGTTTGCGCGAGAGACACTTCCAAAGTGGTAAAAAGTGTGTCCCCCCCCCCCCGTATCTTCTAAAATAAGGGAATGATAAAACTAAAAAAAAAAATATAATGTAGACCTCAACCAAAACTACCAACGAAAATTGGTTTGGATGAGATACAGTTAGCAGTTTTTGAGATATAGTACATTTTCAAAAACCGCAAATATAACTTTGCCATTCATACAAATACTATGAAAAACAAAGTTATTTTTATTGTTTGTGTATATTACTTACTAATCTCAATATAATTATATCTCTAATCTATGCTTGCTGCTACGGAACCCTTCATGGGCGAGTCCAACTCGCACTTGGCCGGTTTTAGTTTATTTATTAAATATTCAACCCAAATTCTTTTAAAATACAAAATTTTCTTACATTTGCACTAATCTTGTAATCCGTCACAACATAAAAAAATCCATATCTCTAAAACTACCCAACCATTTTGATGAAACTTGCAGTGTACCCTAAGTTGAACAATACCTAGTACCACAAAAAAAGAATTTCTTAAATCGAACTTGTAGTTCCGGAGATATGCGTGCACAAACATAAAAACATACATACATATATACATACACTTCTGAAATTTGGCACATTTGTTCAGACGCTGATATAGACTAACATATATGAAAACGGGGCAGTTCTGATAATATTACATGCATACGGGTCGAATTGATGACCTCCTTTTTTTTGAAGTCGGTAAAAAAACAGTGAAAATCGTACTCTCCGATGATAAGAAATACCTCCATTTTAAAGATTTTCTCTCTTACCATCATTTTTGAACTCTTAAACGGATTAATACGGCATAAATAAGGAAATATGAATTTGTCGCGAGACTAGCAACTCGACGCGATTTGAGAACGCCACTGGGATCGGTTAAGCGTAACAACGCTAAATTGTGGCACGCGTGCCACGCTTACTTAGCACTTCCACTGTTTTTTCTGTTCCGCGGATATATCCGAATCTGGCGAAATGGGCCCGAAAATATTTGTAGGATATATCCGACGTTGGCGGTTAAATCTTACCGAGATATCATACAAACTTTGAAACTTTTTCTCAATAAAGCCAGGAAAGAATTTCTGAAGATTTCAGAACCAAGGAGACGAAGATAGCTTTTACCAATAATTTTTAATGTGTTAATAATTAAATGTACCATGTCTGTTAAATAGTTTCAATCAAATTATTGAATATAAGAAACATACCACTTTGTAGTTCCTGCTCTGATTCAATACTCTCATTCTCTTCCTCACAATCATCTTGTAATTCTTCTTTGATTTCGTGATGTTCCTCCTCGGGTTCAGTTCTCTCATTGTCTTGTTCACAATCATCTTGTAATTCTTCTTTGATATCATGATGTTCCTCCTCGGGTTCAGTACTCTCATTGTCTTGTTCACAATCATCTTGTAATTCTTCATTGATATCATGATGTTCCTCCTCGGTTTCAGTACTCTCATTGTCTTGTTCACAATCATCTTGTAATTCTTCATTGATATCATGATGTTCCATAATATCATCATTTTCTGATTGACATTCATCAAGTACACAGTTAACATGCACTGTTGGAGTAATAATAAACCCATTGAAAAACTCCCTCTCATCTTGGTTTTTTCTTGATTTTGTCTGTAAACAGTTTTATAAAATGTTCAGTCAAATCCTGATTGTAGTCACTACAAGCTGTCCAAACGTTTACTTTACGTTTGACAGCTACATGAGAAATCACCATATTTCTTACAAGAGCGGTTTGATGAAATATGAGGTAATAGTAGATTAGTAGCCAAGGGCTGTAAGGTATCAATTGCAGCCCGAGATATTTAGGCCTATAGTTCGAGGGTGCAATTGATGCTTACACCCGAGCTAACTACTCTGCTATACATCTCGATTGTGAGGTAAGTAGATAATAAAATTCCCTATCTCAAAAACTACTGAACCGATTTTGATGAAACTTGCAGTATTCCGTAAGTTAAACAATACCTAGTACAACAAAAAAAGAATTACTTAAATCGGACTTGTAGTTCCGGAGATATGCGAACACAAACTAAATCAGTCGATGCCTACTCCAAGCCGTTGAGGAGTTGTACCTTCCATCATCAGCTCATCCACCTGAGATGATGATTATCAGATGCAAATACTTGAACAGCTTTAGAGAATATATGAAAACGTTACTATGTGCCTATAAAAATTGAAGGTTGCTCTCGATTTCCCTGGGATTCTATCATCAGATCCTGACCTGATGATCATGGGACCACTTGGGAAGTATACCCTTTCAAACAAAAGAAAAAAATTCCAAATCGGTCCAGCCGTCTTCGAGAAATCGGGGAACATACATAAAAAAAAAAGATTCCGGCGAATTGAGAACCTCCTCCTTTAAAATAAAACAGTAATTATAAAAAAATCACAAAAACAAACAATATTTAAAGTAAAAGTTTTCTATTCCCGCCTTTTTCATCTTTTTAAAATTTATTTTTTCAAGAACGAAATTGAGCTTCGCCGTTCGATATTTAAAATTGATGACTATAATTTTACTCATACGACGACGTTCCGTTTCCGGCTGTCAAAGCAACAACAGTGTGTGCCAAAGTGCTCCCGGTTTTCTTTATCGAAACTCAGTGAAAATTACTATTATTAACCTTGTATAGCAAAATATCGAATATACAGGAATATCAACGCGGATACTACAAACAAGGTACACAAAAATACCGATTAAAACGATAAAACTGCTAAAACATTCCATTGAGGCATTGAGGTTAGAAATATTTCACTATCAATTGACAAGCAAGCAGAAAAATCTAACAGTGACAGCTGCCAATTTCATCTGACAGTGACAACGGACAATTGCATCTGACAGCGACAGCAAGCTTCGTTCCAATATACGCAGAGCAAAACGTTTTGTTTTTTCAACATGTCATCTACTGGAATGTCAGAAGAAATAGTAAGACTGTTCGAAATGTTGAAATCTCAACTAGACCAACAAACAACAACAATAACAAAGAGCCTAACTGAAAGTATCGTGCAAAAAATTGATGACAAAATGCAACCATTTTTGGAAGAAAATAAACATCTGAAAAATGAAATAAAAAGATTGAATGAAAAAGTGAAATACTTAGAAGATAAGAACAGGAAGAATAATTTGATAATACATGGTATAAAAGAAACAGAAAATAACCACCAAGAATTGTTTAACATAATAAAAAGAACATTAGAAAAAATAAATGTAAACATCGACACCTTTGAAATAGATAACTACTACCGACTAGGAAAGAAACAAGATGGAAAAAAAGTAAGACCAATACTTATAGCGTTTACGTCATACCAAAAGAAAATACAAATAATGAAAAATAAGATGAAAATGCCGATGCACACGTATATTACTGAAGATTTTTCGAAAGAAACTTTGGAAATGCGCAAAAACCTACAGGAACAACTCAAAGAAGAATAACAGAGTGGAAAAGATGCCATTATTCGAAATAACAAAATAGTCATAAGAGAAACATCAGAACCAGAAAAAAGGAAGAGAGAAGCTTCGGCGTCACCTAACAGCATGCATACATCAGAAGCCTCGAACGATTCAAATACTATTATGGCACCCCCTAAACTACATAAAACAAATGCATTTGAGTATATGAAAGCAAGATCTTTGTCTTTAACTGAAAACCCATCGCAACAATATAATGCATAGGAATTGTCAGACACCGGTAACGAAATATCAAAAAACAAAATAAACAACAGAAATAGAAAAAACAACAAAAGCCCCAATACGGTTGGTCACCGTGGGGTTATTGACCAAACCCCCCAAAATCTCACACTAACGAAAAAAAAGTCAACAAATAAAAAGAAAGAAAATGAGGCTATACATAGCAACACTTAATACGAGATCATTAAAGTCTTTTTTTTTTTTTTTTTTAGCGTGGTAAAATCATCAAATGAGTCCTCCCACCCCGGGCAGGGCGGGAGGGACTGTCAGACTTGTACTGACTAAAATCCACGGTGTCCTTCAATAACCTTTTATGTTCCGGGGTCACGGTAATGAGATAAGTCCCGCGACCATCATTAAAGTCTAACGAATCTTTAACAGAACTAGAACAAGCACTGAATGATATTAGCTGGGATATTCTTGGAGTAAGTGATGTACGGAGATCTGTGGAAAAAATTGAAGAACACGAAGATTACATTTTTTATAATAAAAACGAAATACCAGGAATATACGGTGTGGGTTTCCTAGTTAAAAATTATCTGAAAAATAACATAATTGAATTTAAAGGAATCTCAGATAGAATAGCAGTATTAAACATCATTCTTCCTGATCACAAACATCCGACTTCCATAGTTCAAATATATGCCCCTACGGAGGTAGCAAAGAAGGAAATTAAAGATAGCTTCTACGAAACCCTTAATAACACCATGGAAACCTTGCATAACACCATTATTGTCATGGGAGACTTCAACAGTCAAATTGGCCAGAGAGAGAAAAACGAAGATAAAATTCTTGGACTTTACACAACTGGTAAACGGAACAATAACGGACAAAGATTGATAAATTATGCCTTAGAAAATAACTTGCATATTATGAACACCTTTTACAAAAGAAAACCTAAAAAGAAATGGACTTGGGAATCTCCTAACGGCAAAACAACAAATGAGATAGATTTCATTACTACAAATAAACCAAATCTTTTCTTAAATGTAGAAGTTCTTAACAACTTTAATTATTTTACTGATCATAGACTACTCCGAGGCCACTTACACATACTAGCGCCAAAGAAATCAAGGAAACATATAAAAAATAGCAGACAACCAATTGTACTACCAATACCAAGACAGATCTTAGAATCTCTAGAAACAAAGCTAATACCAATACATGATTACAGAACAGTTCAGGAAAAATACGATATTTTAGAAAAAGAAATTAGTGAAATCAATAAAAAACTAGGAAGGGATAACAAACCACCAAAGGATAGATTGGGATCCGAAGCAAGAAAACTAATAAAACAAAGAGCACTGCTATTTGAAAACAGAAAAAATAATAGACAAAATATAACCAAACTGAGTAAAGAAATAAATTTAGAAATAAGAAAGTACAGAAAAACACTGAGAACAGAATCAATAAAATCCCACATAACAAAATCAGGAGGAATCCAGAATGCATGGAAGGAACTTGAAGAAAGTAGAAATTGGATTACCAACATGACACACCACAAAACAAAAAAACACAAATCCAAAAGATACGAAATATTAGATATAGCGACTGATTTCTATCGAGATCTTTACCATGATGAACAAATCGCACCAAATATAATTGATGAGACTGTTACAATTATAAAAGAAAATCGAGTTCCAAGCATACTAAAAGAAGAAGTTGTCAAAGCCATAAAATCACAGAAGAGAGGGAAATCACCAGGAGAAGATAACATTTCGAATGAACTATTAATTGGAGTATCTGGAACTATTTTGAACACACTGACTGACATTTTTAATGAGATCATTATAACTGAATATATACCTGCCCAATGGACCGTGTCCACTATAACTTTACTACACAAGAAAGGAAGAACAGATGATGTTTCAAACTACAGACCTATCTCGTTAATGTCTAATATATATAAAGTCTTCTCTAAGATAATACTAGGGCGAATAACAAAGACCTTAGACGAAAATCAGCCAAAAGAACAGGCAGGGTTCCGAAGTGGTTTCTCAACCATAGACCATATTCATACCATTAAACAAATTATACAGAAATGTAACGAATACAAAATCAAATATTACTTGGCATTCATCGACTACAACAAAGCATTCGACTCGCTTAAACATGAGAAAATATGGGAAGCCCTAACATCTCAAGGTGTCCAGAATAAATACGTCCGAATAATTAAAAGAATATATAGAAATATGAAAGCCAAAATACGAACAGAAAAGATAGGAGAATATTTCCCCATTAGACGAGGAGTTAGACAGGGAGACCCTTTATCACCCAAACTTTTCTTAGCAACCCTAGAACATGTATTTCGACAGCTGGAATGGAACGAATATGGTATAAATATTAATGGAGTACTGCTGAACCATCTACGATTTGCCGATGACCTTATACTAATAAGTGGAGATCCAAAGACATTACAGGTTATGATCGAACAGCTGCTATACGAAAGCGAAAAAGTAGGATTGTTGATGAACAAAAGTAAAACGAAATTGATGACAAACAGCGTTGAAACTCCTATTAAACTTGACAATGCTACTATGCTGGAATATGTAAAGGAGTACACATATTTAGGCCAAATAATATCTCCCACAGACCTTACAACAAAAGAAATCAGAAATAGAATAAACATAGGATGGAAGAGATATTGGGCCCTAAAAGACGTAATGAAAAATTCGTATATACCAATTGAAGGAAAAAAGAGAATATTTGACTCATGCGTTCTACCAAGCATGACCTACGGATGTCAGACATGGAGCTGTACAAAGAAAAATATTAAATCCTTAGAAACTTGTCAGCACAGAATGGAAAGAAGCATACTAAAAATTAAATTAAAAGATAAAATTCAGTTAAAAACAATAAGAAAACAGACAAAGATAACCGACATAAAATACCAAATCAAACAATTAAAATGGAAATGGTCAGGGCACTTAATAAGGAGTAAGACTGACAAGTGGGCCAGAGAGGTAACAGAATGGTGCCCTAGATACAACAAGAGAGGTAAAGGAAGACAATATCGACGATGGGAAGATGATATAAAGGAGGTAGCAGGAGCATGTTAGATTAGACAAGCAAAGGGACCGATCGTTGTGGAGAACACTTGGGGAGGCCTATGCTGGAAAGCAAGACAATCCAGAAACCGGTGTCTAACAAAAACAATATTATACAGTTACTTTCATAATCAATGTTTTTCATAGAGTACTAAGTAGTTATAAAATGAAATGTAACCTATTAGATTGTTAATAAAGGCTTTATTATTATTATTATACTCATACGAAGACAAGGCTGAATAGCGAAGCGACCTCTTTTGTCATTGGGCTGAATGTATAATGTCTATTGCCAGTATGATGGTTAGATGTACGCGAACTTTTTGAAAGAGTGAAGAGTTTTTTTTAAATTACTTACCGCCCTAGTATTTTTCTAGCTACATTAGTATAGTCTACTATCGAAGTAGTAGTAGTGATTGATTTTGATTTTTTTTAGACCCCTATAGTCTAGTTTTTTTTTTTAGACTCCTATAGTCTGGTCGCGGGACTTATCTCATTACCGTGACCCCGAAACATAGAGGGCTATTGAAGGACACCGTGGATTTTAGTCAGTACGAGTCTGACAGTCCCTCTCGCTCTGCCCTGGGTGGGAGGACTCATTTGATGATTTTACCAGGCTAAAAAAAAGACCCCTATAGTCTGGAAATGTTTAAGGAATGATATGAAAGAAAAAGGAGTAAATGATACTGTGACGTCTGATAGGGGAGAATGGAAGAAGAAAACGTGTTGCGCCGACCCCAAATAGAATGGGATAAGGGCAGGAAGAAGAAGAGTCTGGAAATGTTTACAAAAGAGTACCTTCTAATTCGACAAATTACAGATCCCTCAGATCAAAAAAATAGGCAGATAGAACGTGCGCGAACAACAAAGTGATGGCAGTTTTTATTTATGTGTGCGCGGCATATAAGTCGCGCCGTGTACGAACACGTGCATCTGTGTGCGTTTATGCTTGCCAGATATTGAGAAATACTCCCACATTTTTGTTCAGTTAAATTGTTCTCAAATATTGTACTACAATTTTTTTAATTGGAAACGCGATTTTGCTTTATGGTTATACCCAGAGAGCAAAAGCGTGTAGTATTTATTATTTAACAGAATAATAATAAGGAATATAAGTTAATATGCGTAATTACTTACTACTTATTTAATTAATTTATATCAGACCAGATAACACTTCATAACGCTTTTTGGTAATTTGTTTAATAAACTATTTAGGGATAGGTTTCATCACACACACACATTCCCCTAATTCAGGGTAATTTACCCGTCATAAACTAGCAACACAGACGAGTTACTGTTAAGGTTTTGTGTTTCAAGTGAGCCGAAAATATTTTATGGAAAATAAATACCAAAACAATAAAAATAACAAGAGTTACGTGTGGAAAGATATTCCATCTTGTTTTCTTTGTTTTTGTGAACAACTTTTGCAGTGTTTAAACACACAAGACGGCATGTTTTGACATAAAATGGCAAATCACTAGTGACGTGTAAGCGAGACGATGCGTAGCTTGGTACTGTCGCGAGTTTGTATTAACCTTTGATTTTGTATTAACTTTGGTCGACACACTCGCGTGTTCTGAGCGCTCTATCTGGCTATTTCTTTGATCTGAGACAGATCCCATGATAAAATTCTATTTATATAATTGTATGTATTTTCTCTGAAGTACAAATCACTTACTTCATTATGTATGTCAAATTTAGTAAATTAAACAACACAATAGAGAGAGGGGTCCACTGTACAGTGGACCCCCAGTTTGTATTGCAAAATGTTTGTCGGATTATCGGGGGTCCACTGTATACTGTTTTTAATCACTTGTATTTTCCATAATCATAACCCAATAACAATGTTACTCTCATGCGTAATGTTGTTATTGTTCTTTATAATAAAGTTATGCTTGGACGCAGTTAATGGTGAGATCAAGATTTAGACTCAATTAATGAACAACTAAATATTTTTAAAATATAATTTACGCATTAATGCATGTGTCGCGAGTTTCAAAGTTTTACCAGCAAAGGAAAAATCGTTAAATGATCAACCACCCAAAAAATGGAGTTTAAGGGCTCTTATACAATGTCTGTACAATCTTACAATTGTAAGATTGTACAGACATTGTCTTGTTCAATTCTGTCAATAAATGTATTGTACATGAAGTCGGAAACCATTTATATCGTCGTAATTGTTTTGTATGTACCGTGCAAACTAAAAGTACTGCAACTTTGATATTTAAATAACAAGGATCATATAAAATATAATTAATAGATTTAAAAAATCTAAAAACCCACGTTTTTAAATGTCCTAAAAAGAAGAAAATAACCCTACGGGGCTGAGAGAGGGGCCACTCAAAACGTGGGGGCGTATATTATTTAAGGGATTATTTATGGGATATATTTACATCACGTGAGATCGTAGGTGTAACTTGCAAAGATACGCCCCCACGTTTTGAGTGGCCCCTCTCTCAGCCCCGTAGGGTTATTTTCTTCTTTTTAGGACATTTAAAAACGTGGGTTTTTAGATTTTTTAAATCTATTAATTATTTTATTATTTTTATCATTGTTCATCGGGTTTGAAGCTACCCTGAAAATTTCAGCCTGCTAGCTTATCGCCTCAAAGCCTGTCCGCCATCTTGGACGTCCGCCATATTGGATTAATAGCCTAGCCTAGCATAAGCCACATGACTATTTTTTTCGTATTCCTGACAGCAAACCCTTTCATTTGATACCCATATCACGGGGGTGGATTTCAAACAGCCAGTCTACCATCTTGGACGTCCGCCATATTGGATTTAAGTCACGTGACTATTTTTTTCGTACTCCTGATAGCAAACCCTTTCATTTGATATCCATATCACAGGGGTGCATTTCAAATAGCCTGTCTGCCATCTTGGATGTCCGCCATATTGGATTTATGTCCCGTGACTATTTTTTTCGTATTCCTGACAGCAAACCCTTTCATTTGATACCCATATCATGGGGGTGGGGTTCAAACAGCCAGTCCGCCATCTTGGGGAGGCCGCCATATTGGATTTGTTATGACGTTTCTTAGCTAGTCATGTATTGTCATCAGAACTCAAAGCGTGTACAAAATTTCAGCATGCTAGCTTATCGGGAAGTGCCTCAAAATTGAGTTGCAAAAGTCCAACCGGAACGACAAACAAACAAACAAACTTACAAACAAACAAACAAGAAAAGTGAGTGTATAAAAACGTGGGAATAAATGTACTTCAGCAGCATTTCCAGGGTACCGGCTCGCTCAAAATAAACATTTTACTGTATCCAACCCCAAAGATTAATTGTGCAAGAATATGTCCCAACAATAATAACTCCTAAAAAAAAAGTGACATAGAATTGATTTTTGGTATCATTATTTATAGAAACTCAGCTTCTGTTAGACTAGTAGATAAAAAACTTGTTTCAGGTGGATTTTGTAGTAACCTTCATTCAATGAAAAAACAAGGTATTTTGATATTTAACCCTTTAATTAAAAAAACTTTTTCAAAAAAAGTAACCGCCTTCAAAAACAACCACAAAAAAGGGTAAAATAACCTACAAAATAACTTTTTTTACAGAAATTGGTGCCTTTATTTTTTTCATTTCATTGTCTTTTTTGCCACCGACTTCTGAAAGAAAAGTTATGTTGTAGGTTATTTTACCCTTTTTTGTGGATGTTTTTGAAGGCGGTTACATTTTTTTTGAAAAAGTTTTTTATTTTACTCTTTTTAGTTTAAATATTCAAACCAATTCTTGTCAAATAAATCGTTCTCTTAAATGTGCACTAACATTTTGTAATCCGTAGCACCGGTAACAACATTGCTCAAGTGCACAATAAGCTAATAGAATTCCCTATCTCAAAACTACTGAACCGATTTTGATGAAATTTGCAGTATTCCATAAATTAAACAATACATAGTACAACAAAAAAGAATTACTTAAATCGGACTTGTAGTTCCGGAGATATGTGAACACAAACTAAATCAGTCGATGCCTACTCCAAGCCGTTGAGGAGTTGTACCTTCCATCATCAGTTCAGACACCTGAGATGATGATTATCAGATGCAAATACTTGAACAGCTTTAGAAAATATATGAAAATGGTACTATGTGCCTATAAAATTTTAAGGTTGCCTTCGATTTCCCTGGGATCCCATCATCAGATCCTGACCTGATGATCATGGGACCACTTGGGAAGTATATCCTTTCAAACAAAAGAAAAATTTTCCAAATCGGTCCAGGCGTCTTCGAGAAATCAGGGAACATACATAAAAAAAAAAAAAAAAAAGATTCCAACGAATTGAGAACCTCCTCCTTTTTTTGAAGTCGGTTAAAAATGATGATGAAGAACTTATTGTAACCAATCATACAGATAAAATAGACAGTCTGATGAAATAATTATGTATGTCATCATAAACTCTTATCAATACCTAATGTTTCTGCTTAAACAATGCTAAGACTCACATGCTACATTCAAATAAAAGTTCAGAAAGCCTATTACTGAAGAGAGCCACACATAATACTTTAATAACAAGTGCCACAGAACAAAGGTCAAACCTCACCTCATCATCCTCATTCAACATCTGAGTGAACAGCTTCTCTGCTTCCACACATTTCCTCTGCAGTTGACAGCATTGCTTTAGTCTAGTGTAGCAGAAGACACAAGCGAGCATCGGTCTACTGTCTTCAGTTACAAACTGCAACATAAGTGGTCAGTGGGTCGTCATAAGGGGGCGAGTCTTCAAAAGTTCATTTTTCTGTCAAGTACTCGTGCTTGAATTGTCTTTAAAGATCATTTACTTACTGGAATTCCAGTCAGCTTCTCAAAAAGCTGTTGCAGTTCCACATTGGTAACCATAAACATACGAACATCTTCCACTAAACATATTCTACACATTTGCAGGTTTTCTACTTTCATATTGTAAACTAATTTATTGCAAAAAACACTGGTGTTTACAACAAATTTTTCAATTTTTGTCATAAAACAATTCAGATACCTGAAGACTGACAATCACACTGACCACAGACTACTAAGAGATACACTGACTGACAATGACAGGGGTATTAAGTGTTGCCAGATGCCTTGAACCTTTTATCTGTAGTAGAAACTCCTAATATCTGTATTAAATCTGTATTCTAACTTAAATCTGTATAATCAAATTAACCTTAATTGATTAATTACAAAATGTAAAGAAAGCTAAATAATCACCTTTATTACTAGGTCTCAACCACGCCTTATATGAATAATCTTCCATCCAGTTCCGATTAAACTTTTGCATCACTCTGGGTTTTTTAGGTGCCATAATGGTTCACAAAAACACAATCAATATGAATATTAAAATTAAGTAAAAGTTTGTACCTATGTTATTAATAATTATTGACGTATTTTCCGCACGCACTACAAGACGAATGCGAGAGTGCGATGCGAGAGTACCTTGGAAAGCACGCAGAACATTGGGGGATTTCCCGAGCAGATCGATTGAAACTTATAATGCTGCCATACTAAAAATTAACGTTGTTTGTGAAAAAAATAAATTAACACTAAAGAATAGCATCATACAATGGTGTGTGTAATGTAACGCGATATCTAAGTCATTTATTTTGATTCTATTTTAAGTTGAGGTAATTTAATCAATAGAGTTAGAAAATTCTGTATGAAATTCTGTATCCAGTGCTAATCTGTATCACACATCGAAAATCTGTATATATACGGAGAAAACTGTATATACACACATCAACAGAATCTAGGGATATTTTATATTTCATCAAATATCTAAAAATCTATGAAGAATTTTCTGATATAGTAAATGGAAGAATGATAGGTTATTTTAAGGTCTATAGTAAAAAATAAAAAACATTTCGTGTTTTTTTTGTTTTGAATAAAAATGTTTATTTTTTTTAATCGCCGTAGCAAATTAATTTGGTAAAAAACTTCATTTCTTCTTATAAAGCTATTAATTTTAATGAAAATTGAAAAAACCTTATAAAATCTAATTATTAATAATCAGTGTTGCCACCTCTTACATCGACATCGATTGTTCATGCTTAAAATTAGATTGTCAATGTCTTGCTGCGGTATGAGGCCCCATGTTCTTTGCAAGTGTTCGTAAAGTTGTTGTTCTGTCGTCAAATTTGGCGGGAAATCTCTCAAAGCTTTTCGTTGTAACATGTCCCAGGCATGCTCGATAGGATTTAAGTCGGGCGACTGTGCAGGCCAATCCAAAACTTGAATATCGTGGTCTCGGAGAGCGGCCGACACCAGCCGTGCCGTATGGGAAGGAGCATTATCGTGCATGAGTCGAAATTCCTGGCCCATTTGGATTCTGTGTGGGACAATAACAGGCTCTACTACCTCCTCGTGGTATTTTTGTGCAGTCATGCTACCTTGGATCCAAATGAGCTGGGTTCGTCCGCCAAGACGAATTCCTGCCCACACCATGATTGTCCCGCCTTGGTATGAGTGGACCTCCTGAGGGTGCCGTAGACGGCTAACTCTCCCTGGAGTTCTCCAAACGCGTGTTCTTCGTGAATCCGGATGAAACCCAAACCGGGACTCGTCGGTGAACAGCACCAAAGACCATTGTTCGTCACTCCATGGTAAATGCTCCCGAGTCCACGAAACCCGCCGACCGCGATTGCCACGTCGCAATGCTGGAACACGTAGCGGTCTTCGAGCATGAAGACCAACTTCATGCAACCTCCTTCGCACGGTTTGGTCGCTTACCAGCAGCTGGTGGTCCTCCTGGAGCCTTTGTACTAGTTGCATCGCTGTGATATTGGGTTGTCTTCTAGCGGTCATTTGGAGAAATCGATCCTGTCTCTGCGTAGTAACGCGATATCTACCCGTGTGCCGTTCAGCTACATCCCCAATACTGCGATAACGTGACCACAACCTTGATATCACGTTTTGGCTGGTGTGTAGGGCCTCAGCAACGACGCGTTGAATAGCACCATTTTCTAGCATGCCCACGGCTCGTAACATTTCATCTCGACTCAAATGACGACGTGACATGACTCCTAAAGCTCACACGGCACGTTAAATTAAAAAAGATTAACAATCTAATCCCTTTTCATTAATTAATATTAATAAAACAATTTTAATTTTCCTTAACGTAACGAATTACTAACAATTTTGCCGCCGTATTTTGTTTTTTCTTTTTTTTTCATATTTATTTTTTAAATTTTGAAAATAGAATAAATGAGGTTTCAATCTGTAAACAAACTTTTTATGAAAACTAAAAAGATTTTAAACTACAATTCGTAAACAATTTAGGATTAAGGTATCCCTAGATTCTGTTGATGTGTGTATGGCAACACTGTACAAGATAGAAATGGGGAAGGCAAGTGTCAAAGTGAAAAGTGACATTTGTGTCCCAAAAGAACTGTCAAATCAAAGGAATTTTCTGATAAAAAGCGTTTCATTGATGTAAAATGACTAGATGTTGTGTAAAAGGCTGTAATAATGATAGAACATACAAATTTCCGACAATTCACACTATCAAGAAATAATGGGTAGCTGCTATGACTGCTGTGAGAACAAAAATTGTATTATCAATAAGGAAAAGCTATATAATAAACAAATATCTATCCTTGCGAAGCCGGGACAGGCCGTCAGTTGAATTTATTAATGAAATTTTATGATTATACCAAAACTAAACAATCGAATACACCTTTCAAAATAATATCTACTTTTCTATTGGAGGTTAAGTATTGCATCGCTCTTTATATCATGAAATGGTTCGTCTGGTGGAAGAACTATCACCGGGACCGAGATTTGTGATAGTGGTGGTGTTAGGAAGTAAAAATTCTTATCATATTGCTCCAATCTATAAAATAGATGTAAAATTAGATGAAGAAGACAAACACAAAATTTGATGACATTTTTCTCAATATAGAATGTCAGAAGCAGTACTATATTCTTTGTAGAAGCTAGCACATGTAATACCTACTTAAAAATTACAATTTTAAATCCCAACTACAAGTAAATGTGTGTTTAATGTAGTAGAATCAAATTTCTAGCCTCTCAACTAAATCACTTTTTTTTCCTCTTGTAGATGCACCGCGGCGTCTTAGTTCTGGTTTTAGTATATGCACTTGCATTGACGAATAATTTCCCATATTTGTTTTTTAGAATAAAATCAATTTTTATAACAAAATACGTGTTTGTTTTTGTACAAGCTATACAGTAATCTGACTTATGGGACAACGATCGCAGCGACATCTACGAATAGCTTTGAGTTGCCATCCCCATTAGAACAGATATTAGAAACAGCCCCCCTAGCCAAGTCACAACAAGTCGCAAACGATAATCGTAAACGCTCAGTACTCCCCAATAGATTTTCAACTTTATAACCTAGAGCCTAAAGTTGAAAATCTATTTAAGATTTCTGAGCGTTATCGACAGGAAAGATCGAAAACGATAAGCAATCTTCACCACAGAATACTTAATAGTACTATAGGTACAGAAGTCATACTCCAAAAAAAAATTAAACAAATGTAAAATCTATTTACGAGAGAATAAAGTACATTTTAACTGGCAGCCGTACCGCCCACCTACTTTTATAATAGCCTAAACTTCCCGTGCGCAAGCAAAAATGTACTGAATGGTTACGCCCGAGAGTTTATTTTGGTTTATCTGACGCCAACGACATTAAAAGGTTACTATGGGTCAAGCTCAATAGGGTTGCGACTTGCGAGTTTAGGCACAAATAGGTAGGTACCTATGCGTATTTTATGCATTTGTTAAATTACATTATTACCATAAATACCTATGTTCCTCAAGGAATTTTAAATTTATCATCAGCCTATATCTTTTTGGTTTCGTCATCGATTACTACATACATTATCGATTGTTAGCATAGAATGTTAATAGTAGGTACCTACGGAGGTCGTGGGTTCGATTCCCACCCAGGACAAATGTTTGTGAGATGAACACGATCATTTGTTCTGTGTCTGGGTATAATTTATCTATAATATGTATGTATTTAGAAATATATAAGTATGTTTTTCAGTTGTCTAGTACCCATAACACAAGCTCTGCTTAGCTTGGGACTAGATGGTGTTGTGTGATAGTTGTGGAATATTATTATAAAATTACATCTTACAAAAAAGAAGAATAATATTAAAAAGATTGTTATCGTCTATGGCAAAATAGCCAGTCCTTATCATTTTGCACTCAACCTAGTAACCGACCAACTATTATCGCATACTGTCACAGGCCCCGCGTTGCGGTTGCGTGTCTTTGCAGGTAGGTAAAAAAGTCGCGCAGCGAATTACGATCACTGACCTTGAATGCGTAGTGTGGCCATTTTCTGAGTTTGAACGTGCTTAAACAACAACGCAAACATCTTTCCACTTTCTACCGATCTTAATTCTTAGCACTCAGCTTAAGGTGAGTGAGAGTGATGTCAGGTTTGATATTCGTCGTGTTCTTCATAATAATATTGTGTTCTTAATTTCCCAAAAGCACCAAAAGCAAGAAACTTGTGCGTAACTATAGACGTAACGTAACAAAAATATAAAGGAGACGGAGCGCGTGCGGAACGGGTGGCGCGTGGCAGCCGTAGTGAATGGGCCACGACAAAATGGCCCCGCAACTACTTGCAGTTTTATGCCTACACCGCGGAGTGAGACAGGCCTGTCTTCACTAGATCTTCAACGTTATACCCAAGCACATAAAGTTGAAAATCTATTAAAGCCTACTCAGCGTTGGCGTTATTAATTAGTGGTGCTCAAAGTTGCTTTATGGCAATAACTTGCAAAATGCACGTTATTTTACTTGCTATTTTATAGCATCCTATTTTATATGCGTAGGTTCACTAGGTAGCCCGCCGCGCCCCATCTGCTATGTGATACTTGTTCACGTTGCTAACTGCTACTTACTGCGTGCTAGACTTCGATCATTAATAACAACTAGATAAACAATCCCGTACAAAAACGAACTAAAAACTGTCGTCACGTAGGTCGTAAAATAGAAAGAGAAAGAAAACAGAAAGAAACATAACTGGCCAACATATTATACCAAAAGAAATTAAACCTTATTCAAATGAGTTAAAGTTGGATTTAGAACGGTCATAAAAACTTATTAAATCTCACAACCGCGACTCGAATCAACACATGTTACCCGACTAAATCAAGTAGCCATGCGACACTACGAACTGTACGTTTAGTAAAAGTCTTTTCAATTTAGGTGCTTAATAAACCCGGCTGATAATTTCGTCAATTTTAAAATAAATGTTTTACGGCGATTTCTTAACGAAATATCAGTATTTATAGTACAGTGATAGTTATTATAAATTGATAATGTTAGTACTTACTGAAAAAATGAAATTTTATCCTTTTTTTCGGTCTTGGAAGAGTGATTTTTGTACTTTTTAAACGAGCACAGAGGCATGTTTACGTTCCGAGCGTTAGAACAGTACTAAACCAAAAGGATGACCGATCTCTGATTTGGTCATTCTTTTGGTGAGGACGTTTTTTGTCGCTGATTGTGTATCTAGTTGTTTTATATGATCGAAGGTGCTAGACTGCTAGTTTGCCATTTTGCTGAAGCTGCGATTGCGATTTATGAAACGACGGACAGAGACAGGGGTTCGTTTAAGTCAATTATCTAGTTTAAAATTTAAACTGACTAAACGTCAAACACCCCGTTCAAGCAAACCGCGAGGTGAAAAATTAAACTGACTCTTATTTAATCTGCCCCGTTCACGGTCGTCCGCTGGTATAAGTTTTCGCCAAGTCGCGGTACATACGTATACCGCGACTCCGGTACACGAAAGGGCTACCGAAGGACACCGTGGATTTTAGTCAGTACAAGTCTGACAGTCCCTCCCGCCCTGCCCGGGGCTGGGAGGACTCATTCGATGATTTTACCACGACAAAAAAAAAAGGGTGCTCCCACATTTATCGACGCGGAATCGGCTTAAGCTGGTCAAGAAAACCTCGCTCGATCTCCTCGATCGCGTCGTCCGCGCCGAGCCGATGCGAATGGCATTATTTTTTTTTAATTATTATTATTTATTTATTTATATTTAAGCCAACAAGGACCAATTACAAATCATAAAATAATTCATACATTCAAACACAGTCACAATAATATTATAGAATAACACCCTTATTACGTTGACATAAAGGTTTTCTTGACCGGCTTACTTGCCCCGTTCACGGTCGTCCGCTTGTATAAGTTTTCGCCTGACTAGGATAAATTTTAGCGACCGATTTTGCCAATGTCAAGGTATGATAAATTATGATCGTAAACTGTAACACAACTATTGATCAGTATTTGTAGCGGTGGCATCCATGGGTCCCCATGCTAAACAAGGACAAAACATTTTTGGTTAGTAGAAGTAAAACAACACAAGATAAATGTTAGAACATTGGACAAATAAACCAAATATAAATATCGCCTATAACAGGCCTGTCTCACTTCGCGGTGTAGGCATAAAACTGCAAGTAGTTGCGGGGCCATTTTGTCGTGGCCCATTCACTACGGCTGCCACGCGCCACCCGTGCCCAACGCGCTCTGTCTCCTTAATATTTTTGTTACGTTACGTGTAGTCACGCACAAGTTTCTTGCTTTTCTTGCTTTTGGGAAATTAATAACACAATATTATTATGAAGAAAAAAAAATGGTACATATTTAATAATGATCAACAAAATTATCTACCTGCTTGTGAAGTATGGGCTTAACTGATCTTAGTTAGGTAGGTTACAAGTTTGGAAATGAGGCGAGATACTAGGGGGGGGGAGCCTACTAGACGACCAAGATAAGACGAATATCAAACCTGACTTCACTCTCACTCACCTTAAGCTGAGTACCTACTAAGAATTAAGATCGGTAGAAAGTAGAAAGATGTTTGCGTTGTTGTTTAAGCACGTTCAAACTCAGAAAATGGCCACACTACGCGTTCAAGGTCAGCGATCGTAATTCGCTGCGCGACTTATTTACCTACCTACAAAGACACGCAACCGCAACGCGGGGCCTGTGACAGTATGCGATAGTAATTGGTCGGTTACTAGGTTGAGAGCAAAATGATAAGGACTGGCTATTTTGCCATAGACGATAACAATATTTTAAATATTTTTTTTTTTTTTTTGTAACATGTAATGTTTAAAAATATAACAATAATAGGTAGAAAAGATAACATTATTATAAATATTATTCCTCACGTAAGGTGCCGTAGGTACCTACTATTAACATTCTGTGCTAACAATCGATAATGTACTTATGTAGTAATCGAGGACGAAACCAAAATGATATAGGCTGATGATAACAACAAAATTCCTTGAGGAACATAGGTATTTATAGTAATAATGTAATTTAACAAATGCATAAAATACGCATAGGTACCTACCTATTTGTGCCTAAACTCGCAAGTCGCAACCCTATTGAGCTTGACCCATAGTAACCTTTTAATGTCGTTGGCGTCAGATAAACCAAAATAAACTCTCGCGCGTAACCATTCAGTACATTTTTGCTTGCGCACGGGAAGTTTAGGCTATTATAAAATTAGGTGGGCGGTATACGGCTGCCAGTTAAAATGTACTTTATTCTGTCGTACATGGATTTTACACTTGTTTGATTTTTTTTGGGAGTAGTACTTCTGTACCTATAGTACTATTAAGTATTCTGTGCCTATAATAGGATTTTATTAATGCCAGGCCTGTCTCACTCCGCGGTGTAGGCATAAAACTGCAAGTAGATGCGGGGCCATTTTGTCGTGGCCCATTCACTACGGCTGCCACGCGCCACCCGTTCCGCACGCGCTCCGTCTCCTTTATATTTTTGTTACGTTACGTGTAGTTACGCACAAGTTTCTTGGTTTTGGTGCTTTTGGGAAATTAATAACACAATATTATTATGAAGAAAAAAAAATATGTACTATTTTTTTTAAATAATATTATGTTATTAATTTATTTGTTCATCATTATATTTAATAATGATCAACAAAGTTATCTACCTGCTTATGAAGTATGGGCTTAACTGATCATGATTAGGGGTTACAAGTTTAGAAATGAGGCGAGATACTAGGGGGGGTGAGCCTACTAGACGACCAAGATAAAAAGACGAATATCAAACCTGACATCACTCTCACTCACCTTAAGCTGAGTACTAAGAATTAAGATCGGTAGAAAGTGGAAAGATGTTTGCGTTGTTGTTTAAGCACGTTCAAACTCAGAAAATAGCCACACTACGCATTCAAGGTCAGTGATCGTAATTCGGTTACTAGGTTGAGTGCAAAATGATAAGGACTGGCTATTTTGCCATAGACGATAACAATCTTTTAAATATTATTCTTCTTTTTTGTAAGATGTAATTTTCAAAAATATAACAATAATAGGTAGAAAAGATAATATTATTATAAATATTATTCCTCACGTAAGGTGCCGTAGGTACCTACTATTAACATTCTGTGCTAACAATCGATAATGTATGTAGTACTAGTAATCGATGACGAAACCAAAAAGATATAGGCTGATGATAAATACAAAATTCCTTGAGGAACATAGGTATTTATGGTAATAATGTAATTTAACAAATGCATAAAATACGCATAGGTACCTATTTGTGCCTAAACTTGCAAGTCGCAACCCTATTGAGCTTGACCCATAGTAACCTTGTAATGTCGTTGGCGTCAGATAAACCAAAATAAATTCTCGGGCGTAACCATTCAGTACATTTTTGCTTGCGCACGGGAAGTTTAGGCTATTATAAAAGTAGGTGGGCGGTACGGCTGCCAGTTAAAATGTACTTTATTCTCTCGTACATAGATTTTACATTTGTTTAATTTTTTTTGGGAGTATGACTTCTGTACCTATAGTACTATTAAGTATTCTGTGTTAATGCTAATAAATTTATAAAGGATTTTAACAGCAGGGGTATGGGCTACGGGCACGCCGCAATCGCGGCGGTAAGACCCCTCTTTGAGGAGTGGCTGGAGAGGCGTCACGGCGTCCTCACCTTCCGCCTGACGCAGGTCCTCACCGGACACGGATGTTTCGGGAGGTTCCTGTGTCGTATGGGCAAGGAAGAAACGCCTGGGTGTCACCACTGCGAGGATCGCCCGGAGGACACGGTGGAGCATGCCCTTCAGCCCCACCCTGGGCGGGAGGACTCATTTGATGATTTTACCACGCAAAAAAAAAAAAGGGTATGGGCTAAAGATAATAGAAAAGGAATGTTAATTGGGCGGGGAATATCAGAAGGGAGTAAGTCGTAAAGGGGGGTGGTTAAACGAGGACAGGAAAAAAACAAGTGTTCCAGAGTACCCTCCTCCAGACCGCATTCACACAAAGAAGAGTCCCTCACATGGATTTTGGCCAAAAATACTGGTGTGCAAACAAACCCAAGTCGGAGTCTAATTATGACAGAGGTGGCTAATTTACTAGAAAATTTTAGTTTGCTGAACCAGCATTTATATGGAATGAATGGTTGGATAGAGCCATAAAATCTTCCCTTCAATATTCGAGTTTTTTGCCAACGTCATTCCAACTCTTCATCATATCGGGTTTAACAAGACAATGCAGATCTCGGGGATAACAAAACGAATGAGATTCGATCCCATTCTGAGTAGCTAACTTGGCAATTGAATCCGCATTCTCATTACCAACAATTCCAGAGTGGCTGGGGATCCAAGCCAATGTAATCTCTATGCCTAAGCAGTGACATCTATACAGGAGTTGTTTTATCTTTAGGATAAGGGGAGAATTGTTACGAGAGCGAAAAGGTGATTTTAATAAATCCTGTAAACAGCTAAGAGAATCCGAGAGAATAAGGCTTTTGTTGAGTCCATGTGATTCAATGTAGGAGACTGCTTCCAAAATAGCTATTGCTTCCTCTGTGAATATAGTACCAAAAGCAGAACTACGAAAATTAAGAATAATATTGTATTTTGGGATCCACACAGCTGAACAGACGTTACTATTATCTGACAACTTAGAAGCATCTGTAAATAATGTCAGCCAATCATGCCAGTCCTCCGCCAGAATCCTATTGAATTTGACATTAGCATTAGGGTCAAGTTTGGATATACCAAAGTTAAAATAATTTTTGGTTTGAAGATTAAGGAATCAAAATTTACTTCACATAAGGGGTTTTTGCTTAACTGGACTAAGGAAATGTGCATATTATTTTTACTGAAACTGTTCACGAGGAGTGGACGACTTTTATGAGACCAATAACGAGATGATGGGATTAACTGAAAAAGTGTACGAAGAAGAGGGAGGAGAGGATGACATTTATTCTGGATGACTTTATAAAAAAATCTGTCACAGAGATATTGTCTACGTATGTGAAGGGGGGGCTCCAAACATTCTACTTGAAGGGCATTAATAGATGAACATTTCATAGCACCAGTGATAATACGGAAGCACTTGGATTGAATCTTTTCCAGTTTGGCAAGGGCTATTTTATTGCATGGTTCCAGCAAAAAGGTTCCATATTCAAAGTGACTACGAACTATGGCGTTATAGAGGATTTTCTGGGAAGTAGGATGAGCTCCCCAGCGGACTCCAGAAAGGGCACGTAAGACATTAACGCCTCTTTCGCATTCAGTCTCCAGTGTGTCTTTTTCAGAAAGGAGATCGTAATCGGATACCATTTGTGAAGCAATAGGATAATTTTGACATTCGTCATTTGCTAGCTGGAGTAAGGTTCTGCATGCCAAGTAGGGTGCTGAGGCGGTACCAAACGTTACGGTAAGTAAACGATAATCTTTAACAGGATCAGATGGATTTTTTCTCCATAGTATACGTTGGAAATCTGTTTGGTCCTTGGAAAGTAGTACCATTCTGTACATTTTTTCAATGTCCGCTACGAAGCACACAGCGTGCATACTCCATCGCATGATGATGCTACGGAGGTCATCTTGAATTAAAGGCCCAACCAGCAGTTCATCATTGAGCGAAATGCCATTTACGATGCTTCCTGCAAGGGTTCATCGTACACATCTGCCAAAGAGTTGTGTACGATGAACCCTTGCAGGAAGCATCGTACACAACTCTTGTTTTAGTGGACTCTTTGTCACTACGGACCACTACGTGATGTGGTAAGTATACAGCCTCCCTTTTAGTAAATTCTTCCGTAGGTACCTCTTCCATGTGACTTAGTGTTTTGTATTCTTCGATTACTTTTACATATGCTTCCTTCAACTCAGGTTGTTTTACAAATCTTCTTTCCAATTGTAGTAAACGATGCATTGCTATCTCTCGAGTATTATCTTCTGGTGATTTAGGGTTTTGTGTTGTAAAAGGTAATGTAACGACGTATCTTCCTTCTTCATTTCTTGAATGTGTATTTTTGTAAATATCTTCACATAGCTGCTCTTCTTGTGTGTATTTTCTTTTGTTTTCAGTATCTATTTGCCACAGTGTTTTTAACATAATATCCGTATCTATTTGATGGTGCATATCAAGAAAAGAGTTGCCTTCGTTTTTGTTTTGTATCTCCCCGAATAAATCCAACCCAGGCTGGTTCGTTGTGCTCATGGTGTGCCTGGTGGACCTTTGATTAGCTCCTGTTGTATAATTTCAGCATATTCCTTTACACCTAGCAGAAGATCGACAGACCCTGGTGAATGGAAAGTCGGATCTGCTAGGTCTAGACCCTGTATGTAGGTGTTGAATATCGTTGTACCCAGCGACAGTGTGTTGGGGTATTTTAGTGGTCAACTGTTTACACATCACATAGGCTTGTATTTTAAGACAGAAGTTGTCTTCTTTTCTAGATTGAACCTGTAGCTGAACCACTTGTTTGACATCTGTTTTAGTCCATCCCACTCCAATCACGGTACCATTCGCTGATTGTCTTTTGAGTTTCAGAAGCTGAGCCGCCTTTTCACTGATGAAACACGCTTGGTCGATCAGCGCTCTTAAAGTGATAGTGTGTCCTTCTTCGTTCTTACATTTCACCATCGCAGTTGCTAATAGCGCTGTCACTTTTCTACTGTTGTGATGTGCCGTCATTGTTATTGTTGTCTCCTTACTTTCTTCTATAGTATGATTGACCGACACATTTGAATTTGTAGTAGTTGTATCATTTTGTGTCTTTGAACTGTCTTCTTTTTTCTCGTGGAGAAGAGAATGATGACGCTTGTTACAAATTCGGCAGTTAAACGGGATTCGGCATTTTAAAACTGCGTGGCCCGGTGACAAACAGTTGTAGCACAATTTGTTTTGCTTCACATAATCATTCCTGTCTTTGACACTCATGTCTGTAAACTGCTCACAGTGACATAACGTATGCTGGTCTCCGCACTTACTGCACTTTTTTTCACTTGAAGTAGAAGCTGTGGCAGAAAATGTTTTTTCTTTAGGTTTATCCCGAACAGTAGCAGTAGCTGGTGATACAAGCTCAAGAGTACGGAACTTCGATTCAAGAAACTTCTTCAAGCAGTCCCAGGTAGCTAACTCTTCAGAATTCTCTTTAAATGAATATTCTTCCCAGTCTTTGTGAGTGTCTTGATCCAATTTCTGTACAACAAGAAATATTATCATAGGATCCCAAGACTCCGTGGTAACCATCATATTGTTTAAATTATTAAGACATTCATGGGTTGTGTCTAATAATGATTTTATTTGACTGGCGCTCTGTGTATTCATTTTTCTTTGACTGTTCAAACGTTTGAGAACGGTATTTACTATAAGTCGTTTATTTCCATACCTTTGTGTCAGTGCTGTCCAGGCTTGCGAGTAATTAGTGTCCGTTATCTGTATGTGTTTTAATACCGTCTCTGCTTCGCCGCTAATGCTAGTCTTCAAGTAGTGTAATTTTTGCACATCACTTATTGAACTATTTTTGTGAATTAATGAAACAAATAAGTCGTGAAAGGTTGACCATTCTTCGTATCGCCCAGTAAATTTTGGCAGTTCAATTTTTGGGAGACTGAGTTGTGATGTAAATGTCCCTGATGATTCATTCACGCCTAAGCTGTAGGCCGTACTGCTGGACGAAATTTGTGAGCATAAATCTTCGAGGTCAGCTTGCATGGATAAATAAAGGTCTTCACATATATAGTAATCTTCATTCACAAAATAGCTTATAGTACTTCGATTTTCGCGTGTTGTGCTTTTTATTAATTCTTGGTGGGTGGCAGTGAATTTATACCAATATTCGTCTAAACATTTCAATCTTGCTTCGATATATCCCCGCGTCAATCTTTGTTTTGGGCATTTCTTTAAATTTGTGTTTTTTGTAGTAATTTTACAATTTCTTCTAATGTTCCTAGTTATTGTTCCGATGTAGACATATTTGTAAGCACTTATCACTTCTCGAACTCAGTATTTATCAAAACACAACGTTAACTTCGACGCGTGGATTGTATTAGAACACAGTTTTTCTTTATTTTTATTCAATCTTGCACAAAAAGTCCTAATGAGCTTGTTGACGATTTGGGCTCGCTTCTTATCTAAGGAATGCGGCTGTCTATTGTTCTCGACGCTCGGGTACGATCACTCCACTTTGCACTAATAGTCCGGCTCGATTGCGACCATATGGTGTAGGTAATAAGGTTGCTAATTGCGTGACAGGAATTTTGAAATGAGGAATACGTGTTAGCTTCACCAATATTTTATTGCGACTGAACTGTTGTACATTTACTCACAACAGCAAGAGATTGCCTCTATTGTCTCAAGGTGTAATTTAAATATTCAACCCAAATTCTTGTCAAATCATCACTTTCTTACATGTGCTCTAGAATTTGGTAATCCTTAGCACCGGTATTAACATCGCTCATGTACACAATAAGCTAATAAAATTCCCTATCAAAAACTGCTGAACCGATTTTGATGAAACTTGCAGTGTTCCCTAAAGTGAACTATTCCTCGTACAACAAAAAAGAATTTTGAAAATCGGTCCATAATTGGCGGAGTAATCACGTAACCAACACTCAAAAAAGTAAAGATCATCACATCATCCGTCTAAACAATGCTCACAAAATAAAAAGTACTGAACCAAATTGGATGAAATTTTTATGGGACTAATGGGAAAGTATACCGCATCGAACAAAAAAAGAATTAAATGTTATGAAAAATATCTAGTTTTAATTCCGCTACAAAAATCCAGGCTTCATGCAGGATGCAGTCCCACCCTCCCGCCCTCATGCATATGCACATGAAGCAAAGGTCCCACCCTCCCGCCCACATACATATGCATACGTGCAAGAAAAATGGAAAAAACATTTTTTTCCATTTTTCTTGCACGTATGCATATGTAAGTTTTTTCCATTTTTCTTGCACGTATGCATATGTAGACTGCATCCTGCATGAAGCCTGGATTTTTGTAGCGGAATTAAAACTAGATATTTTTCATAACATTTAATGTCATGGATTTCCGCAAAGTAACGCCTGATTCTATAATCTAAAAAAGAATTACACTAATTGGACTAGAAACCTCGGAGTAATCGGTGTACATACATAAAAAAAAAACATACCGACCGAATTGAGAACCTCCTCCTTTTTTTGAAGTCCGTTAAAAATCCTGTACATCGCTTTCGAGTATAACTCTTCTGACACATTTCACATCTTTTTAAGGATTTTTTTTAGTGTGTCTAAGAAGATGTTTTCTTAATTTAGCACTTTTACTAAAACTCTTCGGACATATTTCACATCTGAATGGTTATTCAACAGTGTGTATACGAACATGTTGTTTTAAATGAGCACTTCTCCAAAAACTCTTCTGACATACATCACATTTGTAACGTTTTTCACCAGAGTGTATACGAACATGTTGTTTTAAATGAGCACTTGTAATAAAACTCTTCTGACATACATCACATTTGTAAGGTTTTTCACCAGTGTGTATAAGAACATGTTTTTTTAAAAAATAATCTTTATCACTAAAACTCTTTTGACATACTTCACATTTGTAAGGTTTTTCACCAGTGTGTATAAGAACATGTTTTTTTAAAAAATAATCTTTATCACTAAAACTCTTTTGACATACTTCACATTTGTAAGGTTTTTCACCAGTGTGTATTAGAACATGGTTTTTTAAATTACCTCTAAGACTAAAACTCTTTTGACATACTTCACATTTGTAAGGTTTTTCACCAGTGTGTATAAGAACATGGTTTTTTAAATTACCTCTAACACTAAAACTCTTTTGACATACTTCACATTTGTAAGGTTTTTCACCAGTGTGTATAAGAACATGTTTTTTTAAAAAATAATCTTTATCACTAAAACTCTTTTGACATACTTCACATTTGTAAGGTTTTTCAACAGTGTGTATTAGAACATGTTTTTTTAAATTACCTCTAACACTAAAACTCTTTTGACATACTTCACATTTGTAAGGTTTTTCACCAGTGTGTATACGAACATGTTTTTTAAAACTATCACTATTACTAAAACTCTTCTGACATACATCACATTTGCAAGGTTTTTCACCAGTGTGTATACGAACATGTTGTTTTAAATGAGCACTTTTAATAAAACTCTTCTGACATACATCACATTTGTAAGGTTTTTCACCAGTGTGTATACGAACATGTTTTTTAAAAAAATAATCTCTATCTCTAAAACTCTTTTGACATACTTCACATTTGTAAGGTTTTTCATCAGTGTGTATAAGAACATGTGTTTTTAAATTACCTCTAACACTAAAACTCTTCTGACATACATCACATTTGTAAGATTTTTCACCAGTGTGTACAAGAATATGTCTCTTTAATTGACAACTAAAACTAAAACTCCTCTGACATATTTCACATTTGTAAGATTGTTTACCAGTGTGAATACGAATATGTTGAATTAAATTACTTTTTGTAGTACAACTACGGTGACACACATCGCATTCATATGTTCTTATTCGGTCATTCGCAGCTGTATCAGTATTATTCACAATATTACTGATAGATTGAGAATTTGTGACAAGCTTTGTGAATTTAGAAGGAGCTGCAGACTTGTGTTTCTCGGTGTTCCGGATAATTAGTAAGTCCGACTGTTCAGTTTTCTTTTGCTGGAATGCCATCGTATCTTCTAGCCTTGTTATTCGTACGTATAGCTCTGGTTTCTTCGCGTCGGACGCTCCTGTGAAAATAAAACTGTTAAGTAAGGATTTTTTCTCATGACGATGATGGCTCATGGCTTAATATGTATCTTATGTTTTCCGTAGGACCGCAGCGAATCGCAGAGTCCGAGATGATTTTTTGAACAGTTGCTATTTACTAGGAATTTATTATGTCTCATGAATGCGTGAACAATACTTTAATTCACTAACAGCCTCCCTTCATTCTAATTGTCTTTACGGTTTGTAACGCGACCAAAAAATATGCTAGTTCGCGGTGACGGCCGCTGGAGCAGTTTTTGAGAGTTAAGCTGCTTTCTACCAGAATTTTGTCATTTCTTTTATTTATTTAACTCAGGTTTCAAGGCCAATATAATACAATACAGTATGAACACAGTCTAAAAATCCTAGTCTCCAACGAAGATGTCTAGACAGGGCAATCGTGCGGGGTGTGAGGGGCGAGATGCGGGTAAGCCGAGCCCGAGCTGCGAACAAAACGATGTTAGTAGCTCGGGCTGTATCATTCAGGGCTAACGCGTGCGTGTTTGTTGTTTATTTAAAATGGTGTATACGACGTGTGCTGTGAGTGATTGCAAGTCCTCATCTCGTATTAATAAAGATCTGCGGTTTCATCAGCTTCCACGTAATGAAGAAAGTTAAATAAATCTGTATAACGCTAATAAAATGGCCGACCGGCGCACGGGTTTTTTAATAGTTTATCGCACAGGGCATCTATTTGGAAATCCTACTAATATTATTGTTGGCGCCTACTGCTTATTGATAGCAAAATTACTTCGTTCTCCATAAGAATGCAGAAAATAGTTAGGCGTTTAACTTTTTGTTTTTTAACAGCATACCCCACAATAATTTTTATTATATTCATACATTCCTTTTGCAAAACGTTGATCGCTTCGTTATATAATTTGTAAAAAACCTATCTGTCTCGAAATACAAGTATAAAACTATCCGGCGGTTTCATTTATGTCCAATACGAGACATAAAATTTTGCGACCGTGACAGTACCAATCGCAAAATAAAAAACCATCAAGAAATACAAAGCCCGGTGCACTTGACCTACTTAGCTACAGTTGTGCTACATCAAGACCAAGACACGATATTTGGAGTACTCGGAGGTCCAGCCATTGCAGCCTACACCTGATCTACGGTCCAGACACAGAAATAACAGCCGAAGTCGCCGTACAGCAGCCTGGCCAATGCAGCTAAGTGACCTTTCCTTGACCTCCACATACCTTTGTCTTTGTTTCTAAATCCTTTATAATTCATAAACCCCGAGATTTACATGTGCTTATTTCGTACAGATAGGTACCTAAATATCTAAATAAGCAGTGATCAATTCCTAAAATACATAATAATCTACAAATAGGTAGTTAAAATTTTCATCGACTTGATTTGTTCGTCCTACCTACATACCCACGTCTTTTGTTACCGAGTTGAATGACCTACTTAGTTCACAAGATTCGTTGCATTTTTCACAATTTAAGAACCTATTCGTAGAATGTAAAGTATTACGTATCCACTAACTAGCAAATAAATTCAACCCGAGGTTAAAAATAACATTTTTTGCAAGTCATTCAAATTGTTTCGCCGAACATTCCAGGAACGGGGACGGCGTTGTGACGTCACGTAACGGTGACGGCCTGAGCCTACAATATAGTCAAGCCTCATCCACGGAGTACTGTCGGTCAGCACCGGTTCTTCCGGACTACAGATGACACCGGAAGAGTGACGTAAGATAAATATTTTATTAATACCTAGTTCATTGTATTCTTGCATAGTTTTACCGTTTATTCTTACAAGTAAAATTACACATATTTTATTCTACTTTCTTTGTTTATTGTTACAATGGGCAAGGATGACGGTTGTTAACGCGAATGGGTAACGCCATCTATTAACGGAGAACAGAACGCGTAACACATACACACGCCATCTTTAATCTGCAACGGAGAACATTGAGAGCGAGAACGGAGCGAAGCCTGTCCCTGATTGGTCGGCGGAGAAGGCAATCTTCAGTTCAGTCGTTGAGTCGTCGTTCTACGCGGCCACAAGATTTCATTCAACACTCACTCCAGCAAAAATTACGAATGATGGTAGTCGGTTCACCATTCTATTCCACAACGTTATTATTCGATACCAAATTACCAATACTGAAGTCTAAAAACTATTGTAAAAATTAAATAAATCTGTTCTACATCTATTCGTCGCATAATTGAAGAGCGCCTGACCCAACACACACCAAAGATTGGCCCTGCGAGTCGGATCAAACCGGCTTCAAGAAGACCAGGCGGAAGTCCGCAACCAGCAGAACAAAAAGACGGTCAGGCCATTCAGTATTCCTTTCCAAAACCTATCCTCCAGGTTCATTTGTGCTAGTATCGTGTACCTATTCTTGTGCAAAATTCCAGTTACTCGTGCCGCGAGCCCGTGCGTTTGAAAGTACCTACCAACCGCCATTTTGGGCAGCGTGGTTTCGTGTTCGATCGAGCAAGTTCTAGAACTGTAAGTACTTTTGTCTCTTTACAATCTCCCAAAATGCCAGTCGACGACTATAAAGATTTGGTTAAGAAAAGGGGTGTAATAAAAGGAAAGTTTTCTGTTTTTACGAAATTCGTACAGTCATTACAAAACGTAGAAATTTCAGAATCTCAAAAGGTAGCTCTGGAAGATCGTGTTAATAATATTATGTCACTATTAGATCAGTTCACTAGCATTCAAGATGATATAGAATTTCACCCACAGGATTCACAATTAGATTTAGAAAAACAATTAATTGAAAGAGAAACCTTTGAAAACTTATTTTATGAGATCACATCTAAAGCAAAATGCACGCTAAAAAGTAGAGAAAGTATTGACAGCAAGGTTGAGGTGTGTAATAATAACTTTTATCTACTCTCATATCGTTAAATTCAAAATCAGGCCTGTCTCAATCCGCGGTGTAGGCATAAAACTGCAAGTAGTTGCGGGGCCATTTTGTCGTGGTCGTGGCGTGGTATTCACTACGGCTGCCACGCGCCACCCGTTCCGCACGCGCTCTGTCTCCTTCATATTTTTGTTACGTTACGTGTAGTTACGCACAAGTTTCTTGCTTTTGGTGCTTTTGGGAAATTAATAACACAATATAATTATGAAGAAAAAAAAATACATATTTAATAATGATCAACAAAATTATCTACCTGCTTGTGAAGTATGGGCTTAAATGATCATGATTAGGTAAGTTACAAGTTTGGAAATGAGGCGAGATACTGGGGGGGGGGGGGCGAACCTACTAGACGACCAAGATAAAAAGACGAATATCAAACCTGACATCACTCTCACTTACCTTAACCTTTTGACCGCCACGTCAAAAAAACCACGACGTGCCCTCAGCGCCAAGCTAAGACTTCATACTTAAATACCTACAAAACAGTAGTGAGTTCGGAAAGATATCGATAAAACTGACTATTCATTTTTAAACGAAAACTTTTTTTTTAAATAAACGGTAAAGTACCGTAATACAGGAGTTTTATTTTATCCCACTATGTCCTTCTATAATGATCTGTGTCAAAATTTCGGCGCCCTTTATCATTTAAATCCACAATTAAAACCAACAGTCGATATAATCAACACAATACGATCACAGCACTATGTTCAATCATGAAGTACTTTTTTGTCATCCTATGATGACTGTGGCGTAGCTGGCACCGATTTTTTAAACTTGCTCGCCTCCGGACTAGAGGTGTGCAACCGTTATTTATTAAAAATATCGATTTGTATGGTTTCGTATTTATAATCACGACGGAACGGAGTATTAGTATACGTTTGAGGTGAGAGGTTGCTTGTTTGTGGTTTATGTGGGCAAACCTTTATCTTCACAACGGTTTGTCCGATTTAAATTTATGCGGTTTTCTGTAAAATAGCAGTGGGTTTTGGATAAGTAATAATATAGTAATGACTCAATAAAAACAGTGCAAAACAAAAAAGGTAAATTACATTTTGAGAAAAATCTCGCTTGTTAGCCTTTTTAGGCTAGATAGTAATAAAATAAACAAATCGAAAAAAAAAATATATTCATATTTTTTTATTCCAAATATCATAAATGATCGAAAAATTAGTCTTTTAATTAAGTTTGTAGGTAGAACATAACATTTGTAATACTGCGATACAATTAGTCACTTCATCACTTGTAGTAAAATATAGATGAAATAATAATAAAAATATAATGCAGGTACTTATGCAATTAAAAAAAAAATTAAACTTTCCATACAAGTCTAATAATCTTTTTTAAAAATTATTATTTATTTAAAAAAAAATAATTTCACTTTAAATCATAGCTCCATTTGGCACATTATTCATTAATATTTGGTATAATTATGTGTAAACATTCATAAATCTCACTAAGAATAAAATAAAGACAATAATGATTTACGTAATATTTTTTATAGTGTTTTAAGTTTAAGTTAAATTTACTTCAAAATCTTTTTCAAATCCGCACTTTCTTCCATGATGTAAGTGTCATTGTCGACTCCTTGTAATATATTTATTAACTCCTCAGTAGGTATACTCGTATTATTTTCACGCATCGTTATCATTAAAATTTAATAATAAAGGTGCACCTCTATTTAAATACTTTCCGCGTATGACGTCAGGGAATTGTCACGTATAGACGACAGTGGCGTTCCAGGCACAGACAATTTGACAGCGTGATGGGGATGGGCATTATGGTCATTATGATTTATCGATTATCAACTGACACCGACATTTGATGAGCAGTCGACAATGATAAATGGCTCGGTATTAAAAACTTTCATGATTTCTCAATGATAAAACTTCAATATCAACGTTTGTATTTAAATTTTGTAGCATAACTTAAAGAAATTAACTGTAACGTAGGTTACCGGTCAGGTCGATATTCTTGTTACATTGCCTGTTAGCTACATCACTACTTGTCATCCTATCGCGACTGTGGCGTGGAGAGAACTATGTTGTTTAATAAGATTTATTTGTGTTTAAAAGTCTGTCATGTAGTCGTGACAGTGGCGTGCTGGGCACTTTTTGGTTTGTCATCTATAGATGACTATGGCGGTCAAAAGGTTAAAGATGTTTTCTCCTACCATCAGTTTTGAACTCTAAAACGGAATAATACGGCATAAATAAGGAAATATGAATTTGTCGCGAGACTAGCAACTCGACGCGATTTGAGAACGCCCACTGGGATCGGTTAAGCGTAACAACGCTTAATTGCGGCACGCATGTCACGCTTACTTAGCACTTCCACTGTTTTTTCTGTTCCGCGGATATATCAGACTCTGGCGAAATGGGCCCGAAAATATTTGTCGGATATATCCGACGTTGGCGATTCAATCTTACCGAGATATCATAGAAACTTTGAAACTTTTTCTCAATAAAGCCAGGAAAGAATTTCTGAAGATTTCAGAACCAGGGAGACGAAGATAGCTTTTACCAATAATTTTTAATGTGTTAATAATTAAATGTACCATGTCTGTTAAATAAAGTTTCAATCAAATTATTGAATATAAGAAACATACCACTTTGTAGTTCCTGCTCTGGTTCAATACTCTCATTCTCTTCCTCACAATCATCTTGTAATTCTTCTTTGATATCATGATGTTCCTCCTCGGGTTCAGTTCTCTCATTGTCTTGTTCACAATCATCTTGTAATTCTTCTTTGATATCATGATGTTCCTCCTCGGGTTCAGTTCTCTCATTGTCTTGTTCACAATCATCTTGTAATTCTTCTTTGATATCATGATGTTCCTCCTCGGGTTCAGTACTCTCATTGTCTTGTTCACAATCATCTTGTAATTCTTCTTTGATATCATGATGTTCCTCCTCGGGTTCAGTACTCTCATTGTCTTGTTCACAATCATCTTGTAATTCTTCTTGTATATCATGATGTTCCTCCTCGAGTTCAGTACTCTCATTGTCTTGTTCACAATCATCTTGTAATTCTTCTATAATATCATTACTTTCTGATTGACATTCATCAAGTACACAGTTAACATGCACTGTTGGAGTAATAATAAACCCATTGAAAAACTCCCTCTCATCTTGGTTTTTTCTTGATTTTGTCTGTAAACAGTTTTATAAAATGTTCAGTCAAATCCTGATTGTAGTCACTACAAGCTGTCCAAACGTTTACTTTACTTTTGACAGCTACATGAGAAATCACCATATTTCTTACAAGTGCGCTTTGATGAAATATGAGGTAAAGGATATATACAGTGGACCCCCGGTAATCCGACAAACATTTTGCAGGGCAGTGTCGGACTATCGAATTTGTCGGATTATAGAGTACTGCCTAAGACCCCTATAGTCTGGAAATGTTTACAAAAGAGTACCTTCTAATTCGACAAATTACAGATCCCATGATAAAATTCTATATGTATAATTGTATGTATTTTCTCTGAAGTAAAAATCATACTTCATTATGTATGTCAAATTTAGTAAATTAAACAACACAATAGAGAGCTTCAGACCGGGGGTCCACTGAATAGTGGACCTCCAGTTTGTACTGCAAAATGTTTGTCGGATTACCGGGGGTCCCCTGTATACTGTTTAATCACTTGTATTTCATAACCCAATAACAATGTTACTCTCATGCGTAATGTTGTTATTGTTTTTTATAATAAAGTTATGCTTGGACGCAGTTAATGGTGAGATCAAGATTTAGACTCAATTAATGAACAACTAAATATTTTTAAAATATAATTTACGCATTAATGCATGTGTCGCGAGTTTCAAAGTTTTACCAGCAAAGGAAAAATCGTTTAATGATCAACCACCCAAAAATGGACTTTAAGGGCTCTTATACAATGTCGTCTTGTTCAATTCTGTCAATTCTGTCAACAATGTCAATAATGTTGTCTTGTTCAATTCTGTCAATAAATGTATTGTGCATGAAGTCGGAAACCATTTATATCGTAGTAATTGTTTTGTATGTTCCGTGCAAACTAAAAGTACTACAACTTTGAGATTTAAATAACAAAGATCATATAAAATATAAATGTACTTCAGCAGCATTTCCAGGGTACCGGCTCGCTCAAAATAAACATTTTACTGCATCCAACCCCAAAGATTAATTGTGCAAGACTATGTCCCAACAATAATAACTCCTAAAAAAAAGTGACATAGAATTGATTTTTGGTATCATTATTTATAGAAACTCAGCTTCTGTTAGACGAGTAGATAAAAAACTTGTTTCAGGTGGATTTTGTAGTAACCTTCATTCAATGAAAAAACAAGGTATTTTGATATTTAACCCTTTAATTAAAAAAACTTTTTCAAAAAAAATGTAACCGCCTTCAAAAACAACCACAAAAAAGGGTAAAATAACCTACAAAATAACTTTTTTTACAGAAATTGGTGCCTTTATTTTTTTCATTTCATTGTCTTTTTTGCCACCAACTTCTGAAAGAAAAGTTATGTTGTAGGTTATTTTACCCTTTTTTGTGGTTGTTTTTGAAGGCGGTTACATTTTTTTTGAAAAAGTTTTTTATTTTACTCTTTTTAGTTTAAATATTCAACCCAATTCTTGTCTAATAAATCGTTCTCTTAAATGTGCACTAACATTTTGTAATCCGTAGCACCGGTAACAACATTGCTCAAGTGCACAATAAGCTAATAGAATTCCCTATCTCAAAACTACTGAACCGATTTTGATGAAATTTGCAGTATTCCATAAATTAAACAATACATAGTACAACAAAAAAGAATTACTTAAATCGGACTTGTAGTTCCGGGGATATGTGAACACAAACTAAATCAGTCAATGCCTACTCCAAGCCGTTGAGGAGTTGTACCTTCCATCATCAGTTCAGACACCTGAGATGATGATTATCAGATGCAAATACTTGAACAGCTTTAGAAAATATATGAAAATGGTACTATGTGCCTATAAAATTTTAAGGTTGCCTTCGATTTCCCTGGGATCCCATCATCAGATCCTGACCTGATGATCATGGGACCACTTGGGAAGTATATCCTTTCAAACAAAAGAAAAATTTTCCAAATCGGTCCAGGCGTCTTCGAGAAATCAGGGAACATACATAAAAAAAAAACAAAAAAAAAAGATTCCAACGAATTGAGAACCTCCTCCTTTTTTTGAAGTCGGTTAAAAATGATGATGAAGAACTTATTGTAACCAATCATACAGATAAAATAGACAGTCTGATGAAATAATTATGTATGTCATCATAAACTCTTATCAATACCTAATGTTTCTGCTTAAACAATGCTAAGACTCACATGCTACATTCAAATAAAAGTTCAGAAAGCCTATTACTGAAGAGAGCCACACATAATACTTTAATAACAAGTGCCACAGAACAAAGGTCAAACCTCACCTCATCATCCTCATTCAACATCTGAGTGAACAGCTTCTCTGCTTCCACACATTTCCTCTGCAGTTGACAGCATTGCTTTAGTCTAGTGTAGCAGAAGACACAAGCGAGCATCGGTCTACTGTCTTCAGTTATAAACTGCAACAAAAGGGGTCAGTGGGTCGTCATAAGGGGGCGAGTCTTCAAAAGTTCATTTTTCTGTCAAGTACTCGTGCTTGAATTGTCTTTAAAGATCATTTACTTACTGGAATTCCAGTCAGCTTCTCAAAAAGCTGTTGCAGTTCCACATTGGTAACCATAAACATACGAACATCTTCCACTAAACATATTCTACACATTTGCAGCTTTTCTACTTTCATATTGTAAACTAATTTATTGCAAAAAACACTGGTGTTTACAACAAATTATTCAATTTTTGTCATAAAACAATTCAGATACCTAAAGACTGACAATCACACTGACCACAGACTACTAAGAGATCATAGACATAATAATCCTATGGACTGGAAATACCTACACCAAAAACGTGGATACCTACAAGTTCGCCGGGCACATAAAATGGCGGCCAATGCTAGGGTTGTGCCAATCAAGAAACATAGTGTTACTGTAACGAGTATGGATACTAGTATCCCTAGTACTTTTAGGATTACATAATAGTATAACGACTAGATACCATGATTGAATTATAATCCATGTAGTTACGTAAAAAAAATGTAAATTTTCACATTTGCGCTATTGCTTGTTATTAAATATTATACATAATATTTATGTGTTAGCGTTAATTTAAAATTTGACGATTAATTCGGATTGTACAGGTAAACCTTTGGACTTGTTAATTTGTCTTTTTAAAAAGTCTTTTGGTCCCGCCAAGTCTTCTATCACAACAGCCTTCAAATCAGCATTTTTTTTTCCTTCGTATTCTTTCATTGAGGCGTTTAATTGTTTTCTGTTGATTGACGTATTTTTATTTAAAGGCTTTAATTTTTCCAGTTTGTAAAACCTGTAATAGAAAAGATAAATAGTTAAATCAAATCAAATTTTTTCAACTAGGCCAATAATTACAGGCACTTTTGAATGGTCAAAAGACATAAAAATAAATCAGTACAAAATTGTTATGGTGCTACAGTTCTAGACACAAGACATAATAACTGTGAAAGTACCGTAGGTGCCCAATCCAGAGCGAAGATCTCTATGCAAAAGAGCGGACAAGAAACTCCATGGACACTCTTTTTACACTCAACGTAGCAAGTTAAGTGTACAGTTAATATTAAAAAAAAATTAATCAAAATTAAAATAGACCGTGGCAGCTAAGACATGACCAGTCCCATCTGACAGCGCCTTTTCACGAACATGCCAAATGTATCAGCACTATTAACCAATAACTTAATTATGCACTGTTAAAAAATAATTTGCATATTGCATTTTATTGCTAAAAGTTATTTTCAAGTGACAGTTGACAAGTCTTTGACAGATTGCGGCGCTTGATGTGCTGCCGTCTGTTTGTCAGAAAACGGTTAAAAATTCAACATCTACATACCTCTTTGGGCACTGTTCCCACAAATTGATGGGTCAACTGCAATGGTGCCTCCATTACACTAGATGGTTCATCTATTACGGTAGATGGTTCCTTTATTATGGCAGATTTACATTGATTCAGTAACTGACGTCAGTGCTGGCGCCAAAAACTGACTCATGCTATTTAGACGAGGTCAGTATTTCAAGAAATTAATTTACATTATGGCAGTGCCAGGTCAGCACTGACTCGTCAGTGGACCACAGACTACATATCAGTGGACTGACGTCAGTTACTGACTCAATGTAAATCTGCCATTACAGTAGATGTACAACAAACATCAGATTCTTGAGTGTTGCTTGTTTCACAGAATACAAATGACTCTGGAAGTTGTTTTTTGTTGGATGTTTGAAAAAAAATATGAAATATGCATTACTATCCATATAACTTAGGCTAAAAAACCAGGCTGTTATTTAACAATCATTTTAATACACACTTACCGAAGATATTGTAGGTACAGAGTTCTCATGTAACCTAATAACATCAAGTGTTCTGTTAAAACATTTTTCTTCAAAGTGAAGTGAACACATAAGCCAGTCGTTACTTCGAGGACAAATTTTTTCGTCACCGATAGAGTCCAACCATTTTTTCTTCAATCTTTTATTTTTGGGAAACCTATAAATGATTAGTATTTTTTATCAATATATCATTTGGTAACAGTTTCAGTGTAACGAAGGACTAGTATCGGGAACTATTACAGCAACGATACAACACTATTATTATTGTAAACAAACGAACGAAAATAAAAAAATGAAAAATATTGTCTGTAGGACGGAAATAAACCCAAATATTAATACTCTAACCATGAAAACAAGGTCACATAGCGATTTCTTTACCGAAATTGTTCTATTTCATGTAGTTTTGCATGAAAACCTGTTACTAACCTGTACAAAGTCAATTCAGGCTGATTTTTCTTTTTTCTGACATGACAAGACACAATGGAACATCCAGGCATGTTGAATTACTGTTTCTTAATGGTAACACGCACTTTTAAAAGAAAACACTCCGTAATTTACTCAAAAATCTAAATTTAACAAAAAGTAAACAACTGTTTGACAGCAGAACTACCACGAAACTTGGCACATAAAATGGCGAAATGGGCACGTTTCTGTCTGTGGGAAATATCCCAACAAAATATTCCATTTTGAGCAACAACCGAAATATTGTTGTCTCTTTTGTCAAATCTGATTACTGCATTAGAAAGAAAGAGACAAACCAATATTTCACTCTCTGTCTCATGTTGGACTCATATATTTTGTATAAGCAAAATGTATGTATAGAACATCGGGGCGTCTCCATATAACTTTATCTCAATGAGATAAAAGGATTATAATGTCTATGGTTCAAGCACACCGCGAGGTGAAAAATTAAACTGACTAAAATTTAATCTGCCCCGTTCACGGTCGTCCGCTGGTATAACTTTTCGCCTGATTAGGATAAATTTTAGCGACCTTTTTACCTCGCTAAATTTTATCCTGCTGTCAGATTGTCATTGAGTTTTGTTGTTAATGCTCGATTCGCGCCGTAAAAACGAATATTTTTATTTTAGAGAGTAGGTACCTAATTCATCGTCTCGGTGAATATTATTTGTGGATCATGGATATTATTAATATTACACCGGCAAATTGATTTTTCATGTTCCGGTTCATTTTTTTCCGGCAATTTTACGGAGATTACAATATAATATTCGGACTGTTATGTTGAATTGAATTGTTATTTGTTTGATAAACTGAGCTGTCAATTGAATTTGACAGCTAACATTGATAGACACATTGCATTGTTAAAAAGTAATTGAATGTATGTTCATATTTATAATCTGCATATTAGGATATTAGGAACGTTTTTCGTTTTTAACCGACTTCAAAAAAGGAGGAGGTTCTCAATTCGTCGGAATCTTTTTTTTTTTTTTTTTTTTTTTTTATGTATGTTCCCCGATTTCTCGAAGACGCCTGGACCGATTCGGAAAATTTTTCTTTTGTTTGAAAGGGTATACTTTCCAATTGGTCCCATGATCATCAGGTCAGGATCTGATGATGGAATCCCAGGGAAATCGAGGGCAACCTTCAAATTTTATAGGCACATAGTACCATTTTCATATATTTTCTAAAGCTGTTCAAGTATTTGCATCTGATAATCATCATCTCAGGTGGATGAGCTGATGATGGAAGGTACAACTCCTCAACGGCTTGGAGTAGGCATCGACTGATTTAGTTTGTGTTCGCATATCTCTGGAACTACAAGTCCGATTTAAGTAATTCTTTTTTTGTTGTACTAAGTATTGTTTAACTTACGGAATACTGCAAGTTTCATCAAAATCGGTTCAGTAGTTTTTGAGATAGGGAATTTTATTAGCTTATTGTGCACTTGAGCGATGTTGTTACCGGTGCTACGGATTACAAAATTTTAGTGCACATACATGTAAGAGAATGATTTATTTGACAAGAATTTGAGTTGAATATTTAAACTAAAAAGAGTAAAATAAAAAACTTTTTAAAAAAAAATGTAACCGCCTTCAAAAACAACCACAAAAAAGGGTAAAATAACCTACAAAATAACTTTTCTTTCAGAAGTCGGTGGCAAAAAAAACAATGAAATGAAAAAAAAAATAAAGGCACCGACTTCTGAAAGAAAAGTTATTTTGTAGGTTATTTTACCCTTTTTTGTGGTTGTTTTTGAAGGCGGTTACATTTTTTTTTAAAAAGTTTTTTTACTCTATGCTAGTAGCTGTAATCACTGTATTTTTACCCAATATTTATGATTAAATATATGGAAAGTAATCCAGCTGTTTTCAATAAACGAGAATCATCGATCCACGCGGACCTCCCAACAGGTTATGGGCCCAGCAGAAAACACGCTGTGAGTACTGCGCAAATTTCAATAATTACAACGATTGAAACATATTACCAAGTAATTTACAATGTCGAGCGAGGGCGCGCAAGGGCCTCATGCCGCCTACTCATTCGACAAGCTGGACGGTGGCGGTGTGGCGAGCTACCACAATTGGAAATTCCAGATGAAAATGGCTTTCATTATGGAAGGGCTGTGGCCATGTATTGAGAGAACTGAGGGAGAGGTAATAACTCCTGCCAAGGACCAAAAAGCGTTGGCACGAATCTGCCTATCTGTGAGAAGCAACTGCATCTAGTACCTCAGGTCAGTCACCACCGCAAAACAGGCATGGGACAAGCTGAAGTACGTTTTCGAGGACAAAGGGTTGTACCGAAGGGTCCTGCTGCTCCGGAAGCTACACAGATCGAATTACAACGACTACAGTTCCATGGGAGAATATATCGACGGGGTGATGACACTTGTACAGCAGCTTGCTGACATCGGCCGTGTCATCGAAGACAAGGAAGTAGCAGAATTACTACTGAGTGGGCTGCCGCAGGAGTTTGATGTGCTTGTTTCGAGTCTGGAGACCGCAAATATCTTGGAAAATCTGACAAGCGAAGCAGTGCGAGCGCGTCTTCTACAGGAGGAGTTCCGTAAGCAGAGCGACAACGGAGTCTCCGTACCCAGCGAGTCGTCCTTCGTGGTTTGTCACTACTGCAAGAAGCCGGGCCACGTAAAATCGAAGTGTTTTAAGCTTAAGCGTGATAACAAAAATAAAGGCAATAAAAAGCCAGTGCAAGCCTCCGCGCAAAGTGAAACACATGCTCTGTGGTGAAACATTTTTGGTGTGTGCCTTAGCTGAGTGTATAAATAGTGCAAACTGGTTAATTGACTCAGGTTGCACATCACATATGTGTAATAACAAGAACCTCTTCACGTCTATGGACACTAGTTTCACAACTGAGGTTACTGTGGCTGATAATAATGTATTGCAATGCAAAGGGAAAGGTCATGTAACTGTTTCTTTTGATAAGTGTTCTAGAACCATAGAAAATGTCCTCTATGTTCCTAATCTCTCGGCCAATTTATTATCTGTAAGCAAATTAACTGTTAAAGGATATTCTGTGATATTTAACAATGATAAATGTCCTCATGCACCCTGCCAGGAAATGAGAAGGAGCAGGAGAGTGCTTTAGCAGCTGGTTCGGTGCCAGTGGATGTCTGGCACAAGCGGCTGGGACACCTGAGTCTTCGTGGTATGTGTGCACTTCGTGATAATCTTGCTGAAGGTGTAAAATTTAACAGCGATCAGTTTGGAGATTGTATTCCGTGCATTATGGGAAAGCAAACGGTGAAGACCTTTCCTAAGGGTAGTACCAAGTGAGCTCAACGACTGTTGGAGTTAGTACACTCTGACGTCTTTATAATAATAATAATAATAACTTCTTACATCCATTTTGAGAGTGAAAATTAACACACATGTTGAAAGTAGCTCCATTATGTCTGCCTCTCAAAATGGATGTAGGAACGGGTCCCGTGGTACTAAGGAGCTGCTCCTCATTGACATGGCCATTAGTCAACAGGTTCGTCGATCTCGCAGGGATCTGTCCACATGCTGGATAGATTATAAGAAGGCCTACGACTCGGTGCCACATACATGGCTCATGAGGGTGCTGGAGTTGTACAAAATAGATGCAACTCTACGTGCCTTCCTTGAGTCGTGTATGGGGCAATGGAGAACGGTCCTTCGCTATCCAGGGTGTCGACAGATCCAGGCGAACGATGAACCTGTATGGATCAAGCGGGGAATATTCCAGGGCGACAGTTTGAGTCCACTTTGGTTCTGCTTAGCCCTGAATCCTCTAAGTACATTGCTGGAGGACTCAGGTCTAGGCTATCGGTTGAGGAGAGGTGGTCAGGTCATATCTCACCTTCTATACATGGATGATCTGAAACTCTTTGCCCCCAGCAAATTGCAACTGATGGAGCTACTGAAGGTAACTGAAACTTTTAGTAGTGCCATCAGGATGGAATTTGGTGTGGACAAATGTGCAGTCATGTATGTAAAGCGAGGGGAGATTATGGAATCTGAAGGGATTCAGCTTTCAGATTCCATACACCTTAGATCACTTTCCTCATCCGAGACCTACAAGTATTTGGGTATGTCGGAAGCGTTAGGCATTAATGTACCGGACGTGAAACAATCGTTGAAGGACCACTTCTTTGGACGCCTGAAAAAAGTTTTAAATAGCCTTCTTTCAGGCGGAAACAAGGTGCGCGCCTTCAACGGTTGGGTCATGCCGGTTTTAATGTACTCTTTCGGCATACTCAAATGGACTCAAACTGAACTCGACGCCTTGGATAGACGAGTCCGTACGCTGTTGACTGCAAACCGGATGCATCACCCACGATCATCGGTGATGAGGCTGTACATCCCGCGGAAATGCGGGGGTCGAGGCTTTTTAAATGCTAAGACCCTCCGCAACCGCGAGGTGTGCAGTCTCAGAGAATATTTTTTGAAAATGGAAGTGGGTATGCACCGAGATGTGGTCACAGTGGACAAGGGACTCACCCCGTTGTCCATGGCTAAAGAGAACTGGCACATACCTGTGATACTCAGTACCGAAGACCGCAGGGAGGTATGGCAAAGCAAGGAGCTACACGGACGCTTCTACCGGGCCCTTCATGGGCCCGATGTAGATTTTCTAGCGTCCGTGTCCTGGCTACGTTTCGGTGACCTCTTCGGGGAAACTGAAGGTTTTGTCTGTGCGATTATGGACGAAGTTATCTTGACGAACAACTACCGGAGACATATTATAAAGGATGGGACGATTGACGTGTGTCGGGCATGCCATCGTCCTGGTGAATCCATTAGACATATTATCTCTGGTTGTTCTCGTCTTGCTAACGGCGAGTACTTGCACAGGCACAACCTAATAGCCAGAATCATCCACCAGCAACTTGCATTGAAATACAAACTTGTGGAATCTGAGGTACCGTATTACAAGTATGTGCCCGACCCAGTTCTCGAGAAAGACCATGTCACGTTGTACTGGGATCTGCCTATCATTACTGATAGGACTATTGTCGCCAATAAGCCTGACATAGTAGTGATAGACAGATCAGCGCGCCGCGCAATGATAATCGATGTTACCATCCCACATGACGAGAACCTCGTGAAGGCTGAGAAAGATAAACAAATCAAATATCTCGACCTGGCGCGCGAGGTTGTCGACATGTGGAATGTGAACTCGGCTATCATTGTGCCGATTGTCGTTACTGCCAATGGCCTGATGGCAAAGAGCCTCGACGAACACCTTTCGAGGCTCTCCTTAGGGGGTTGGATCAAGGGCCTGATTCAGAAGGCAGTACTTCTTGATACGGCTCGTATTGTGAGGAGGTTCCTGTCTCTGGAGCCCTAACCACCGGTAGCTTGGACCCCGCTCCCACACCGGTGGAACACTGTTTTTTATATTTTTAAATGTTTTTTGTTTGTTTGTTTTTGTAAAGAATATTTAAAAATATGTGAAATATGTACAAAAGATGAATAAACGAATAATAATAATAATAAATCTTTATTGCATAAAATGGTACTTGTAGTTTACATTGTTGGTATGATGATGAAAGGTTCATAAAATTACAAATTTATTGGGTGAGGTGCTGCTCTCCTTGCTAGATTGCTGAGCAACCTGTATTAAGGAGAAACAGTTTGCCCCCCTACAAAGTATTCTATATTATGTATGCTAGGTGTTATTTCCTTACAATGTGGTTGCTTACTTCAACATTATTATAAAATAAATATTCTTAGAGCTTAATAAACAAAAGAAAAAAGACAACATGCAATTATAATTTAAAAAAAAAAAAAAAAACAATCTTTGAGTCGTGTCTGTGTAAATAATTAGGTGTAATGAATATGAAATCATGGTATAAAATTAAATTAAATTAAATTAAAATACAATTATTATAATAAAATTAAATTAAACAAAAAATTAAAATTAAACATTAAAATTAGGCCAATACAATAATAATGTCAATGAGATTTATGATAAAATTTTCAACAGTGCCTCAGTCTCATCATAGGTTTTGGAGAGAAGGAACGAGCGTACGGTACTTTTGCATTTTAAATAAGTTAGACCAAATATGGGTAAGGTTGCATTAAGTTGGTTGTACAGGTATGGGCCAAGATAGCAAAAGAATCTTTTGGTGAAACGGAATGCCGGCCGAGGGATTGTACAAACACTATCTTTACGTCGCTTCGAGATTGTTCTGAATGGGGTTTGTTTGTGTTGAAGAAGAACAGACTGCAATATGAAAAGCTGTCTGACATTTAAAACATTCCAATTTTCGTAAAGCTTTTTTGTTGGGTAGATAATAGGTTTAAATGTAGCTACTTTCAGTATTGCCCTATGTGCTATTTCTAGCGGTTTCAATGTGGTTTTAGCTGTACCACCCCAGCATGTAATACAATAACCAACAATAGATTGGCACAACGCATGATAGACACTACGTATTACAGTTAAATTGGCGACGTGACGCAGATTCTTAAAAACATAAATGATCTCATCTCTCATCAATGATTTATTTATTTATTTATTTATTATTTACTTACATTTACCATTACAGGATAACCCAATGCGATAAATGCGAACTATTTAATCCTAACTTACTTACCTATTACTTATAACTAATTACAAACAAAGCATTCCTTGTGAATTCACTCAGAGAACAGTAGAATAAGTCCGTCTCACTCGCTATGAGGTTAAGCGTGCGGAGCGTACGCGTCAGCGGGGCCTCCTTTAGAAGGTTAGTCCGAGCACGAGGTTCCACTAGCAGCCGTGGCTGTCGTCGTCGCCACACGTACCTGTCCGGAACACATAGACTCACCTGTCTTAAAATAACTGCATTATGCACTTTCCCTCTAAGCAATTTAAATATATATAAAGCTAATGCAAGATCCCTTCTAACCCTTAGCTCATTATATCCGACCATACCTAAAATAAATAAGGTGGGATACATTAACGGGTAAAAGGGATAGACTCCATAATAACGCTTATATAAATATCTTACAAATTTATTTTGTACCTTCTCCAGCATGAGACTATATTTAGTTTCATGCGGAGCCCAGATGACTGCATTACATTCTAACTGGCTTCTCACCAATGCATTATATAATGCTATAATAGCTTTCACATTAGTGAGCCCTCGTACTGTACGCAGCATGAAACCTAAATTTCTATAAGCTTTTTTACAGTTCCGCATGATGTGTTCTCGAAAAGTCAAGCCAGTGTTAAATGCTACTCCTAAGTCCTTTACTTCTGTGACCCGTTCCATAGGCAGCCCGTCAATATAGTAGGTATGTAAAATGGGATTGTGTGCGCGAGAAAAAGAGATGATAACACACTTCGAACTATTAAATTGCAATAGATTTTCCTTACTCCATTTCACTACCCTATCTATATCCCTTTGTAGCCTGACACAGTCATCGTCGCTCTTTATCTCAAGGGACAACTTTAGGTCGTCGGCAAACAACAGACAAGATGCGTCTAGGACTACTCTTGGCAGGTCGTTAACCACCAAAAGAAAGCCCAAAGGGCCAAGATTGCTCCCTTGACTCACCCCGGACCTCGTGAAATATGGATCTGACACGTGTCCCGCATATTCCACATATTGCTGCCTATCCCTCAAATAACTAGCAAAAAACCGGAGTGAATGCGGGGTAAAACCGACGCCTGCAAACTTTTTAAGCAATATGTCATTATCGACGAGATCGAACGCCTTACGAAAGTCAAAGTAAGCAGCATCAGTTTGTCCCCCACTATCCACCGTCGGCACCAGATGAGCCATGTGGCAGAGCAGATTACTGGTGGTACTTCTTCCCGGTCGGAACCCATGTTGAGCGTCTGACAATTGTGCGCTAGCCTGAAGATATATACTTTTGTATATGGCAGTCTCCAATACTTTCGCCGGCGTAGACAATACTGCAACTGGTCTGTACCCATCCACTGATTCTGCTGACCCTGCCTTCGGAACCGGAACAACGCGGGTCACTTTCCACCTTTCCGGAAACACGGCCGTTTTGAGGCACTGGTTATATATATGAAGTAACGGCTTTGCCAGCGCTACTCGACAATCCCTGAATATATAAGGCGGGATGCCGTCAGGCCCTGCGGAGCGTTTTGGTTTAAGATCTCGGAGCGCACGACTCACATCTCCTAACTGTAATTGGTCCAAGTGCACCCGCGCTGCTCCGTTTCCGCTACCCGCGCTGGCTACAGCCGCGTCTACATCCAACTCTGGTCGTTCAGCCCTATACACAGAATAGAAGTAAGCCGCAAACTCTTCCACAGACTGTTGCCCAGATAATGCCACACCGTCTTTCAAGATCGCTTGCGGGCTTCTCCTACCTTTTTTGGACTTGGCATAATTCCAAAAGGATTTAGGATCACTCAGCATTTGCTCTTGAACACGGCTGCGATATTGTTCCTCTGCTACTATTAACATATTTTTGACGTTAGTTCTACATCGAGCAAATGCTTCGTAATCGACCCTTGATCCGCTTACTTTGTATTGCTTATGCCGAGCAGCTTTCAACTTTATGTTGCGAATTATTTCAACAGTGTACCACTCAGGATAAATGTATCTTGAGTTTACACGACTTCGCTTTTTTTTGGGTACACAGTCATCTATAATAGAATTAATAACATAATAAAAATAATTTAAACCTACTTCTAAGTCCATTTCATACAATGGAGTCCAATCCACGGCTGTAATTAATGAGTATAATGACAAAAAGTCGGCTTTATTAAAGTTCCACCCGTCTAGTACACATGCGTTACTATGAGGTGTAGCTGAGCCTGCTGAGTTAGGGTGCCGGCGCAGGCGCGTGTGTGTACTGACCGAGATGTCGAGCGGCGGGTGGTACGCGTCTACCGGTACGAGCGGTGCCTCTGCCGCGCGCACGCTCACACTCCCTCCCTCCGTCAATGTACTTAGCACCAAATCCAAATGACGACCATTACAATTTCTCACTACGTTACTCTGAGTGAATTCACAGAAAGTTTCAAAGTATTCATAATAATTCTTTATGGCTACCGAACACGAATACAAGTTAAAATCACCTAAAACTAGTATATCCCTGTACTTATTACATAATTGTTCTATGATGTTAAACATTACCATGTATTCACTATCACTACTACCAGGTGGAATATAGAGGACACAAAACAAAAACAAAAATCTGTTACGTAGGTAAACAGTAGCACAAACCAGTTCGAACATATGATCGTCCACGTTGACGTCATCGGGTAATGACACTCGTCGCAACTCAAAACGCGGTGTGGCCACTAGACACGCGCCGCCTTGTTTCCGTCCATCTGCTCGGTCGCACCGCAAAATAGTAAATCCAGGTGGACATATTTCTGCATCGTGGATGGAGTCATTGCAGCCGGTTTCCGTAATGGCGAACAAGTCTGCATTTGCCATTGAAATATTGGTGAAACATTCTTCAAGCTTTGTCCGAAGCCCGCGCACGTTCTGATAAAATATTTCGACGGAATTATTCAGGGTTTCTAGGGTTGTTGGTTGGTCTACGAAACCACACCCATTCCGCAAATTCTATATTAACGGCCCAGCTTTCAGGCTGACATAACTTTACATATTTGCTCTCCGGAACTCCAATGATAAATGATGCATAATCCCTCTCAGTTCTATGTTTTATTTTCTCCACTTTAATTGGTACTTCTTCGTCATAAATGTTCCTTACATATTTTTCTAAACTTTCTACTGTTGTTTGTTTTTGTAAACGCCATACGTGCAAGTATCTTTTCTTTTCCGTTCCCTGTATGTCAATTGCACTCGTATTTCCGCCTTTTTTTACTTCACTGTTCGAGTGTCTGGTTTTTTTCCTTGTTACAGTAGTCCAATTTGCCTCTTTTTCTAGATTTTCCTTTTCCTCGATCAAAACATTCCCAGACCTCTCATTATTTACCACTGGTATCTGATCTTCCTTCGATACTACTTTCGCTGATTTCGTGGCCACAAATTCCTTTCCTGGCACTTTATTGCCCACTACCTGCTTCTGTTTATCTATGACGATTTTTGCAAAAGACGGTGTAAGCCTTGTAGAGCTTTCCTCAATATTACTTGACACTTTTGCTTGACTTTTCTTTAGACTGGCTTCTAAGGTCTCATTTCTATCCATTAAAGTTTTAATTCTTGCTTCAAGTATATCAACTTTATTCACCTTTTGCTGTAGTACCCCCAAATTTTTTTTTAATTCTTTTAACTCTGTTTCCGTATTAATAAATCTATTTTGCATTAATTTAAATTCTTTCCGCTGCTCCTCCAAATAAAACTTCACTTCCCCTCGAAACTCCCGTATCTCGTCTAAAAGTAAGCTCTCCGTATCAATTACTACGCTTGTATTCCGTCGACTACCTCTCTCGGCGGTGTTCACATGGTTGCTCGGTGAAAACGCTTTGCTGGTGACCGTAGTTCCTCGGACAGGTGTGTCTGTATTACCCCTTTTCGGCATTGTGCATGTGCACTCGGGACATATCCATAGACTCCTGTATTCGGGCGTAAAAGCTTCCACATCTTCCATCGTTAGGGCCAGACAAATAAGATGGAATTTCTTCTTACATTTTACTCGCGAACACTCCATAAACTGTGAGTCACTAACGACAGCATCGCAGCCGCTACACTTCGATTCCATTTAAAACTTTCAAATGTATAATAAATATTTTTTTTATTTATAGTAGCACACACGATACGTAACACGTCCATACGCGTCCGCGCGCGCGGTAATTATCTATGATGACATCTTTGGTCCCATGTCCGAGCCTAGTTGGGGAGGAGCACGTTATCTGGTGACGTTCACCGACAGTGTTGCCAGTATGATTTCCCAAAAAAGTACGGTTGGCTTTCTGAAAAGGTACGGTTTTTAACTTCAAGGTACGGTTTTGTCGAAACACTTCTGCAAGAACTAGATCAGTTTTTTTCTTCTTTTGCTAAAATTTTGAAAAATGCTATATTCTACTCATATTCTACAGCGAAAACAAGCTGTTTGTCAAAAATTATGAAAATAATGTTTTAGGAACTAAGAAAATTCCATTTAGGTAAGTAATTTGTGTCCATATTGTAGTGCCAAATGTGACAGAAAGTTGAAAAAAGTATGAGTCTCATTATTTTCTATTAATTTCTCGACAGACGGTAATCGTAAAATAATAATTTAACTTACCACGTATGTACATAAATAAATTACTTCCTAACACATGCTTGAAGCTCCAATAATGTGATAAGTGTCATTCTGTCTGTAGATATGCTTTGTTTCATTCCAAATAGGTTTTTTTTACCCTTTGTTGTGAAAAATAAATCACTAGTTTAGAAAAGGTACGAAAAAGGTACGGTCTACACTGAGGTACGGTTGTGGTACGATTGTGTGATGAATAGTACGGAAAACCGTACTTTTTGGTACGGTCTGGCAACGCTGTTCACCGATGACTACTCGCGGAAGACATAGGCGCCCATTACACGGTCAATCTAGATCGCGATCCGCGATCAAAATCAATGATCACGATCCAGATTGATAATGTACGAGTTAGATTGACGGATTGATGTATCTGATCACAAAATTATCTAGATATTTTGAAATCCAGATTGCGATCCCCTGATCGCGATCAAGATTGAACGTGTAAGCGCAAGATCGCGTCAGTACAAGCTGTGCGCTCATTGAAAATGGACGACGATGACACACGATCCTCGTCGCCGCCGATTGAACCGGTGAATTTACCTTCGCTTCCACAATTGGAAGATTTCATTATGCTTTTAGAAACGTTACTAGAGCTATGGAATATCCAGCATAAATATTACCCTGAAAAATCAGCCCTTAGGGCTGATTTTTCAATAGTCGGTTAACTTTTATCGGAGGATTAAAAATAGCGATTTGACATATTTTCTATAGATAAGCTGTCAAACCGCCATTTTTATTCCTCAGATAAAAGTTATCTGACTATTGAAAAATCAGTCCTAACAAATACATATAAGAGACAAGCTGGATACGAAAAGTTACTCGATGTTTTCAAAAAAATCAAGCCACAGGCAACAGTAGACAATGTCCACGAGAAAATACCTAAATAGCTTTATAGCGGCCATACACCATACTGCCTATCGTACAATCGGCATGACGCTGCCGATTTGATCAGTTAGATTTGACCGTGTGTGGGCGTGGAATCCATCAAATTGGCATGACAATAGGCTTGATCATGCCGATTTGATCATGCCAATTTGATCAAATCGATTTGATCAAATCGGAATGATCAAACTTCAAATCGGCAGCAGTGATACCAACTTAGCAACTTTATAGCTAGATCTAGCTAATATTCGGTAGCTACTTTTTAACCGACGTAAAAAAAGGAGGAGGTTCTCAATTCGAAACGTATATTTTTTTGGAACGAAGTTCCTTATGGCGCGTTGCGAAAGGGGGCTAGGCGGAAAAAATTGTAACGACACTTTTTACAGACTGCGCGACGCAAAGAAGGGTAATGTGTGTATTACCATGGAATGGAATGGAATGGACTGGACTGTAATGGAGTGGAATGGAGTAGAGTGGAGTGGAATGGAATGGAGGGTCCAAAATCGCCTGAACCTTTTTTTAACTTGCTATCGTCAAGCAAATGTTTTCCGACCTTCAAGCGATTTTCGACCTTATTGACATTCGAAATTTAGTTTGTTTTTTCTCACATTCTCGTTAGCTAACATTGCTCCTTCATTAAAATCCGGTGTTGGCATAAATGTCAATAAAGTCGAAAATCGCTTGAAGGTCGGAAAACATTTGCTTAACGATAAGCAAATGTTTTCCGACCTTCACTTGTATTACCAACTGATTCCCACTAGTGGGATACTTAAATCGGTAAAAAAACAAGTCGGTAAAAAGTAGCTAAAAAGTTAAGCCACAAGTTTTATAAAATTGTAGCTGTCGGTCACCGAATAATAGCTAGATCTAGCTATAAAGTAGCTAAGTTGGCATCACTGCTGCCGATTTGAAGTTTGATCAAATCGATCGTCATGCCGATTGGACGATAGGCAGTATGGTGTATGGTGTATATGGACGAACTGCCAATTTGATCAAATCGATCGTCATGCCGATTGTACGATAGGCAGTATGGTGTATGGCCGCTATTAGATCCAACTATAGGCGAGAAATAAAGAAAATTACTTCATCAAAAAGATCTGGAGCCGGTGTAATAATAATAATATTCCACAACTATCACACAACACCATCTAGTCCCAAGCTAAGCAGAGCTTTTGTTATGAGTACTAGACAACTGATAAACATACTTATATATCTCTAAATACATACATATTATATATAAAATTACACCCAGACACAGAACAAATGATCATGCTCATCACACAAACATTTTGTCCTGGGTGGGAATCGAACCCACGACCTCCGGCATAGCAGTCAGGGTTACTAACCACTAGACCACAGGTGTTGATGTATAGTGTAGTTTTTTATAATCGTCAACTTCAGCAGTTATTTGGATTTCATTTAGTAGATTCAAAATTATGAGTGTACATTTCTCTATTGAGCAACCACTGTTTAACCCAGCGCCTTTTTCGAATCCTTTTTTTCAACGTTAAGGCTAAAACAAGGGACACTACCGCCTTTACTTTATTTATATCCATGGAAACAGGTGTTAACGCGGTGGTTACGATACACGGACTGAAGAAATCAGGATTGAACGTGTAATGTTAAGACACGATCCAGTGATCCGTGATCTCGATCCGAGATCTCGGATTGCAATCTAGATTGACCGTGTAATGGGCGCCGTATGGCTTCTTAATGAAGAACAAAGATGAGGTAATGTCCTGTTTTATCAAGTTTAAGCTTTTAGTGGAGAGACAGACTGAATCTTTGATTAAATGTTTACGGTCAGACAATGGCGGTGAATAGGTACTGCAGTGCAAAATTCATCAATTATTTATCTAGTCAAGGGATAGTCCACCAAACCACTATACCGTACAGTCCGCAGCAAAATGGTGTAGAGCGTAGTGGCGCAGAGCGATTAAATAGGACTTTAGTTGAAAAGGCGAGGACAATGCTTTCTGACTCTGGCCTAGGACCGCACTATTGGGGTGAAGCTGTAATGACAGCGATTTATTTGAAAAATAGGTCCCCTACTGCTGCGTTGCCTGGCTCCACCCCTGAGGAAGTTTGGACTGGTTCCAAAGTGAACCTTAGTCACTTAAGGGTGTTTGGATATCGAGTATTTTCTCTTGTACCTGAAAGTAAACGTAGTGGTAAATTTAGTGAAAAATCTAAAGAATTTATTTTTGTAGGCTATTGTGATTATTCGAAAGGCTACAGATTGGTGGACCCCTGCAATCCTAAAAGGATAATTAAATCTAGAAATGTTTATTTTATTGAATTGACAAATAATGATAATTCTAATTTATAGTAATAATAATAATTTTATTAATTTGGACATGAATAATAATTCTAGTAGAAATAATGATAATATTGTTGGAATTAATCTGATTTTATCTCAAATTTCAGGCACTCCAGTGCAGGAGCCCTCTGTTGGTATTGAGGCCACCAGTCAGAGTGATTCTCTTGCTGAGGAGAGAAGCGAGTCTCCAAGTGTGGGAGAAGGCCGGTCTCCAGTTGAGGAGGAAGGTCAGTCTCCTGCTGTGGAGACAAGCCAGCTCCCTGATGAGTCTGACAGCTCGTTGGAGGACAGGTGCCCCTCGTTGTGCAGTTACACAGAGGACACCGAGTTCATTCCTGAGATGGCTGCCAGTGATCGTCCAGTGAGGACTACAAGAGGTATTCGACCCAAGAGGTATGATGACTAAATTTCTGATCGTTCTTTTCTCTCTCATACACCATGTTTTGACGAGCCCCAGTCTTATGATGATGCAATGGCTGGTACTAATAAGACTGAATGGGAGTCCGCGATTAAAGAGGAATATAATTCTTTAATAAAGAACAGGGTTTGGACGCTTGTAGACAGACCATTGAATAGAAATGTTATAAAGTCGAAGTGGGTTTTCAAGGTCAAACAAGACGCGTCAGGAAATTTTGATAAATTTAAGGCACGTTTAGTTGCACGAGGATTTAGTCAGAAACCTGGTGTGGATTTCGATAAGACGTTTTCACCCGTAGTTCGACATTCAACTTTGCGTATTTTATTCAATTTGGCTAATGAAAAAGATATGGACATTGACCATATAGATGTCACTACCGCGTTTCTGAATGGATCCCTACAGGAGGAAATCTATATGGAGCAGCCTCCTGGATTTGAAATTGTTGATAACAAAGTATGTATGTTACAAAAAAGCATCTATGGTTTGAAACAAGCAGGAAGAGTATGGAATGAGACTGTACACAATTTGTTAACTAGTCATGGATATTCACAAACACGCTGTGAGCCATGTGTTTATGTAAAAAGAAATAATACTAAGTCTAAAATTTTGGCATTATATGTAGATGATTTTTATATATTTAGTAACTGTAATTTAGAAAAAGAAGCTCTCATTACATTGTTAAAGAATAATTTTGAGATTAAAAACTTGGGATCTATTAAAAACTGTCTTGGCATCAGTGTGCATAGAGATGGAGATAGGGGTACAATTATTTTAAAACAATCAGAGTACATTAAAAGGCTCCTTGTTCGTTTTGGCATGTTAGAATGTAAAGGTGTCTCTACACCAATATCTGTAAAATAATGATAAATTTGAAAAACCTCTTGAAAATAATGAGTCTAAATTCAATTATAGAGAACTGATTGGAGGCCTTATGTACTTAAGTGTATGCACTAGACCTGATATTTCATTCAGTGTGAGTTTGTTGAGCCAATTTAATAATAATTATAATCAAAGTCATTGGTTGGCTGCCAAAAGGGTCCTTCGTTATTTGAAAAATACTTTAAATTATGGTTTGATTTTTACTAAATGTAAAAATGATAATTTAGAGGTGTTTGCTGATGCTGACTGGGCGAATGATCCTATTGACAGAAGATCTTATTCAGGATTTGTAATTAAGATTGGTAACAATACTGTCAATTGGGAAAGCAGAAAACAACGTTGTGTTGCATTATCTAGCACTGAAGCCGAATACTTGGCTATTGGCGATGCATGTAAAGATGTTTTATTCATAAAAAGTTTTTGTCATGAAATAACAGGTTGTAAAATTAAATGTAAGATGCGTAATGATAATTTAAGTGCAATTAAGCTCTTGGAGAGTAAAGAGTGTCACAAGAAGACAAAACACATTGATGTTCGTTATCATTTTGTGAAAGATTTAGTGTACAATGGTTGTATCCATGTAACTTATCTTCCTACAGACAGAATGATAGCAGATATTCTGACTAAAGCTCTACCATGTAGTAAACATAAACCCCCTTACTTATAAAAACTTGTGTTGCTTAGCTACCGATTAAATATCACCTGTCCTTGTCATTTCTATTTTAATGAATAGAGATGGCAAGTGACTTAAGAGCTATTTAAGATAAGTAACGTCTAATCAATGTTTATAAGTAAGGGGGAAAGGTTTTATGTATGACTTAAATGTAAGAAATGTTTAATAGAGTTGAGCATGTATCTCTATCCTATGTAAGTGTGTTTTTTGAATTTAAATGTTTTTGTTTTAATGATAATATGCAGCTTAAGGGGAAGTGTTAAAAAGTAATTGAATGTATGTTCATATTTATAATCTGCATATTAGGAACGTTTTTTACTCTATGCTACTAGCTGTCATTGTCACTGGAATCTATCTGTGCTCTTGTCCATTAACATGGTTTGCCCCCGTTCAGCTTACAATTTAAATCATATTTTATTTAAATAATCATTGTATTTTTACCCAATATTTATGATTAAATATATGGAAAGTAATCCAGCTGTTTTCAATCAACGAGAATCATCGATCCACGCTGACCTCCCAACACACATATGATTCCTTTCAGCGAACCGTCGCTAGTTTAATTTTATTCGGCGAAAATTTCGCCGGCTTTCTTAAACGCACCCTCAGGCGAAAACTTATACCAGTGGACGACTGTAAACGGGGCAGATTAAATTTTAGTCAGTTTAATTTTTCACCTCGCGGCGAGTTTGAACGGGGTGTTTGACGTTTCGTCAGTATAAATTTTAAACTGGATAATGGGGAAGGCAAGTGTCAAAGTGAAAAGTGACATTTGTGTCCCAAAAGAACTGTCAAATCAAAGGAATTTTCTGAAAAAAAGTAAGTTTAGTTAGTAAGTTATTGATGTAAAATGACTAGATGTTGTGTAAAAGGCTGTAATAATGATGGAACATACAAATTTCCGACAATTCACACTATCAAGAAATAATGGGTAGCTGCTATGACTGCTGTGAGACCAAAAAATGTATTATCAATAAAGAAAAGCTATATTATAATAAACAAATATCTACCCTTGTGAAGCCGGGACAGGCCGTTAGTTGAATCTATTAATGAAATTCTATGATTATACCATAACTAAACAATCGAATACACCTTTCAAAATAATATCTACTTTTCTATTGGAGGTTAAGTATTGCATCGCTCTTTATAATGAAATGGTTCTTCTGGTGGAAGAGTTATCACCGGGACCGAGATTTGTGATAGTTGTGGTGTTAGGAAGTTAAAATTCTTATCATATTGCTCCAATCTATAAAATAGATGTAAAATTAGATGAAGACAAACACAATACTTGATGACATTTTTCTCAATGAATGAATGTCAGAAGCAGTACTATATTCTTTGTAGAGGCTAGCACATGTAATACCTACTTAAAAATTACAATTTTAAATCCCAACTACAAGTAAATGTGTGTTTAATGTAGTAGAATCAAATTTCTAGCCTCTCAACTAAGTCACTTTTTTTCCTCTTGTGGATGCACCGCGGCGTCTTAGTTCTGGTTTTAGTATCTGCACTTGCATTGACGAATAATTTCCCATATTTGTTTTTTAGAATAAACTCAATTTTTATAACAAAATACGTGTTTGTTTTTTGTACAAGATAAACAGTAATCTGACTTGTGAGACAACGATCGCAGCGACATCTACGAATAGCTTTGAGATGCCATCCCCATTGACTTAAACCATAGACATAAAATCATGATAGACATAAAATCACCCTGCTGCACCAAGCACCCCTGCTGCTTAATCGATTTAGATGAAAGTGATCAACACTGAAGCGAGCTCAGTGACCAACCGAACATTCCGGTGTTTTGGTATTCAGTAACGCTTCTATGTCACGTGATCGTTCAGTGAATAACTAAAACTAGCGGTGCTTATCTTCAGGCCTGTCTCACTCCGCGGTGTAGGCATAAAACTGCAAGTAGTTGCGGGGCCATTATGTCGTGGCCCATTCACTACGGCTGCCACGCGCCACCCGTTACGCACGCGCTCCGTCTCCTTAATATTTTTGTTACGTTACGTGTAGTTACGCACAAGTTTCTTGCTTTAGGTGCTTTTGGTAAATTAATAACACAATATTATTATGAAGAAAAAAAATAACATATTTAGTAATAATCAACAAAATTATCTCCCTGCTTGTGAAGTATGGGCTTAACTGATCATGGATCAGGTTACAAGTTTGGAAATGAGGCGAGATACTAATTGGGGGGGGGGGGTGAGCCTACTGGACGACCAAGATAAAAAGACGACACTCTCACTCACCTTAAGCTGAGTACTAAGAATTAAGATCGGTAGAAAATAGAAAGATGTTTGCGTTGTTGTTTAAAAGTTCTAACTCAGAAAATGGCCACACTACGCATTCAAGGTCAGCGGTCGTAATTCGCTGCGCCACTTTTTTACCTACCTACAAAGACACGCAACGCGGGGCCTGTGACAGTATGCGATAGTAATTGGTCGGTTACTAGGTTGAGTGCAAAATAATAAGGACTGGCTATTTTGCCATAGACGATAAAAATCTTTTAAATATTATTCTTTTTTTTTGTAAGATAAATGTTCAAAAATATAACAATAATAGGTAGAAAAGATAATATTATTATAAATATTATTCCTCACGTAAGGTGCCGTAGGTACCTACTATTATCATTCTGTGCTAACAATCATAATCATATGGTAATAATGTAATTTAGCAAATGCATAAAATACGCATAGGTACCTACCTATTTGTGCCTAAACTTGCAAGTCGCAACCCTATTGAGCTTGACCCATAGTAACCTTTTAATGTCGTTGGCGTCAGATAAACCAAAATAAACTCTCGGGCGTAACCATTCAGTACATTTTTGCTTGCGCACGGGAAGTTTAGGCTATTATAAAAGTAGGTGGGCGGTACGGCTGCCAGTTAAAATGTACTTTATTCTCTCGTATATAGATTTTACATTTGTTTGATTTTTTTTTGGAGTAGTCCTTCTGTACGTATAGTACTATTAATTATTCTGTGTTATCGACTTGAAATTGTTCTTGCACTAGTTATTAGGTACCCGACTTTAGGGAAGTTATGGAATACCAGGGAATACGAAATGTCAGTTTTGACAGTTGAAAGTTGGAAACTATACTCGGTGATCATCATTCTCAACTGTCATTAGAGATAGCGAATAAGTCCGCTGAATGGTCCTATGACAAAAATTGAATAATTTCTTGTTAATACCAGTGGTTTTTGCAATAAAATAGTTTAAAATATGAAAGTAGAAAAGCTGCAAATGTGTAGAATATGTATAGGGGAAGATGTTCGTATGTTTATGGTTACCAATGTGGAACTGCAACAGCTTTTTGAGAAGCTGACTGGAATTCCAGTAAGTAAATGATCTATACAGACAATTCAAGCACGAGTACTTGAAAGAAAAATGAATTTTTGAAGACTCGCCCCCCTAAGGGTCGTCTTAGGGGGGCGAGTCTTCAAAAATTCATTTTTCTTTCAAGTACTCGTGCTTGAATTGACCACTTTTGTTGCAGTTTGTAACTGAAGACAGTAGACCGATGCTCGCTTGTGTCTTCTGCTACACTAGACTAAAGCAATGCTGTCAACTGCAGAGGAAATGTGTGGAAGCAGCGAAGCTGTTCACTCAGATGTTGAATGAGGATGATGAGGTGAGGTTTGACCTTTGTTCTGTGGCACTTGTTATTAAAGTATTATGTGTGGCTCTCTTCAGTAAAAGGCTTTCTGAACTTTTATTTGAACGTAGCATGTGAGTCTTAGCATTGTTTAAGCAGAAACATTAGGTATTGATAAGAGTTTATGATGACATACATAATTATTTCATCAGACTGTCTATTTTATCTGTATGATTGGTTACAATAAGTTCTTCATCATCATTTTTAAATAAAGGGTTAAATATCAAATTACCTTGTTTTTTCATTGAATGAAGGTTACTACAAAATCCACCTGAAACAAGTTTTTTATCTACTAGTCTAACAGAAGCTGAGTTTCTATAAATAATGATACCAAAAATCAATTCTATGTCACTTTTTTTTAGGAGATATTATTGTTGGGACATAGTCTTGCACAATTAATCTTTGGGGTTGGATGCAGTAAAATGTTTATTTTGAGCGAGCCGGCACCCTGGAAATGCTGCTGAAGTACATTTATATTTTATATGATCTTTGTTATTTAAATCTCAAAGTTGCAGTAATTTTAGTTTGCACGGTACATACAAAACAATTACGACGATATAAATGGTTTCCGACTTCATGTACAATACATTTATTGACAGAATTGAACAAGACAATGTCTGTACAATCTTACAATTGTAAGATTGTACAGACATTGTATAAGAGCCCTTAAACTCCATTTTTTGGGTGGTTGATCATTAAACGATTTTTCCTTTGCTGGTAAAACTTTGAAACTCGCGACACATGCATTAATGCGTAAATTATATTTTAAAAATATTTAGTTGTTCATTAATTGAGTCTAAATCTTGATCTCACCATTAACTGCATCCAAGCATAACTTTATTATAAAAAACAATAACAACATTACGCATGAGAGTAACATTGTTATTGGGTTATGAAATACAAGTGATTAAACAGTATACAGGGGACCCCCGGTAATCCGACAAACATTTTGCAGTACAAACTGGAGGTCCACTATTCAGTGGACCCCCGGTCTGAAGCTCTCTATTGTGTTGTTTAATTTACTAAATTTGACATACATAATGAAGTATGATTTGTACTTCAGAGAAAATACATACAATTATACATATAGAATTTTATCATGGGATCTGTAATTTGTCGAATTAGAAGGTACTCTTTTGTAAACATTTCCAGACTGTAGGGGTCTTAGGCAGTACTCTATAATCCGACAAATTCGATAGTCCGACACTGCCCTGCAAAATGTTTGTCGGATTACCGGGGGTGCACAGTACAGGGTGTCTCACGGCAGAGTTAGGATTTTAAATTTTAATATTTAAAAAACCGTTGCAAGTAAGCGCGGGGGGAGGAGCGCAGTAGCTTCGTCGTTCGTGCGGATTTGTTAGTCACGATGTCGCAGTGGTCGGGTGAGCACCGCGCGTTCGCTATCGAAGCGTTTTTGAAAGGTGGAGAATCGTACGTTGTGGCTCGGAGACAGTTTTGTTCTCACTACAATATCAGACGTTTACGCGATGGACCAAGCGAAAATTTGATTCGTAAATGGATTATCAAGTTTCGAGCTACCGGTTCCGCTATAAATCAACCGCGTCAGGGCCCAAGCAAAACTTCAAGGACGGAAGAAACAATAAACGAAGTGGCAGCTAGCGTTCGTCGCAATCCACGCTTGTCAATACGCAAAAGAGCGGCGGCTTTAAACGTCACCAAATCAACCGTAGAGCGGGTTTTAAAACGTGATTTGAAATTCCATCCCTATAAAATACAGATAGTGCAGGAAATAAATGAAAATGACTACAATTTACGTAAAAGTTTTTGCCAGACAATCATTGAGAGATTTCGCACTTTGAATACTGTGTTTTGGAGTGACGAAGCACATTTCCATTTAAATGGATATGTTAACAAACAAAATTGTCGCTTTTGGTCAGCTGTCAATCCCAGACAAAAACATCAAAGACCGCTGCATAGCCCGAAAGTGACAGTGTGGTGTGCTCTTTCGGTCAACGGAATAATCGGGCCGTATTTTTTGAAAATGCGACAGGTGCTACGATAACTGTTTCTGGTGAGGTGTATCGGCAAATGATATCCAATTATTTTATACCCCAACTTCAAGAGCATCCAGCCTACAACTCAAGAACGTGGTTTCAGCAGGATGGAGCCACTTGCCACACTGCAAGAGCCACTATGAACCAACTTCGTGAATTGTTTTCTCAAAAATTGATATCCCGCTTTGGTGATATTGCGTGGCCTCCGCGATCGCCAAATTTGACCCCCATGGACTTTTTCCTATGGGGGTACCTTAAGAGCAAAGTTTACGTCAATACTCCGAGGAATATCGCTGAGCTAAAACAAAATATCCAACGAGAAATACGCGATATCGAGCTGGCTATGCTTAGGCGCGTTATGCAAAATGCGATGAATCGATTCCGTGAGTGCGTGCTACGAAATGGAAGACATCTGGAAGATGTTATCTTTAAAAAATAATATCCGCATTATAGTTCAATAATTTTCAATAAAAAAATTTCACAAAAATATGCAAATTGACTTTTATTTCATTTCAAAATCCTAACTCTGCCGTGAGACACCCTGTATATATCTTTTACCTCATATTTCATCAAAGCGCACTTGTAAGAAATATGGTGATTTCTCATGTAGCTGTCAAAAGTAAAGTAAACGTTTGGACAGCTTGTAGTGACTACAATCAGCATTTGACTGAACATTTTATAAAACTGTTTACAGACAAAATCAAGAAAAAACCAAGATGAGAGGGAGTTTTTCAATGGGTTTATTATTACTCCAACAGTGCATGTTAACTGTGTACTTGATAAACGTCAATCAGAAAATGATGGTATTATTAAAGAAGAATTACAAGATGATTGTGAACAAGACAATGAGAGTACTGAAACCGAGGAGGAACATCATGATATCAAAGAAGAATTACAAGATGATTGTGAACAAGACAATGAGAGAACTGAACCCGAGGAGGAACATCATGATATCAAAGAAGAATTACAAGATGATTGTGAACAAGACAATGAGAGTACTGAACCCGAGGAGGAACATCATGATATCAAAGAAGAATTACAAGATGATTGTGAACAAGACAATGAGAGAACTGAACCCGAGGAGGAACATCATGATATCAAAGAAGAATTACAAGATGATTGTGAGGAAGAGAATGAGAGTATTGAACCAGAGCAGGAACTACAAAGTGGTATGTTTCTTATATTCAATAATTTGATTGAAACTTTATTTAACAGACATGGTACATTTAATTATTAACACATTAAAAATTATTGGTAAAAGCTATCTTCGTCTCCTTGGTTCTGAAATCTTCAGAAATTCTTTCCTGGCTTTATTGAGAAAAAGTTTCAAAGTTTGTATGATATCTCGGTAAGATTTAACCGCCAACGTCGGATATATCCTACAAATATTTTCGGGCCCATTTCGCCAGATTCGGATATATCCGCGGAACAGAAAAAACAGTGGAAGTGCTAAGTAAGCGTGGCACGCGTGCCGCAATAAAGCGTTGTTACGCTTAACTGATCCCAGTAGCGTTCTCAAATCGCGTCGAGTTGCTAGTTTCGCGGCACATTCATATTTCCTTATTTATGCCGTATTATTCCGTTTTAGAGTGCAAAAATGATGGTAAGAGAGAAAATCTTTAAAATGGAGGTATTTCTTATCATCGGAGAGTACGATTTTCACTGTTTTTTCTAATAAAAATCTTATTTTGTATCAATTTTCTAAGATTTAATAGAACAGTTAGTCAAAATCAACCTTACACCATTAAGAGAAAGTTTATTTTAGATTGATTTATTTCAATAGAGCATTCTCGAAAGCACTTCGCTACTCAAGTAGTGATGTGGTCAAGTCGAATATTGAATTTGTCGATTGATATCGATACAAGGAATACCTAAACAATTTTGATTATTTAAATTCATTATTTATTTGGTTTTACATCACAATACAAGTATAAGGTTGCCTTCATTCATACACGAAATTTATAATAATAATAATAATAATAATATTAATATATTGCGTCGAGCTCGAGCGATGAATATTTCTCTCCGCCGACGTCGCCAACACCTGTACGTCGGCAGGGGAGAGGCCGGCCACCGAAGAGCCTGGGACTTAGGGGCCAGCCGGCCCCGAGCCGGGTCCCCGCTGCCGGTGGTTGTGTGCAGCGCATGCGATGGACTCAGTCCATAAACGAAAACGTCATGCGCGCATATTACGGGTCTACAGAGGGGGGAACTAACCTCACTGCGTACCGTGTTAGGATGCTGTCTCTGTTCCAGGTACTTGAACCATCCCTAAACGTCTCGGCCCAACGATTGTCGGATCAGGTGCGGGTCATCCAACGTAATCACATGTTGGACGATACCGCACTTGATAGGCTGCGCTCAGAGGTACTAAGCAACCGTACCATCTTATCTCCACAACCACCAACGGCGTCCGTGTCTGTAAACAGAGTTCCGCCGCGGTCTGTTATTTCTTCTGTTGTGGAGGAGGATGATGCGGTTGCCACGGTAAGTAGCCAGTGCAACGAACGAGTGAGGAGCGCACTGGAGGATGCGCTTCGTGAGTACCGCTCAACTCCCATTATGCTTAGACCCCGATTGCCACGGTTACCCATGCACAAAAAAAATAGGGCGCTGGTGAGTGCCTTGAACTCGCTGCTTAAGAATCATTTCGAGAGCAGCGAGGATCTTGTCGATACACATTCAGTCCTGTTTTGCGGGGCTGTTGCAGCATGTCGATTAGCTAATGTCAAGTTTCCGGACAGTGACGGAGCTAATCGACCAAAACCAGCTGTACCGGCCTGGCAATGCAGGATTGAGCGTCGTATCGGCGAGGCCAGGGTACTTATCGGCAAACTATATTGCTTCAGGGAGGGAAATACACGACCACGTGTGATGCGCTTTGTGAGACGGGCATTCTCGGGGACTGACATCGGTCCTCAAGATTACATGTCCCGTGTCACAGAGCGCATCGACTTCCTGAAGCAAAAAGTTTGTGCATGGGCGAGCCGTATTCGGCGGTATAAGCGACGGGTTGATCGGTACTCACAGAATCGCATGTTCCGGGTCGATGAGAGGTGGGTATACAGAGCTTGGGAGCGACCTGAACAAAGCGTGGCTGACCTGTGCCGTCCGGATGACAGCACCACGAGTACATTCTGGAGCAGCATTTGGTCGGTACCGGTCAGTCATGTTGAGGCTGACTGGATGCGTGATGTCGAGCGAGTATGTGAAACTATCCCAGAAATGGAAAAAGTTTTTATAACGCCACTAGATATAGCTAAAGCGGTCCGTCCGTTACCCAATTGGAAATCTCCGGGGCCGGACGGACTGCATAACTTTTGGCTTAAATGGCTTACTAGTTCACATACTTGCCTGGCATCTCAATTCCAGTCATCCTTAGAGTCTGGGTCGCTACCCCAGTTTCTAACAACTGGTGTTACCCACCTGCTCCATAAATCAGGTAGTACCACGGAACCCAAGAACTATAGACCGATCACTTGTTTATCGACGGTCTATAAACTTCTTACGTCCATTTTGAGAGTAAAAATTAATACACATATTGAAAGTAACTCCATTATGTCTGCCTCTCAAAATGGATGTAGGAACGGGTCCCGTGGTACTAAGGAGCTGCTCCTCATTGACATGGCCATTAGCCAACAGGTTCGTCGATCTCGCAGGGATCTGTCCACATGCTGGATAGATTATAAGAAGGCCTACGACTCAGTGCCACATACATGGCTCATGAGGGTGCTGGAGTTGTACAAGATAGATGCAACTCTACGCGCCTTCCTTGAATCATGTATGGGGCAATGGAGAACGGTCCTTCGCTATCCAGGGTGTCGACAGATCCAGGCGAACGATGAACCTGTATGGATCAAGCGGGGAATATTCTATGGACTCAAACTGAACTCGACGCCTTGGATAGACGAGTCCGTACGCTGTTGACCGCAAACCGGATGCATCACCCACGATCATCGGTGATGAGGCTGTACATCCCGCGGAAGTGCGGGGGTCGAGGCTTTTTAAATGCTAAGACCCTCCACAACCGCGAGGTGTGCAGTCTTAGAGAATATTTTTTGAAAATGGAAGTGGGTATGCACCGAGATGTGGTCACAGTGGACAAGGGACTCACCCCGCTGTCCATGGCTAAAGAGAACTGGCACAAACCTGTGATACTCAGTGCCGAAGACCGCAAGGAGGTATGGCAAAGCAAGGAGCTACACGGACGCTTCTACCGGGCCCTTCATGGGCCCGATGTAGATTTTCTGGCGTCCGTGTCCTGGCTACGTTTCGGTGACCTCTTCGGGGAAACTGAAGGTTTTGTCTGTGCGATTATGGACGAAGTTATCTTGACGAACAACTACCGGAGACATATTATAAAGGATGGGACGATTGACGTGTGTCGGGCATGCCATCGTCCAGGTGAATCCATTAGACATATCATCTCTGGTTGTTCTCGTCTTGCTAACGGCGAGTACTTGCACAGGCACAACCTAGTAGCCAGAATCATTCACCAGCAACTTGCGTTGAAATACAAACTTGTGGAATCTGAGGTACCGTATTACAAGTATGTGCCCGACCCAGTTCTCGAGAAAGACCATGTCACGTTGTACTGGGATCTGCCTATCATTACTGACAGGACTATTGTCGCCAATAAGCCTGACATAGTAGTGATAGACAGATCAGCGCGCCGCGCAATGATAATCGATGTTACCATCCCACATGACGAGAACCTCGTGAAGGCTGAGAAAGATAAACAAATCAAATATATCGACCTAGCGCGCGAGGTTGTCGACATGTGGAATGTGAGCTCGGCTATCATTGTGCCGATTGTCGTTACTGCCAATGGCCTGATGGCAAAGAGCCTCGACGAACATCTTTCGAGGCTCTCATTAGGGGGTTGGATCAAGGGCCTGATTCAGAAGGCAGTTCTCCTCGATACGGCTCGCATTGTGAGGAGGTTCCTGTCTCTGGAGCCCTAACCACCGGTAGCTTGGACCCTGCTCCCACACCGGTGGATCACTATTTTTATATTTTTAAATGTTTTTTTTTTATTTCTTTTTTGTAAAAATATTTAAAAATGTATAAATATGATTGTAAAGATGAATAAACGACATAATAATAATAATATTCCACAACTATCACACAACGCCATCTAGTCCCAAGCTAAGCAGAGCTTGTGTTATGGGTAGTGATGGGCAGAGGATAAATACTCAGAGGATAAATACTCGAGTATTTATCCGAAATGGATAAATACTCGTATTTATCCGTTTTTATCGGATATTTACTCAAAATGGTGGATATTTATATTTATTGCGTATTGGGTGTTTTTTTTTCATTCAAAATGACTAGTAATGTCAATAAGGCTTTCCAAAACACAACAATATAACATTATTATTAGTTCTAATGTAAAGACAAAGCAGCGCGCAAGCATCGTCATATCCCCCCGTCTCGACGCGCTCGCGAACGGTCGTGTTCATGTACGCTCTGTGCTACAAAAATCTTTTTATAGTAAATAATTTAGTTGCAAATGTCTATTTTGTGCTAAAAAGTATTAACCTCTCACAAGAAACGCAAATTAACAGTGAAAATACATTACGGTGTGTAAAACAAAACATTATCAACAATATAAACTCGAAAAAGTTCGTTAGAAGTGTTGTGATTATCGGGCAGTGACATACGTGCATGACCTCTGAACCCAAACTCACGGTCAAAGCCCTCAATGTGTTTATGTTATAAGAACCAAAAGAACTTTAATTTCGCCACACTTGTAACAGCGCACTTAGCCTAGCGGTCACAGACGCTACACGTACGAACGAGGTGTTGTGAGTTCGAATCCGACAGGAAGATTTGACTTTTTGTACATTCTCAGAAGTTTTCTAATATTTCTGTGAATATTCAACTTAATCATGTCTGAATTAACTAGAACATCGCCGAACAAGCAACTGTCTCCCTCACGTTCCGAATCGGACCTACAAAAATTACTCGACGACGAAGGACGCTCGAACAAACCGGTTATAAACATTACCAACAGATGCTCTAAACGGCGTTGTCCACCGACGATGGATATGAATGATGTTTTGGACGATTTTAAAAACGAAATCAAGAATATGCTTCAGAGTATGATAGGCTCACAGAACACTCGCATGGATCAATTGGAGAACCTTATCCTTGAAGTCAAACAAATAAACAATAATATACAGGGAACAAATACCGGGATAGAAAAATCAATGTCATCTATTTCTGATCAATTAACTTCACTCGAATTAAAAATAACGGATCTCGAAAAAGAACGAAGCCTGGTGCACTCAAAGTTGGCTGAGCTGGAGGAGAAGCTGGAGTCTTTCGACCGTTCCATTGTGAAGACTAGTGTTGAATTACGTAATGTCCCTAAAAGGCCCAATGAAACTAAAGAAATGCTCTATAGTTCTGTATTGGAGTTATTAAAACAACTAGAGCTGAACATACAACTGTCCGACATACGCGATGTTCTACGACAACCCTCAAAAAAACAAAACTCAAATTCTGCTATTACAATTGAATTTACAAATACCCTCGTCAAAAGTATTTTTTTGGCAGCTGCCAAAGCTTATAACAAAAACCACCCTAGCAACAAACTGAGCTCTGCTTGTCTAGGCATGGTACCAAATACGCCCGTTTATATAGCAGAACAGCTGACCGTCACGTCCAAACGACTTTTTTACCAAGCACGAAACTACGCTAAGGCGAATAATATCCAATATTGTTGGACATCTAACGGACGTATTATGCTTAAGAAGGATCCAGAAAGTCAGTCTATCGTCATAAAAAGCGAACTTCAGCTCAAGCAGTTGCACTCAAATGAAAACAATGCATGACTAGTATTCCCGTCTTGCCCTAATTACAGCCTAAATATTATTTTTTACGCTAAATATGTTCTATGTTTTTGTACTATGCTTATTGAATTGATTGTAAATCTCCTAAATGTAAACATGACTTACTCTACACCATACACGACATACAAATACAACGCTCACAAACATAACCTACAAACACTACCTAAACATACACTACAAATATTCCCACACACCGCCATACTACATTGGTTTCGGTCTAGTTTCATAATCTTCATAATACCACCTAATTACTGCCTTATTCTTAACCCTCATTCAAAAAACTTTACTAACAATGTCTAACCATACTTACCATTTAATAGATAATGTCGATGACTTTTCTGTGTCGGACACCCATACATGCACCCCAGAACAGACTCGAAATTATATTGAACAATCTACATATCAATTGAAAATCCTTTCACAAAATATAAGATCCATTAATGTAAACTTTGCTGACCTACAAACTTTATTGCACCGTATTGATATTCATTGTGAACTCTTAGTTCTAACTGAATGCTGGTTAAAATGCTCGAGTAACATCCACATTCCCATTTTACAAAATTATACAACCTACCACACAACTAATCACTTAAATAAGAACGACGGAGTGGTCGTTTATGTAAAATCCACTCTTGTATCTTCATACGAGGAACCAGACTTCTACGGATCTGCCTCTGGTTTAATAATAAAGTTAGACTCAGATGTAGCAATTCTTTGTATATACCGATCACCCGCAAATGATAATATACAATCATTCCTCTTTTCACTCAATATAATACTTCAATCGCTGACTACCTTCAAAACCGTTATTATTACAGGAGACATTAACATAGACATTAAACACAACTCATCAGATGCACGTACTCATGAGTATCTTAACACCTTAGCTTATCATGGTTTCTTACCTGCACATACGAAGCCTACCAGAGGAAGTAACTGTTTAGACCACCTTATGATTCGCTCTAAGTATAAACCTTTGACACTTGTCTATGATTCAACCGTAACGGATCATTATTCTTCTCTGTTTTGTCTTAAAAAAATAAATATAAAATCTAATTCTACAAAATATATCAATAAAATAAACTACGTTGCTCTTGATACGGCTATGGCAGGTATAGATTTCACTCCCGTTCTGTCTATGACAGATCCACAGGAAGCTGCAGATGCCTTTATAAAGCTAACTAAAACAGCCATAGAAGACTGCACAACAACTGTAAAGGTTTCTGCAAAGAAACAAACTCTAAAACCGTGGATAACTCCAGGTTTGCTGAGGTGTATACGTAACCGTGACTCTCTGCATAAAAAGGTAAAACAATCACCTGACAATATCATAATCAATACCACCTATAAACGATACAGAAATTTTTGTACAGCATTATTAAAAAAAGCAAAAAGACAATTCGACTCTACAGAATTAAATAAGGCAATGAATAACCCTAAAAAACTCTGGGAAACCATTAAAAATATCACAAACACTACCAAAACCAAACACTCCTACACACAGTTGTTATCAGCTTCATCATCTCCGATTCAGTCTTGCAATGACGTAAACCGATTTTTTGCAAGTATAGGAAGGAATCTTGCAGACGGTATAAACAACCAAGCACTTACCCACATTTCACTACCCCGTACATCTAACTTCAATAAATCATTTGTGTTAGAAAATACGGATGTTGACGAAATTATATTAACCATCAATACGCTACGAACAAACGCGGCTACTGGCTGGGATGGTATCTCCACAATGTTCTTAAAACGTTACGCCACAACCCTTGCACCTATATTATGCCACATTTTCAATCTTTGCTTTGACTTAGCCATCTTTCCTACTTCATTCAAAAAGGCTGCCATTCATCCCATTTTCAAGGGCGGCGATGGGTGCCTCGTCAATAACTACCGTCCCGTAGCGGTACTCAGTACTTTATCAAAAATACTCGAACGTTTAATGAATAAAAGACTCATTTACTATTTAGAGCATTACAATATTTTATCACCACAACAATTTGGTTTTCGTAAAAACAAATCAACAAATGACGCAATACACAAGTTAATTGATCACGTAGTGAGGAATTTAGACAATAAGAAAAAGGTATTGACCATTTTCTTAGATCTCGCTAAAGCGTTTGACACAGTGCCCATTCCTACCCTTTTACTCAAACTAGAATCTATAGGTGTAAGGGGCCCACCACTTAATTTATTCAAAAGTTACCTTACTAACCGTTCACAATACGTGACTATGGATAATTACAATAGCGATACAGTTGCTATCGAATACGGTGTGCCGCAAGGAAGTATTCTAGGACCCACCCTCTTCCTCGTATTTATCAATGACCTCTGCAACCTAGGCATACCAAATGCAGAAATAGTTTCTTATGCCGATGACACTGCATTAACTTTTACCGCTAACTCATGGATGGAACTGCAGACGAGTGCACAAAAAGGTTTTAACTCCACACTAAGATGGCTCTACACTCACTCCTTGACCCTGAACACTAATAAAACTAATTTCATTACCTTCTCAATAAACTCAACCTCCCAACCAAATTCCGCTATATCCCTAAAAGCTCACTCGTGTTTTTTAATGCCACAGCAAGATTGCCAATGCCCATCACTTACACCAGTTGATCAATTCAATTTCAATTTATTTAGTTCATAACAAACATACATTTGTGTCGAAACATGAGTAGTAGGTACCTATACATTTTGCACTAATACAAACCAAATAATGCATACAAAACAAAACAGGTGGGTATTTGCTTTTTGCGATTATTAAAGTAACCAATGATTAAATGTCAAGTTATTAAATTCAAATTAATAATAAATAAAATATCTTGGAATTATCATTGACCAACACTTAAATTTCAAATCACACATAAATACCCTATCCGGCCGCGTACGGAAACTTATCTACATTTTTAAAACTTTGCGACATGTAGCACACGCCACAGTAATCAGAAATGTGTACTTTGCTCTTTGCCAATCATTAGTCACCTACTGTATTTCCTGTTGGGGAGGAGCTGCGAAGACAGTGATGAAAACTATAGAGATCGCGCACAGGGCCATACTTAAAGTCGCCTCCTTTCGCCCTATCTTATTTCCAACGACCGAACTTTATAAGTCCTGGAACGTTTTAAATGTACGACAACTGTACATTTTACACATAGTTCTACTCCAACATTCCAGAACACCTTATAGGCATATCTCTAAACGACGGAAAGATATAATCTGCGTAACTCCACCTCCACGTACCGCTTTCGCAAAACGATTCTCTTCATATCTTGCACCATCTGTCTATAATAAAATTAACGCAAAATGCTCCATCTTTAAACTCTCATTCTATAATGCTAAAAAAACTGTTCGGACATTCCTTTTGGACCTTAATTATGATGACACTGAATTATTCCTCACAAACTAATCTCGTAAACATCTAAATGCACCCACACTCATACACACACACACACACATACACACACACGTACACACACACACACACGTACACACACACACACACCCACACACACACTAACATACCCACGTACTCTAGATTTATTGTGTAAAAATAGTAATAAAAACCTATTGCATAAGTAACTACATTTGTATTATAACCAGATGTCTAAAATCTTATATTAAGAACACAGTTTTATTAATTTTTTATTCGCCACTCAGGGGACCGGCACTGTATCTCCTTAACACAGGCTAAATTTTAGCCTATCTAGGAGAACAGTACTCCACCCGTATTTATTGTATAATATTAAACCTACTTATAATAATAATCAACCTTTGTAAACCTTGCAATCCCATTATGAAATAAACGATTTTATTATTATTATTATTATTATCGTGGCTCTCACTGCGCCCTATCCCGCTATCTTTTTGTCCAGTTTGTCTCTTGTTTGTCTTGCTCTCTGTCCCCCCGCGCCGCATGTCCTAGCAGTGCATAGATTTTCGTCATAACTAAGTAAAATTAGTGATTACTCAAATATGAGCGAAACTCTGAAGAAGATTAGAGAAAGAACTCCAAGACCGATCCCTGTGGAATACCGCACGACACCTCTCGCCGGTTCCATTCTCCCCGGTGACCGGGGTAGATGACGGCTCTGTCCGTCAGGTAGTCCTCGACTATACGACGGAGGTAGGTCGGCACCCGGTGATACCGGAGTGCCTCCCTGATGTAACTCCAGGGCAGGGTGTTGAAGGCGTTGGTGATGTCCAAAGACACTGCCACGACGACCCTGCCCCGGGCCACTGCATCCCCCGTCGTGAGGGCTCTCAAACGCATGATGGCATCCACCGTCGAGCGCCCCCTGCGGAAGTCAAACTGGCTCTCCGCAAGGTCCGGAACCACCCGATTCAGGTGCCCGACGAGACGGTTTGCAATTACTCTTTCAAAGAGCTTGCCTACCTCGTCGAGCAGCACGATGGGCCGGAATGCGGACGGAGAGTCCGCAGGGCGCCCGGGCTTCTGGATCAGGACCAGTTTCCCCGTCTTCCAGCAAAGCGGGAACTGGCCCCTCTCCAGGCACGCGCTGAAGAGCCCCCCCAGTCGAGGCCCGAGAGTCCCGGAGGCCACGACCCAAGCTTTTCCTGACAGGCCGTCGGGTCCTGGGGCGATATTTTTGGCCTTGAGCCGTAGCACCGCCACTCTCAGGTCTACCTCGGTCACCTCCGGAGCGTCGTAAACGTCGTCGTCGCTGTGGTCCGCGTTTGCGCCAGCTTCACCGTCAGATTCCGTCGGAGACGGAGCCATAGGCGGGGGAGTATGCTTCCCTCGCGATGGGAACAGGGCGCTCACCACTTCCTCCACGAACTGAGGCCGGAGACTCTGCGTCAACGGGGGAGCCCAGGGGCGGAGCTTCTGTCTCGCCCACTTGTAGGGCCGGCCCCATGGGTCCCCGTTCAGAGACTCCAGCATCTCCTTTCGGGCCAATTCCTTGGCCCGCCAGATCTCATCGCCGAGGACGGTCTTCGCTGCCCTGTAGCCTTCGCGCAGCTCCGCCTCTACAGTCGCCGCATCCGGAGGTCGGGTGCGGCGCCTGCGGAACCTGGTGTACCGGCGTCGAGCGGCAACGCACGCCTCGCGCAGCGCTGCCAGCTCGTTCGACCACCAGTACAGCTGACGCCGGGCGCGTCCTTGCCGGACCCAGGGCATGGCCACGTCGCAGATATCCGTCATGGCATCCCGGAACCACTCCGCCTCGTCGTTGATGTCGGCAGGCCTGACCGGTGGTGACACCCAGGCCTGCACGATCGAGGCTTCCAGGAATAGCTCCCGGTCCAGCTGCTTCAGCGCCCATCGCGGACCACTTGGGTTCCGTTCACTTGGGACCGGCGCGTCTGAGGTCTGGGCGGAGACGTCAAACCAGATATACCGGTGATCGGAATAGGTCTCCACCTCCTCCACAACGCGCCAGCCGGTGACGCGCGGCGACAGGTCTGAGGTGGCGAACGTAACGTCCACCACCTACTCGCCCGCCCATCGCATGCACGTGGGGACAGAACCCCGCGGTTCTCGATGACCAGGCCCTGCGCCAGGGCCCAGTGCTCGAGCCTTCTGCCCCGCACAACGTCCGTAAACCCCAGGACACATTATTGGCGTTGAAGTCCCCGAGGACGAGCGCGGGGAAGTTTGTCAGTACTTAACGAAAATTTTCGTTATTGAGTTTACAGTAATTTTGTTTTTATTAAAGCGATTAATATACCTTGGTTAAAATCTTTATTTTCAGATTTTCATTTATTCCCATCCTTTTATTCATAAAACAAATAAAAACCCGTGAAATTACGGAATTAAAACTGAAATAGTTTTTATCCACTGTTTTGAGTAAATACTCGAGAAGAAACGGATATTTATTGAGTATTTATCCATTTTGAGTATTTATCCGGATAAAAACCCATCACTAGTTATGGGTACTAGACAACTGATAAACATACTTATATATTTCTAAATACATACATATTATAGATACATTACACCCAGACACAGAACAAATGATCGTGCTCATCACACAAACATTTGTCCTGGGTGGGAATCGAACCCACGACCTCCGGCATAGCAGTCAGGGTCACTAACCACTAGACCAACAGGCCAGTCGAAAGTAAAAAAAATCGTGTCGCATTTTATGGTTGCATAAATGCTATAAAGCATAAATACATTTCTGGACACATCTATTGGCCCACCTTTATTTTCAGTTTCGTTTGGTCCTAGCTAAAATTTTATATTAGGTCTAGCAAAAAGTTATTATGCAGTTTTGAACCTGGCACATTCACAATTTCATTCAATAGACTTTTTTTGAATTTCGAAAACAGAATTTAAAGAAACAAAAGACAATTTGAAGCCTGTTTGTTGATATCAAACAATCGAATACTAAGAAGACTTGGTTTTATTGGTTTACTTGGATTTAATTCTTGAAAAAGTGATTGATATCTTTGGTTTTGCAACAAACATTGCTTATTCTTAACATTAAGGTGAGGTTCTATCAATAATCTATGGATACTTCACCTGAAGTTGCCGCCCAAGCTGTGGCACTTATTCAGGCCGGACACAGCCAAAGAAACGTGAGTGCTCAACTTAATTTAAGTCGATCTGCGGTCCGAAATGTTTATCGGAGGTACCTAGAGACTGGCGGCTTTGTTAGTCGCCAAGGAAGGCCACGATCTCGGGTCACAACTGAAAGGCAGGATCGATTCATCGTGACGACCAGCTTGAGAAATCGTCACCTTACCTCCATTGAGATTCAAAACCGACTTCGCGACTTCCACGGAGTATCTGTGAGCGCTCGAACTGTTCGGAGAAGGTTAAAAGAACGCGATATGGTACCACACAAGCCAGCTAATGGGCCCAAACTAACGCGAGCCCACCGAACAGCGCGCCTTCATTTCGCACGCAGTCATTTAAATTGGACACAGCAAGATTGGAGCCGTGTACTCTTTTCTGATGAGTCTAAAATTGTGTTACATGGCAATGATGGAAGGAAGAAGGTCTACCGACGTAAGGGAGAGCGTTTCGCACAATGCTGCTTTGAAGGGAGGGTTGCTTATGGCGGTGGCTCATGGACTGTCTGGGGCGGTATATCCGCGAGCGGCAAAACTCAACTTGAGGTTGTTACAGGACCACGGCTGCCAATATTAAATGCTGAAAGGTACATTCGTGAGTGCTTAGAACCTCACGTGATACCATACGCGGACTATGTGGGCCCAAATTTCCTTTTTATGCATGATAATGCAAGAGCCCATGCGGCCGGCATCGTTAGAGAATATCTTCGGGATGTGAACATCACAGCTATGGACTGGCCAGCCAGAAGCCCAGACATGAACCCCATTGAGCACATGTGGGACGAGCTAAAAAGACGTGCTCGTCGTAAAAAGAGGGCTCGTCAGCCAGTTGCCCAGACGATGCAGGAGTTGAAAACTGCCATAGAAGAGGAATGGGAGGATTAAATTAAACCTTTATTTGATAAAACAGGTTTTTTATTCAAAAATCAATTGCCTTTAACAAGGCGCATATCCGACTTGTTAGGCGTAGCTCCATGTCGTATGGTATTCTGAATTCAAATTTATAACATACGATCGAAAAAGATGGTAAAATGTATCAGGTTTAAAACTGCATCAACAGTTTTTGTTCAATCTAGCAATCATATTTCGGTAGGGGCCATCGAAACCTAAACTCTAAGGTGGGCCAATAGATGTGTCCAGAAGTGTATAATCAATGTTTTAAATAGTAACATAATTATTATAATTTATTAATGATCGAGACGTTGCATTGATCACCAATTAGACATCAGTAGGGTATCTAACCTTAATTTAAAATATTTTTAAGTTTCCCAAAGTCGCAAGCAGTACCAAATAAATAAATGTACTCGCAACAAGTCTTATTGAACAAAATATCGGGTATCTATCGATATCGATAAAGAATTTCAATATGCTACGTGGTGCGGCCTTGACCGAGTAGCAACGGAATTCGACCGATCACGCAAATGTCAACCGTATGTCTAACGCAATTAAGCTGACAATTGCGACCTCCTTAGAATAGCGCACATTGGATGCGCTGCAATATTGCTTGATGCTATAGATGCAGGAAAAATCCTCGTTATCCCAAGACATGGGGGTCCAAATATTTTAGCATTATTTGTCAACGTTATTATTCAAGTTTTCACTTCTGTCGGCACTCCCGGAGTGCAATCCGTCGTTTTTTACTGTGCCTGGCGCTGGAGGCACGACAATTGATATGAAGTCGGGCGGTTAAAAGGTTAATATACATTCAGCCATTAGCTAGTGCTACGGATTTGGGCAGAAATTATCAGTTAAATGATGTGGGCGCTTGGAAACTCGCTTGCCCAAATACTGAACAACCCGATACCCCATCTTCGTAGAGACAGTGTGACAAGCCGCTCTGCACTGCTCTGTATTGTTCAGAATATCCTATTAAACACGTCTGCTTGGACTGCTGAGCGTGCGCGCCTCTGGCAGTGGGTAGGTGGGAGTCGGGCCTTTGTTTTCACGCAATACCGTCGTCGAGCATCGCAATTGAATGGGTAGCTCTTTTTTGTTTTGATTAACAGTTAATTTTGTTACTGGTAAAATTAAATAGTCTTTTTATTCAACCAAGATGTTTGCAATTCAACTGAGATACAAACGTCCTGAGTTCGGTTCGCTGGTTGAGTAAGTTATGCCGTTATTTTAATATAGTTAAAAGTTATTCCATCAGGAAGTTACTAGACACAGGGTCTGAATTTATACCCAGTTGATGGTAATAAGCTTGTCCGTTAGATGATACCAATTGTGAAATGTACACACATCAAAAAAGTTTGTCATCACTAGCATAAGCTGATATTTTTTTAAATGAAAATCAAGAAAAAATTTGTGTTCTATAATAATCTATTGCTCTGTTATAATAATCTCAAAAGAAGAAGAAACCATAATAATAATATAAATCTACCGTAACAAAAAAGATATCGATTTTTCAAAGTGATCGCAAACTTTTTTTGTTGTTTGTAGGTGTACTATTAGGTAAGTCTGTATGACTGAAGGATTTGGCGGAAGTCGTAACCATAGGAATATTAAAACAGGCAAACAGGAGTGGCAAGGATGCGTGACTGCAAGCGACGAAGATGAGCGTTCTACTAAAGATGTTCTTTTTAGTTATGCTGCGAGCATGTAAAATACAAAAACGCACGGAATGGCGATGAGTTGAGAGTGGGGCCATTTGGGTACGGGCAGCGAAACCATAGGGGCCAGCGACTGGTCGACTTCATGGAAAAGGAAGAACTTCATTTAATGAACTCCTACTTCCAGAAGCGGCCATCCAGGAGGTGGACGTGGATGAGCCCCGATGGTACTACCAGAAATGAGATCGACTTCATCATGACGACCAAGAAGCGAATATTCAGTGATGTCTCTGTGATCGCCAAGGTGAAAACCGGTAGCGATCACCGAATCGTCAGAGGCACATTGAATATCAATGTGAAGCTTGAAAGGTCTCGTCTGGTGAAGTCCACGCTCCGACCTGGTCCTGCCCACATCCAGAACCCTGAAGACTTTCAACTCGAATTGCACAATCGCTTCCAGTGCCTAACCGAATGCGAAACTGTGGACGAGATTAACAATGGGTTGGTGGAAACTGTCCAAGCTGTGGGGTCCAAGTTCTTTAAGACCCCGCGCCGCAATAAGCCTCAAAAGCTCTCGAACGGAACCATCAAGTTGATGCAAGACCGGGCCGAGATGAGGCTGCAATCTTCAGCTGACATGTCGGAATATGGCAAACTCAATAGACGAATCTCTAAATCAAAATCAAAAATCAAAATCAAAATACAGTTCGAGACGCAAGAGCTAAACTGTCTCGACACTACACTGAGGATATCCCGGACATCAGCCTGTACGAGATTAGAATGGCTCTTAAACAGCTAAAGAATAACAAGGCGCCGGGTGAAGACGGAATCACAACAGAACTTCTGAGAGCGGGTGGAAAACCGGTACTTCTGGTCCTCCAGAAGTTATTTAATTCCGTCATACTCGAAGGTACTACGCCAGAAGCATGGCACAGGAGTGTGGTTGTTCTTTTCTTCAAAAAGGGTGACAACACCTTGTTGAAGAACTACAGGCCAATCTCACTTCTGAGCCATGTATACAAGCTGTTCTCAAGAGTCATTACGAACCGTCTCGAACGCAGGTTTGATGACTTCCAGCCTCCCGAACAAGCCGGTTTCCGAAAAGGTTTTAGTACTATAGACCACATACACACGCTCCGCCAGATTATACAGAAGACAGAGGAGTATAATCGGCCATTATGTTTAGCGTTTGTGGACTATGAAAAGGCCTTCGATTCAATCGAAACCTGGGCAGTATTGCAGTCCCTCCAACGATGTCATATCGACTATAGGTATATCGAAGTGTTGAAGTGTTTGTATAGAAACGCCACCATGTCCATCCGACTTCAGGAAGAGAGCACGAAACCAATCCAATTGCAGAAAGGCGTGAGACAGGGAGACGTTATTTCTCCGAAACTGTTCACGAACGCGTTGGAGGACGTTTTCAAGCTCTTGGAATGGAACGGATTCGGCATCAACATCAATGGCGAATACATCACTCACCTTCGTTTTGCCGATGATATAGTCATCATGGCAGAATCGTTGGAGCACCTCAATGCTATGCTCAGCGACCTCAGTATCGTTTCCCAACGGGTCGGCCTTAAAATGAACATGGACAAGACGAAAGTCATGTCGAATGTCCATGTGGCACCCGTACCGGTTGTTGTTGGGAATGATACTCTCGAAGTTGTAGACCATTACACTTACCTTGGACAGATTGTTCAGTTAGGTAGGTCCAACTTCGAGAAAGAGGTCGCCCGAAGAATCCAACTCGGATGGGCAGCGTTTGGGAAGCTACGTGATATTTTCTCATCGAGAATCCCACAGTGTCTCAAGACAAGGATGTTTAACCAGTGTGTGTTGCCAGTGATGACATATGGCTCTGAAACGTGGTCTCTAACTGCTGGCCTTTTAGAGAGACTAAGAGTCACTCAACGAGCGATGGAAAGAGCTATGCTCGGAGTTTCTTTGCGGGATAAAATCCGGAACATGGATATCCGGCGAAGAACCAAAGTCACCGACATAGCTCATAAAGTTTGCAAGTTGAAGTGGCAATGGGCAGGCCACATCGCTCGTAGAACTGACAACCGATGGGGAAGAAAAGTTCTCGAGTGGCGACCACGGACCGGAAGACGCAGCGTAGGTAGGCCTCCCACTAGGTGGACCGACGACATCGTGAGGGTCGCGGGCAACCGATGGATGCAAGTGGCGAATTGTCGTTCGGCGTGGCGGTCTAAGGGGGAGGCCTATGTTCAGCAGTGGACGTTTTCCGGCTGATGATGATGATGATGTAAAAGCAACTATGTGCCTGTTTCCACGGATGCTAAACTATGTAGCGGTGCGAGTAAAATTTGCTATGAAGATCGCCGCCGCAAAGTAGCTGTGCGAGAAAGATCCGCAGCTCGAGCTATGTGATGTACCGATAGTAGGGAAGAAGGCCCATGCAGGCATCCATAGCACGCATCCATAGCACACATCCACAGCACATATCCATAGCACGCATCCTTCCATATAAAAACATATCTTAGTTGAATCCATTTCCACCAGTGCTATGTTATGTGCGCCAATGAATATTTTATTTATTTATTTTATTTTATTGTATTTGGGTGGCTTACAGCTAACAATACATAAGTAGATAATGAGTTGATCAACGATCAGCCATTTAAAAGCCTCCACAGTTAGCAAAAAAAAAAATACTATTGTTGTACACAAAACAAAAAAAAAAAACCGGCCAAGAGTGAGTCGGACTCGCCCATAAAGGGTTCCGTAGCAGCAAGTAATAACATACTATAAAAGTTCTTGTAGTTGGTTCCAACTTTGAAAGGTTTACGATTTATGACGTATTAAAAAAAAAACTTGAGAGGTGTCAAGGCACGTCGAAAATCGCTATGAACCTGTTAAAAAGGTTCAAGCGATTTTCGACCCTCCACCCCACACTACCCCACTCCACTCCGCTCCACTTCGCTCCACTCCACTCCGCTCCACTCCGCTCTACTCCACTCCGCTCCGCTCTGCTCCGCTCCGCTCCGCTCCGCTCCACTCCCTTCCACTCCACCCCGCTCCGCTCCACTCCACTCCGCTCCACTCCACTCCACTCCACTCCGTTCCACTCCACTCCACTGCACTGCACTCCACTCCACTGCACTCCATGAAGTTGACAAACTTACATTTGCAGTTGTTCTCCGATACATTTTGTTTAGGAAAATGTTATCCCAGTACGTTTTATAAGTTGGTCAACTATTACTCGTAAACTTGTAAAGCCCACTTAGTCATGATAATTTTCTTTTAAACTTCGTTATAAATACTACTATTGTAAATTTTTTCACACCCCCAAACATAACCGTTTAGCTGGTAGAGGGGGGGGGACACTCGAGTAGGGCAAAAATTAGCACTTTAAAGCTTAATATTTCACAAACGAATCTTTTTATCAAAAAATTGTTGATGGAAACTACCAATATTTTTTAAAGGCCTATTTAATGATACCCCACACTAAGGGGTACGCGAGAAAAAAAAAAAACATCCCCGCTTTACGTGTACAGGAGGTACCCTAAAAAAAAATATTTTACGAGATTTTATTTTACCACTTTTTTGACGCAACAAATCCGTATATTTACACCAAATTACAGCTTTCTAGTGCTGGGCGTCTCTGAGCTAAGCTGCGGACAGACAGACGGACGGACGGACGGACATGGCGAAACTATAAGGGTTCCTTGTTGACTACGGAACCCTAAAAAACATATGATTGGTGGATATCAAACGCATCCATAGCAACGTAGCGTAACTAGATAAGATATAACATTCATGATGACAAGCCTGGCCGAAGTACAGTCCAAATCAGAGTTGTCGGATCGCACCATAGGTGAGCTACGTGAGGGGTCACCTGACATTTCTAATGTGAACACGCGCTGAATGCGTCCGCAGTTTTGAGTCGGCGAATTAAAAACATCACCGAATGTCAATGTTGCGGACGATTACGTTCCGCCACCGACCGTCCCTCAACTACGGTTGTGGTAACACGCGTTAGTACGTCAACCCCGGAATGTGCTTATGCAGCTATTACTGCCACCAACAAACCCGCTGCGCCTCAATCTAAGCAGCAAGGAGATAAGTAGGTACCTGTCCAAAGGGATCTGCCTCAGCAGGGTCCTGTGAAAGACTAGTGCGACATGGATGGTTTTGTCAAAGTTGAGAAGGAGAAGAGGAGAAAGCCCACTACTTGTCGGAACCAGTGCGGTACCGCACAGACCGGACCGAATCATCCGCTGCGTCCTGCAGTACCAGTGACGCTGCTGTCTCATCGCAACGTGAACTTCTATTCTTTTGTAGTGAGGGTGCCGACTGAACATCTGTCGACTTTCACAATAGATAGAGGAATTTTGGCCGAGAGGTGTAGTGTTCCGGAGATTCCGAGGCCGGATACCTGACACCGCGCGACACACGACGCCGACTCTTCGTGTGAATTAGTGTTATATTCGTATTGCTTACGTATTGTATTATTAGTTAAGTGTCATACTGACTTGTATTATATGGGCCTTGAAACCTGAGTTAAATAAATAAATAAAAGAAATGACATATCTCTGGTAGAAAGCAGCTTAACGCTCAGAAACTGCTCCAGCGGCCGTCACCGCGAACTAGCATATTTTTTGATCGCGTTAAGAACCGTAAAGACAATTAGAATGAAGGGAGGTTGTTAGTGAATTAAAATATTGTTCACGCATTCATGAGACATAATACATAAATTCCTAGTAAATAGCAACTGTTCAAAAAAATCATCTCGGACTCTGCGATTCGCTGCCGTCCTACGGAAAACATAAGATACATAAGCCACATGCGAGCACACGAACGACAACTACAGCGGAGCTGAAGCAATCGCCCTGACCGATATCGGTCGGAACACATCATCATCGTCATGAGAAAAAATCCTTACTTAACAGTTTTATTTTCACAGGAGCGTCCGACGCGAAGAAACCAGAGCTATGTACGACTAACAAGGCTAGAAGATACGATGGCATTCCAGCAAAAGAAAACTGAACAGCCAGACTTACTAATTATCCGGAACACCGAGAAACACAAGTCTGCAGCTCCTTCTAAATTCACAAAGCTTGTTACAAATTCTCAATCTATCAGTAATATTGTGAATAATACTGATACAGCTGCAAATGACCGAATAAAAACATATGAATGCGATGTGTGTCACCGTAGTTATACTACAAAAAGTAATTTAATTAAACATATTCGTATTCACACTGGTAAACAATCTTACAAATGTGAAATATGTCAGAGGAGTTTTAGTTTTAGTTGTCTATTAAAAAGACATATTCTTGTACACACTGGTGAAAAACCTTACAAATGTGAAATATGTCAGAAGAGTTTCAGTCAAACAAGTGATTTAAAAAGACATGTTCTAATACACACTGGTGAAAAACTATTCAGATGTGAAATATGTCATAAGAGTTTTAATCAAAGTCATCATTTAAAACTACATGTTCGTATACACACTGGTGATAAACCATTCAGATGTGAAATATGTCATAAGAGTTTTAATCAAAGTCATCATTTAAAACTACATGTTCGTATACACACTGGTGATAAACCATTCAGATGTGAAATATGTCATACGAGTTTTAATCAAAGTCATCATTTAAAACTACATGTTCGTATACACACTGGTGATAAACCATTCAGATGTGAAATATGTCATAAGAGTTTTAATCAAAGTCATCATTTAAAGCAACATGTTCTAATACACACTGGTGAAAAACCATTCAGATGTGAAATATGTCAGAAGAGTTTCAGTCAAACAAGTGCTTTAAAAAGACATGTTCTAATACACACTGGTGAAAAACCTTACAAATGTGAAATATGTCATAAGAGTTTTAATCGAAGTTATTATTTAAAACTACATGTTCGTAAACACACTGGTGAAAAACGATTCAGATGTGAAATATGTCATAAGAGTTTTAATCAAAGTCATCATTTAAAACTACATGTTCGTATACACACTGGTGAAAAACCATTCAGATGTGAAATATGTCAGAAGAGTTTCAGTCAAACAAGTGATTTAAAAAGACATGTTCTAATAAATACACACTGGTGAAAAACCTTACAAATGTGATGTATGTCATAAGAGTTTCAGTCAAACAAGTGATTTAAAAAGACATGTTCTAATACACACTGGTGAAAAACCTTAAGCCGGATCCACACGCTTGCCGCTTGCCACAAACGCCAAGCCTCTACAAACGTTTGGCTTGCTCTTGGGAAACAAACGCGGCCCTCCACACGCTTGCTAGTGCGTTAGTTCTATTAGTTACGTATATGCCTATAAAAATAATTATTAATGTTCGAGTCAGAAACAGAAAAAAAAAATATAGAAAGAAAATGAAAGATACGGCAAAGCACAAAAACCGTACCAAGTAATTATTATATTTTATTATAGGTATATACCGGGTGTCCTGCTCCGTGATGGAAAAGTACAATAAAGGAACTTTTACATAAAGAAGACTTCATTTATTTATTTTAAAATACAAATTGAAATACATTCAAATATTTTTAATCATTTTCAAACAAACAAAAAGCACAACGGACGTCCGTTTGCCAGCAGAGCACAAACTAGACCACAGAGTAAAACCCCTTCTACACGATCAGACCCGACCGCCCGACAGAGGTGACCTTGGTCCGGTGGGTGTGAAAATCTACCGTGTAGACGTTGGTCGGGCGACCAAATATGGGCGGAGTCAATCGACCTTTGGATGACCTTGGTCGGGAGCGCATCCGTCCCGATAGGCTGCGTCCGCGGTCGGATCCGACCGTCAGCCGACAGCGTTCCAGACGGTTGGGTACTGTTGACGCGACCAAGGTCACCTCTGTCGGCGGTCGGGTCTGATCGTGTAGAAGGGGTTTTAGTACCTACTTTTTTATATTAACTAGACTGAGGGGCGCACAAGCGTGTGGACGCTTCGCAAGCGCTTGCGGCAAACTCCCTTTGATTTGTGTCAAAAAACCGACACTCGATCGGATTGCCTCCAAGCGCTTGCAAGCCAAGCCAAACGCTCTATCCACATGTTTGTATTTGTGAAGGCTTGTCGAGGTTTGCCAAGCGTGTGGATCCGGCATAACAAATGTGATGTATGTCAGAAGAGTTTTAGTCAAACTGTTAAATTAAGAAAACATCTTCTTAGACACACTAAAAAAACTTAAAAAGATGTGAAATGTGTCAGAAGAGTTATACTCGAAAGCGATGTACAGGATTTTTCAACAAGAACTTTGTTTTTCAATTGGTGCTACAACAAGAACGTAATAGTTTAGACATTTACAGCCTTACTACAAAAACTTAAACATCTGTTAAACACTAGTCTAAAAAAAATGTGACTGCAAAACGAACCTTATTTCAACGACATAATCTGACATTTTTTTAGACAAGTGTTCAACAGACGTTTAAAAGTTTTTGTGGTAATGTCTTTAGTTTTTGACGGTATTCGTAGAAGGCAGGCCCGAAGGCCCCTAACATGCCGACTCCTATCGGCTTTATTTTTATTTTATTTTTATTTCTTTAGGACAGCAAACAATTGCATAATAAATCTTAAATCTACGACGGAATACAATACAATTATGTAATTACACAACCAGCACCGCTATCCACAAAATAATGTGGTACAAACTTAATTAGGTGGGTACACACGGACTTTAGCAGACATGAAAAAAGAAAATTAACCATTATTTAGTTATTTCCACTACTTTGGAAGATGGAAGTGTGAACCCTCTTCCTCGTATTTATCAATGACCTCTGCAACCTAGGCATACCAAATGCAGAAATAGTTTCTTATGCCGATGACACTGCATTAACTTTTACCGCTAACTCATGGATGGAACTGCAGACGAGTGCACAAAAAGGTTTTAACTCCACACTAAGATGGCTCTACACTCACTCCTTGACCCTGAACACTAATAAAACTAATTTCATTACCTTCTCAATAAACTCAACCTCCCAACCAAATTCCGCTATATCCCTAAAAGCTCACTCGTGTTTTTTAATGCCACAGCAAGATTGCCAATGCCCATCACTTACACCAGTTGATCAAATAAAATATCTTGGAATTATCATTGACCAACACTTAAATTTCAAATCACACATAAATACCCTATCCGGCCGCGTACGGAAACTTATCTACATTTTTAAAACTTTGCGACATGTAGCACACGCCACAGTAATCAGAAATGTGTACTTTGCTCTTTGCCAATCATTAGTCACCTACTGTATTTCCTGTTGGGGAGGAGCTGCGAAGACAGTGATGAAAACTATAGAGATCGCGCACAGGGCCATACTTAAAGTCGCCACCTTTCGCCCTATCTTATTTCCAACGACCGAACTTTATAAGTCCTGGAACGTTTTAAATGTACGACAACTGTACATTTTACACATAGTTCTACTCCAACATTCCAGAACACCTTATAGGCATATCTCTAAACGACGGAAAGATATAATCTGCGTAACTCCACCTCCACGTACCGCTTTCGCAAAACGATTCTCTTCATATCTTGCACCATCTGTCTATAATAAAATTAACGCAAAATGCTGCATCTTTAAACTCTCATTCTATAATGCTAAAAAAACTGTTCGGACATTCCTTTTGGACCTTAATTATGATGACACTGAATTATTCCTCACAAACTAATCTCGTAAACATCTAAATGCACCCACACTCATACACACACACACACACACGTACACACACACACACACCCACACTAACATACCCACGTACTCTAGATTTATTGTGTAAAAATAGTAATAAAAACCTATTGCATATGTAACTACATTAAAATTTGTATTATAACCAGATGTATAAAATCTTATATTAAGAACACAGTTTTATTAATTTTTTATTCGCCACTCAGGGGACCGGCACTGTATCTCCTTAACACAGGCTAAATTTTAGCCTATCTAGGAGAACAGTACTCCACCCGTATTTATTGTATAATATTAAACCTATAATAATAATCAACCTTTGTAAACCTTGCAATCCCGTTATGAAATAAACGATTTTATTATTATTATATTATTTATTATTTCCTTTATTCACTTTCTATCATATTTAATACATTTTTAAATATTATTATTTATTTATTTTTATTTATTATTATTATTAGTTTTTTCAAGGATACGTTTCTTAAATTGTGCACGTGATAAAACAAATAAGTCAAGATCAGCAAAATTATCATTGTAACATTTCATAATGCGTCGTAAGGGAGCTCGTTCGCCTGCGTTAGTCCTGCAAGGCTTCGGAGCAAATAATGTATGAGCATAAGTATCACGAATACGTTGAGAACGACTAGGTATGCGAATATAAATTTGGTTTATGAGGTTAGAGCAATCAAATTCATTACGACAGATCTTATATAAGAATGATTGATCAAGATACAGTCTCCTTAATTGAAGAGTTGACAAGGTAAACTTTTCAAGAAGAGTGTGATATGATGACAGTTTCTTAAAAAATGTGTAGTTTAGAAAACGAAGATATTTTTGTTGCACTGATTCTATCTGGTCACTGTATTTATCGTAAAGTGGATTCCAGACACATGAGGCATATTCTGAGATCTAATGAGTGACTTGTATAGAATCATTAATGTAGAGGGTTTTTTAAATAAGTTACAGGTACGCCTTATAAAACCGAAAAATTGATAACCTTTAGCTGTGATGTGATCAACGTGAGCATCGAAGTGTAACTTTGAGTCAAAGAGTATACCCAAGTCTTTAATTAAGGAAACTTTTTCTAAAGGTGTCTTACAAAGTGAATAAGTGAAATGAGTGATATTAATTTTTTTGGTAAAAGTGATAGATTTACATTTGGGAAGACTCAATTGTAATTTATTAGCTACACAATAGGCAGATAATCGATCCAGGTCCTCTTGTAATTTAACACAGTCATGAATAGAGCTTATTTTGCAGAACACTTTAAGGTCGTCAGCATATAATAAAAAACTACTGTTACTGAAGCATGTGTTTATATCATTTATAAACAACACAAAAAGCAGCGGGCCTAAAATTGAGCCCTGCGGCACTCCAGATGTCACGCTGATCACCTCAGATGAAAAGCCCTGTACTACAACCTTTTGAGTTCGGTTTTTTATTTACGATGTTAACCAGCGTAGCAGACTCCCACGTATCCCATTAAATTCGATTTTTCTCAAAAGCATAGTGTGGTCCACCTTGAACTTTACTTTGCTTGAACACCTTGAACTTTTCTTGTGCTTTACTTTCGAAATATAGCAAATAAGCTAGTATCAATGATTTTCATTTATCATTTAAACAAATTAATTATTTACGAAGTTACATTGCTTGTGACTATAATAATCAAAGAAAAACACTCAAACTAAAACTAACAATCAAAGAAATAATAAACATTTACTTATGAAAATAAAAATCAAAGAAATAAATAAACACCTACATTTTTTTCCCCGTGCAATTTGTAAGCCATAAGGCAAAACAGTACCCTTAGCACGAGTTTTCAGTATTTGAGACGTAAAAGTTAACTGGAACGTTAACAATTTCAAATTGACAATTTTCAAGAAAAAAATTAGTTCCTTCTTCGCACACCAGAGGCGCTGTTCCATTTTTCCATACAAGAAACGCTGTAAATACTGGAAAGACGCTGTAAAGTAAAATGGTGAAAACTCGTGCTAAGGGTACAGGAATCCTTCCTCTTGTAGCGATCGTAAGCTTGAAGCTACGTAACACCGCTAAATTAAGGACGTTGGGAAGCCGAATGTCTCCGGCTTATAATAAAGACAGAGATATGAAATGCGTATGCCAGAACGAGATGGAATGATACTGTAATTCGTTTAGTTAGATATTATTATTTGGATAACCGATTCACATTAGTTTTGGTGCGCGTTTATTTATAGTTTTGTTTGATTTTTATTTGATTTTTAGTATTTGATTTGGTATTATTGTTAAAATTGATACCTAAGTTTTGCGTAGTTAGTGCAGTAACAACAAGTTTACTTCAGTTCAATGGTATTGTTTGATAAAGCAGCGTAAAACAGTGTCATGTTAGTTTCGAAGTTTTCAACTAGATGGCGTTGTGCAATTACGTCACGATCCTGAATCACGGTGTTAAGATCTGTAGGCGATTAGCATAAGCTTTTTTTAATTTCTGTGTACTATGTTACTATGTGTATCAGTAACGTATAATATATTAACCTATATAAAATACCTCAGAAAGAAAACCACAGATCTCCAACAAAACTTATATTTTCTAAACTTATTGCTGCATCCAAACTTATTAGAACAAAACTTATCAGGTCAAAACTTATCGTATCACCAAACTTATTTAAAACTCCAAACTTCTAAAATATCCAATTAACCAAATAACAATTATTACAATATAATTCCTCAACGCAATCCAACACGACCGTTTGATTCAAACGTCCAACGAAAAAAAGCCCCCTACCTGCCAAGTCACTTTGTTTTATACCGGCAAACTGTTAGTGTTACCAGTATAAAAAAATTAAATAAAACTAAGAAAACTAAAACTACTCGACACAAAAATTAGGAAACCTTACACTCGACCATCCTGATAGCGTGTATGACCTCATACACGTACCAGGTGGAACCTTACACTTGGCAAATGAGGCATTTCTCGTTAAAAAAAGAAATGTACGTTTTACATCAGTATTACTTTTATAAAATAGCGCAAAACTTAATACGATACTTAATAAAATAACAGGACAACAATACTTTATATAAAACTTAAAAATTTCTATCTGAAATTCATCATTCAAATAATTTTGTATATGTTTAAAAAAAGAATATCTCACTTAAATACTAATTATATAACCTTTACTTAACAAACACCGATTTTTATAGTATTAATATTGTCTATCAATCTATTAATCTTTACTAATATAAAGTAACTACAGTAGGTATGTACATTATGAATATATTCAATCAAATAACTAGGTACTTCCTGCATTGATTTCAGGTCAAAAACGACGTAAATGAGGCTCGTACTTGACCTGAAACAATACAAGAGGCGTGATTAGTACTTTATTATGTACTAGCTTATGCCCGCGGCTTCGTTCGCGTAATCAGTCGAAAATCTAAGAATATTTATACAAACTTTCATCCCCTATCTCATCCCCTTAGGGATGGAATTTATCAAAATCCTTTCTTAGGGGATGCCTACGTCATAGTAGCTTTATGCATGCAAAGTTTCAGCTTGATCGGTTTTCGGTTTAGTTTCATACAAAATTTCATCCCCTTCGGGGTAGAATTGATCAAAATCCTTTCTTAGCGGATGCCTACGTCATATCATCTACCTGCATGCCAAATTTCAGCCCGATCCGTTCAAATCTAAGAAGATTAAACAAACTTTCATCCCCTTTCTTTATCCCCTTAGGGGTGGAATTTATCAAGATCCTTTCTTAGGGGATGCCTACGTCATAGTCGCTTTATGCATGCAAAGTCTCAGCCCGATCGATTTAAAATTGACAAAGTTTTATACAAACTTTCATCCACTATTTTATCCCCTTTTTTTTTTTTTTTTTTGCGTGGTAAAATCATCAAATGAGTCCTCCCACCCCGGGCAGGGCGGGAGGGACTGTCAGACTTGTACTGACTAAAATCCACGGTGTCCTTCAATAGCCCTTTATGTTCCGGGGTCACGGTAATGGTATAAGTCCCGCGACCCCGGCAGGCTTTGGCCCTCTAGAGAGGGGGCCCCGTCATTATGCTGACGCTCTTTGAGGCGCGCGTGGAACACAACGCGCCGTCGACCCGGGACTATTTTATCCCCTTGGGGTTAGAATTAATTAAAAAATTTTCTTTGCGGATGCCTACGTCATAACATCTACCTGCATGCCAAATTTCAGCCCGATCCGTTCAAATTTAAAAGATTAAACAAACTTTCACCCCCTTTTTCATCCCTTAGGGGTGGAATTTATCAAAAACCTTTCTTAGGGGGTGCCTACGTCATAGTAGCTTTATGCATGCAAAGTCTCAGCTCGATCGGATCAAAATTGACAAAGTTTCAAACAAAGTTTCAAACAAACTTTCATCCCCTATTTTATCCCCTTGGGGGTAGAATTGATCAAAATCCTTTCTTAACGGATGCCTACATCATAATATCTACCTGTATACCAAATTTCAGACCGATCCGTCCAAAATGTAAGAAGAATTATAGAAACTTTCATCCCCCATTTTATCCCCTTAGGGGTGGAATTTATCAAAATCTTTTCTTTAGAGATACCTACGTCATAGTAGCTTTGTGCATGCAAAGTCTCAGCCCGATCGGTTTAAAATTGACAAAGTTTCATACAAACTTCCATCCCCTATTTTATCCCCTTGGGGGTAGAATTGATCAAAATCCTTTCTTAGCAGATGCCTACGTCATAACATCTACCTGTATGCCAAATTTCAGCCTGATCCGTCCAGTGGTTTGGGCTGTGCGTTGATAGATCACTATATCAGTCACCTTTGAGTTTTATATATTTAGATAAACAAAACCTTTGGCATTATCAATCTGTATCAACATTTTGATAAAACATATAAAAAAAACTAGTTTTAGGATAGGTATACAAGTAATTTATCTATTGAACTACTCAGAGGCGAGATCATTATTCATGATGTCAACACAATGATCATCATCATCCTCTATTTCAAGGGAGGCCACATGAATCCAAGGGCACATTCGGTCTGCGGCAACAGTCGTTTTACGTTTGTTCTTCATCCCTTCAAATCCTGCAATGGGAGCCACTTTATAACGATCGTTGCCCAAAACCTTTTCGACCTTAAAAGGTCCCTCGTACGACGGTAGAAGCTTTTTACTTTTACCATCATTATGGAAAGTGACTTTGGTAATTTTAATTAGATCTCCCTTATTGTAAACACGAGCAGGTCGCCGTCCCTGGTCGTAATACAACTTTTGTGATTCCTGAGCCTTATCAATTTTCGCCTTAACCTCATCACGTATAGATGATAAATCTGAAACTTCACGAGTTTCTTCTGTTATTTCGTTCAACGCCGGATTAACCTCACTATTCATTGCAGTTCCGAACATCACCTCTGCTGGAGATCTACCTATCGTCTTTTGCAAGGTGTTATTCAAGCCCCATTGAATCCTGCCTAATTTTCCGTCCCAGTTCTTTTCGTCGTCTCTTAAATTCTGAGCAGTTAGTGAATCGAGTATGGTCCTGTTATATCTTTCGACTTGCCCATTAGATCTTGGGCAAGCAACTGCATTAAGCACGTGCTTTATCCCTCGATCCAAGCAAAATCTTTTAAAAGCATTTGAAGTGAAACAGGACCCTCGATCACTCACTAAACGGTCAGGATTCCTAAAAGTATCAAAAATGTCTTCTAAAGCTCTCATCACGTTTTGCGTGTTCGTATTTCTAACTGGTTTAATAAAAAGTGTGAACGAGTCTACAACCGTTAGTATACGAGTGAATCCCCTTTTTGATTTTACGAAGGGTCCAAGGTGGTCAATGTGCAAGGTGTGAAATGGTACCCCGATCTTTTCGATAGGATGTAGTAGTCCTTCCCGTTGGTTCGTATTCTTTTTGGCATACGCGCAGTCTATGCAAGCACTTACATATTTTTTTACGAAACGCGTCGTTTTAGCAAACCAGTAATTTCTCTTGATTCGCTCTAAAGTCTTTTCAAATCCTACGTGACCTATGTCATCATGATTCATCTTGCACAGCTGCCACCTTGCACCCTTCGGAACCACCCATCTTAGTTTTTCTTTGTCACCGTCTATACTCCTAAACAATCTGTCATCCTTCACGACATAATTGTCCTTTATGTATTCTAGCCCTTTAGGATCCAAATCGCTACTCAGAATATCTCGAATTCTGCGCAATTCAGTGTCTCCCATTTGAAGGGTCTGCAACCAATCTTGATCGTTTATAACCATGACTGAAGGATATGGCACTAGGTCATAGGAGTCTACTTCATTAGCTGGATTTCTAGAAAGAGCATCCACATGACCCATTTTGGAACCTGCCCTATACTCTACAGAACATTCAAATTCTTGTAAAGCTAGCCACCAGCGAGCGATTCTGGGGATAAGATCACGTTTCTCAAACGTTGAACGTAGTGCACTGCAATCAGTGACCACTCTAAAAGTTTTCCCTAATAGATAAACTCTGAACTTTTTAAGAGAACAGATAACCGCCAGAGTTTCCAACTCGTAAGAGTGGAAATTTTTCTCTTCGGGCGTCGTCTGGCGGCTATAATATGCAACAGGGTGAAAGGTGCCTTCACTTCCCCTTGGACGTTGCAATAAAATGCCACCAATCCCAATCCTATTAGCATCCGTGTGAAGTTCCGTGTCTGCTAGAGGGTCGTATAGGGAGAGAACAGGTCTGTCTAATAGCTTATCTTTCAAAGCTTTGAACGACTCTTCCTGTTCAACTGTCCACTCCCACACAGCATTTTTCTTAAGCAATTTTGTGAGGGGGTGGGCCAATTGTGCAAAAGAATAAATAAATTTCCTAAAATAACTAACAAGGCCCAAAAATTGGCGTACGCCATGAATATTTTCAGGACGTGGAAAATTTTCCACACACTGAATCTTCGTCGTACCTGGCCGCATCCCTTCTGAGCTAATCTCGTATCCAAGGTAATCTATTCTATTTTGCAGAAAACTGCACTTTGCGAGATTTAGCTTGAGATTTGCTCTTTGTAACAACCTAAGAACTTCCTCTAACCTTTCCATGCACTCTGTAGCTGTTTTGCCAAAAATTAATAGGTCATCTATGTAAACAGTTGCTTTATTGAATCTAGCAGGTCCCAACACATGGTTCATCATCCTCTGGAAGACAGCGGGTGCATTTGCCAAGCCGAATGGCATACGGTTATATTCGTACTGTCCATCCGGCGTGACAAACGCCGTTAAATGTTTGCTGTCTTCCGCTATTGGTACTTGATAGTACCCCGACATTAAGTCGAGGGTTATAAACCAAGCCTGCCCAGATAACCTCGATATCTCATCTTCAATTACGGGTATCGGATACCTTTCCTTTACAGTGATCGAATTGAGCAGTCTAAAATCAACACACAATCGCATATTGCCGTCTTTCTTCCGAACGAGAATAATTGGGCTGGAATAGTTAGACGTCGATTCCCTTATAATGCCTGCCTGCAACATTTCGTCTATCATACCTCGAACCTTTTCCCGTTCATGATGAGAAAGACGGTATGGTCTGTAAACTACAGGTTTTTGACTACTCAATTCGATTTTCATCTCTGTTACATTTATGCAACCGAGTTCGGTTAAATCTTGTGCAAAACAGTCCTCATAGCGACGGAGTAAACTTATAAGTTTATCTTTGTCACCAGCAGGTACGTCTTCACCTATTTGTACTTGACTCTCATCAAGCCTTTTGGCTGAAGAGACATCAGTTTGTGGGTGTAATACTGGAAGAACATTTGCATCAGCAAGTCTATAGATCAGGTCTACCCTTTCGGCCCGCGAAAATATGAAATTTTCTTGTAGGCAACATGGCACCGAGCATGGAGTTACAACACCAAAGAATGAACCATCTTTGACCTCGTAAACTCCCCCATGTACAATGTACTGCTCGTTTGGTTTACCCACAACCTTCGTATCAAGCACTACACTACCAGTAAAAAGTGTTTCTGTCGCGGCCCTGACACTAGCTGATCCAAATAATGTATTATGTGCCACTATTCTTACCCTCTGTAATTGTTCCCTATCTTCAATGACATTATCATTAGGAATTTCATTACCGACGTGTGAAAATTGTAATTTGTTAACATCCTTATAAAGAACTATATGGGGCTGTTCAGAGAAACTTTGACCAATTAGCATTGGTTTTTCCAACAATTGGTCTTCTACAACCCTACATGAAACAGTAGCGCTTACATCATCAATGACCAAGTTCAACTTTGCTGAGCCAACAGATTTTACAATGCTGTCTCCAAAACCCTTCATGAAAGTTGGAGTTTGGTCATGATGAAGCCCAAGTTTTTCGAAATTGGATTTCTTAATAAGGGTCACGTCACTGCCAAGATCAACAAAGGCCTCCAGCAACACACCTTCTGCGTTCACTTCTTTTATTTTGTTATTCAAATTAGAAGTTGATATACGCATAGTTTTCGCTACTGTATCAGTCTTAGTTGTCCCGGAGTCCTTTTTTATACGGCATTGATCCGACTTATGTCCAACTTTATCACAATGCCCACATTTAACCAAAGGTTTGGGGCACCTTGAAAATGGATGTCCCTTTTCCTTGCAGTTGTAGCAATACAAGTTTGAACCGTCCCTAGGACCTGACCTATTTCTTGCCCTATCATCGACATTGCTAACATGTTTCTCTCTGTGAGCCTGCTGAGGTGCTGTGGAAACCTCTTTATTGTTGCTGAGCAAAAACTTCAGCAGCTGATCAGGTTCTTCACATCGCAATGCTAAAGCACTGGAACGCATAGTCCTATCGGTAATGCCGTGAATAATGCAGTCTATGGCCCGTCTGCCAGTAATTTCGCATTGATTTAAAAGTGCTAACTTTTCATAATAATAATTCTCAATGACTTCGTTAGGTTTACTCTTTCGCCTCAACATGTCTTCAAGAGCCTGTCCATAATTTTGTTCACACGGGAACGCATTCAACAATTTAACTTGCCATTCATCCCATGTAAACAAAATGGAACCAAGACTTTCGTACCATGTCTTGGCTAACCCTGACAGTTTTTGCATGGCGAAGTGCACTGTCGTCCTTTCATCCCAACCATACACCTTTGCACATTCATTTATTTTCTTAAGCCAAACATCCATGCGCTGATTTTTTTCTGAAGGATTAAATTCAGGGACGATATTTTGTGACTCACTGATGAGGCGTTAGAGGTTGATGGTTGAGATGGCAGAACTTCTTTAATACTCTGTATAATTTTAACAATATCATTGGAAGAAAAAGTAGGGCTACATGACCTGTCTGGGTGGTGATGTCGCCTGTCCCCTGCTTCGGTCACCTGGCTCCGTCTGCAGCTGCGACTACGGCTGCGGCTCCCGTGTCTCCTAGCCGCCGTATGCTCGCTGGGCTGTCTGCTCCGCTTTCGTCGTAGTTCTTCATCACGTGACTTTTGCAGTTCTTTTTCCATCAAACGCACTTTTTCTTGTTCGCGTTTAAGCGCCTGTTCTTGCTCGTGCAATCTGCTACTCCGGCTACGGCTCCGATCATATCTATGCGCACTCCTTCGACTGGGACTACGCCGAGAGCGTGACCGACTATGCCGAGGAGTTCTGAGACTCCGAGGCGCATTTTCATCTCCATTCATATCCTGAAACTCGTAGCAAAATTGCTTACATTAGCTTTTGTATGTAAATCTTTAATAATATGCCGAAAGATAGGAAAATGAATTTTAGGTGAAACAATAAAAGAAGAAAACTATAAAAACGCAAATATCTCGGAAACTGTACGGTTTAGAGCAAAACTACAAAAATTTTACCCCCTTTTATAAACCACGGCGATTATTTGAATACTATCTAAAAATTATCGTCACTATCATCAGCCCATGGTGATCAAGTGGTTCCCACGTGGTACAAAATATGCAATGCCTAAAACTAGACGATATGTGGTGTACAGCATGCAGAATCGGGTTCTGCTCTAGATTGTGCATACCGATTCTGAGGGTAGTCGGAACCAAAACCCAAAATGGTGTTTCGGTGCATTTTATATAAAATAGTATACAGGGTGACTGCTTATTAGTGACCGATATTTAAACACGTGATTGTACTCATGATTACAAACAACTTTCCCAAAGAAACTTTTTTTGTATACTCATTAGTTTTATTTCTATCACTATAACAAAATTACTGGCGCGCGTGCAAAGTTCAAACTTCGCGCGCGCGCCGTCGCCTTATCAGCTGTTAGCGGCAGGCCCCGCGCCACCCCGTGCCCGCGTTGTCGATGACGTAGGCACTCGACATGTTTCGATAAAATAATATCCAAGACGTCTAGTATTTTGGTACTTCACGCGCGCGCGCTACAATAAATACATAATCTTTTTAACTAAGACTCCACTTAAGTACCTACTAGGTACTACTCACAAACTAACTACAGGAATTGCGTTTGTTTTTGTTACCTAAACGATGGATTAGAAACGGCTTAAAAGATAACACTACATTATTAACTGACTCGATACCTACTCGACCAGTCGACACTGGGCATGATTCAAGTTATTCCAAGTTTCCCATCACCCTTTATCTAGGCTTTGGGCTAGCAGTCTACATGCAAAACTTAGGCATTTTATTCTCGTTGTTATAACTTCGTATTAGACTAGTTTAAAAAATTGGAATCAACTTGGCTATTTACAATGATAAATTATTAGTTATTACTAAATCAGATACCTACCTAAGTATTAATCATGATTTTAATCAACTAAATTTTATCTCACATTAATTGTTGGATGTGTCCACCTTGCACTTCAACACACTTAGACGCACGTTTTAAAATGTGAGCCTGGACTCGCCGCAGAGTGTTAGTGTCACTTTTCACTATTTCGAAACAGTTTTCGATTCTAGTTTTTAGTTCATCGGAAGTATTCACTGGCCCATCACGATAAACTAGGTTTTTAACGTGCCCCCATAAAAAAAGTCTAGTGGTGTTAGATCGGGTGACCGCGGTGGCCAAGCAACTGGACCCCCTCGACCTATCCACCTTTCTCCATAAGTTACACTTAGGCGCTCGCGTACTCGGCGGCCTTGCTGCTTCACCATTACCCCCTTCTGAATAGTAGCATATCACTGTACTCACTCGCGGTGTAATTGTATTGTACGGCATCGCGCGCATGGGCGGGACGAAAAAAAAATAAAACAATGCGCACGCGACACGCTTCCCGGAGCAACTGTTTTTTTTACCTGCGTCACTACTGCATGGCACGGGGTGCGGTGCGGGCGGGGGATAACGGGCGCGGAGCGAGCGGGGGGGCGGTATGAAGCTCTCTAGTCTCTACTACATTGCCTACGTCATCGACAACGCGGGCACGGGGTGGCGCGGGGCCTGCCGCTAACAGCTGATTAAGGCGACGGCGCGCGCGCGAAGTTTGAACTTTGTACGCGCGCCAGTAATTTTGTTATAGCGATAAAAATAAAACTAATGAGTATACAAAAAAAGTTTCTTTGGGAAAGTTGTTTGTAATCATGAGTACAATCACGTGTTTAAATATCGGTCACTAATTAACAGTCAGCCTATATATTACTCGTAGTACTAACACTCCAACAGTAGTGAGGACGTCAGCTATGCTTAATGGAAGTTTACAATGGGCCCTTCCCGTCATCCCAAGGCGGCTTTCGCAGCAATTAATGCAAAATTATAATAATCAAATCAGAACTGGGTCGACGTGGACCGATTTCTTGCAGAACCGGTCCCACAGACCTATTCAAATACCTGGGGTCCCCGGGTATTTCGTAACCGGTACAGGTACACCCGGGCCAGGACCTAATGCGGTGGAACCGATCGTTCTTTGTTCTCTGGCGATCGTCCACTCAACAGTCTGCTTAACTTAATCGTAAAACAGCTTTGCTAGATAACACGTAAAATAATAAAAATAAAAATGTAGGCGTGTACTTACAGTTATTGTTGCTTATCCCACTTCTGAGATATAAAATACCTCAGAAAGAAAACCACAGATCTCCAACAAAACTTATATTTTCTAAACTTATTGCTGCATCCAAACTTATTAGAACAAAACTTATCAGGTCAAAACTTATCGTATCACCAAACTTATTTAAAACTCCAAACTTCTAAAATATCCAATTAACCAAATAACAATTATTACAATATAATTCCTCAACGCAATCCAACACGACCGTTTGATTCAAACGTCCAACGAAAAAAAGCCCCCTACCTGCCAAGTCACTTTGTTATACACCGGCAAACTGTTAGTGTTACCAGTATAAAAAAATTAAATAAAACTAAGAAAACTAAAACTACTCGACACAAAAATTAGGAAACCTTACACCTACTACAAAATAGGTTACTCGATTGCGATTCGTCCGTATAATTATTATGTTTTTTTTTTTTCTATGTTTGTTTTGTTCTTTGTTCGCGGGATTACTTTTTACTTCGTCGTTAATGAACCGATTTTGATGATTTTTTTTTTTCGTTAGAAAGAATATAGTTCAAAGGTGGTCCCATGATAATGAAATCAGGGTTTGATGATGGAAACCAGAGAAATCGAGTGAAACTTTCATAAATCGTAGGGGCGACTAGTGTGTTTAAAGTTTTTTCATTAAGTATTTCAAAGCACTACAATTTAACAAAGCTCTGGAGTATAATAGCTGATGATGGAACCGAGAGACAGTTCAGGGAACTCCTCAACGATTCACAGCAGCTACCTTGTGTTTGAGCTTGATTAATTTGTATTGATGAGAACTTTTCACCTAAAAGGGTTGTAACTGTCATAAGGGGTCTGATGACTAAGACGAAGAACAGTTCAGGGAACTCTTGAACGGTTTATAGCAGCTATCTTGTATTTGGACTTAATTCATTTATATTGATGAGAACTTTGCATCCATATGGGTTATATTATTCGATGCTGCATACCTGCTATTAGTTCCGATAAAAATTAATTTGGTTTAGTAGTTTTTATTTTATGAGCATTTTTAGCTTATTGGGCGATGTTATAACCGGTGCTAGGTGCTACGGATAATAAAATTCTAGTGCATATGTAAGAAAAATATGTATTTGACAAGAATTTGAGTTGAATATTTAAACTAAAAAGGCTAAAATTAGGCCAAAGCTAGAGTTACTGAAATTCACGTTTTGGTCCGGCTTCACTTTCAAGAATATTTACCCTACGCCACTGGTAGAAGGTGGCAACTGTTACAATGAATTCAATTGCGCTCGAAAATCGCATTAAAGTAATTCAGATCCACTATGAAAATGGTCGTTTTGTTAAAGGTCGTAAAATTCTTTATATTTTCAGACAACATAATCATTCTTCTGAGACCGCTATTAAGAATTTAGTCGCGAAATTTGAGTCAACAGGCTCGGTACAAAATGTACCAACACCAACACGTGTTCGAAAATCCGTGATGTCATTAACGAAATAAACCCTCCATTTTGCCAACAAGTGACAAAATATTTTTATGAAAGAATTAACATCTGTCAGCGTGGTCGTGTTAGATATCTACCAGATATTATTTTTATTCATAATTACCAAAATTTTCTCTACGTAATACAATAAATTTTTAATTCATTTTCCTTTAATTTTTTTGTTTCAATTTGTTTTAGAAAACAAAGTTCTTGTTGAAACACCCTTTATATAGCGTGACTGGACAGGTGATTGTACTCAAACAACTTTCCCAAAAATACTTTTTTGTATACTCATTAGTTTTAATAATAATAATAATCATTTATTTCTCCTCACACGTACATACATTTACAATAATTGTGGTTGCACATTGTAGGTTACAGTCTCATACATACACACATCAAAAGTGTCTAGGGATCAAGCATTTTTATGCGGATTTCTTGAGATTGAGATGTGGCTTTGTAATAAATTTATGATTTTATAAATTTATATGGATCCTTTTTGGTGCATTTCATAATTTGAATCAGGAACTGTGAATCAAATTCGAGTAAAAGATGAAAATCAGCTGTCAATATTTTCCCTATAAAAACATACAACGCATTGAAGACATTATTAGTGCTACTGTTTCCCTACTACTGATTAAAACCAACGTTATTATGGAGCGGCGACGTCATTTAAGCAGGGAAGAAATGCTCAGAGCCGTGGGAATGATAGAAGCTGGTTCCCCGCAACGTACTGTGGCTTTAGCTCTGAATACAAGTCAGAGTGTTATCAGTCGACTTTGGACACGTTACCGAAGCACTGGTACCGTGGCTGAGCGCCATGGAGGACGGTATCGCTGCACCACACGGAGACAAGACCGATACATTCAAATCTTAACTCGAAGAGCTCCAACAATAACCGCCATGATGTTAGCCGTGAGGCTTCATCACTCTTCAGGGAACTTAATTAGCGACCAAACAGTCAGAAACCGCTTGCATGAAGTGAACCTTCATTCCCGAAGACCGCTACGGGTACCACCTATAGCAATGCACAATCGTAGGATTCGATATCAATGGGCTCTTGAACACAGAAATTGGGCAGAAGAACAATGGCGTTTCGTGTGCTTTTCTGATGAGTCTCGTTTCGGTATGAGACCGGATACAAGACGTATACGACACTGGAGAACCCCTGGACGCCAACAGCGATTAAAATCCTGCCAGGAAGTCCATCCTTATAGTGGTGGAACCATCATGGTATGGGCGGGTATTTGGATCGGCGGAAGAACTGAGTTGATTTGGATCAGAGGCAACCTCAACGCTCAAATTTATGCTGAGACGATTGTATCAGACGTCATCGTTCCTCTACAAGTGCAAATCGGTCCCTTATTTCAGTTAATGCATGATAATGCACGACCGCACACCGCAAGAGTTGTAAGACAGACTCTCGCCGCAGCTAACATCAATGTCCTGCCCTGGCCTGCTCAGTCGCCAGACTTGAATCCGATTGAGCATGCATGGGATATGCTACAGAGAAGAGCTCTGCCGAATATGGAGGGTATCCAGTCGCAAGAAGACCTTTTTTTGTTGTTGCAACGAACATGGGCGGCCATTCCACAGCGTGATTTGGATGAACTCATTTTGAGTATGCCAAACCGATGTTCTTGTGTTGTTAGTGTTCGCGGTAGAAACACGGATAATTGATAATTGTTTAAGTTACCCAATAAAATTTTAAAGAAAACTGTTATTTCAGTCTTTTTTTCGAACTTTTGTGTTAGTGGTTCAAATGTCAAAAATCCCTTTATTAGGAAAATGGCAAATTTCTTTATTAATGCAAAGGTGACTTGGTTTATCGTTACTGTGACAAACGAAAACACTTTATTTGATGAATCCTTTTTTTTTTTTTTTTTTTTTTAGGGTGGCAAAATCATCAAATGAGTCCTCCCGCCCTGGGTGGGGCGGGAGGGACTGTCAGACTCTTACTGACTAAAATCCACCCGTGTTCCGTCGGATGCCCTTTTCGTCCGGGGCCACGGTATCCTGGATTAAGAAAAATCCGCGACCCCGGCAGGCATTTGGCCCCATATGGGGCCCCGTCGGTGACGCGTGAAACACGACGCGCCACCGACCCGGGCTTGGTCCTTGGTCGGACGGCGAGCATACCCATTACTCACCGTCCGCAAGCCCGCTCCGCCGCTGTGCCCTCTGCTGTTCAGAGGGACACGCGTTGGAGCGTCCACCCGACAGGCTATTTGCATACGGGCAAAGAAACCCCTTAGGCACACAGTGCCTAAGGAGAGTTTTTGCCCGCATCCCAGGGCGCACCGGCCCGAAAAACTGGTCTTCCCCCCGGACGTATCCGAGAGGGAACTCCAGTCCACGGGCGCACGTGGAGGTTTCCTGTCTTAGCACCCCAATTTGATGAATCCTTAAAGAAAATTTTAATTAATATCAATCAGGAGAAAAGTTATTGCAAAAATATATGTTGATCCCTAGACACTTTTGATGTGTGTATTATGTGAGGAGTTGGTGTCTGAGTTAGGTTAAACCCTGTATTACAGATCACCAGGACCCCACCCCTAGAAACATAGGCAAACATTTTTGTGCATGTGCAGTGCTAAGAAAGACGGTATAAGAGGAGATATACAGAGTTACTAATTTAAAATAGTTATTAATTTTTAATTAACGATAATTATAATAGTTGAATTTTTTTTACTTTCGTCTGTGTGCGTGTGTGTGTGTGTGAGTGTGCGTGTGTGTTGTGTGTGTCTGTGTGTGCGTGTGTTTTATTTTATCACTAAGTTTAACAAAATTACTGGCGCGCGTGCAAAGGTCAAACTTCGCGTGCACGCTGTCGCCCGATCGGCTGTTAACGGCGAGGCCCCGCGCTCGCGTTGTCGATGACATTAAGCAATGTACATCTACATGTTTCGATAAAATAATATCCGGGAATAGTATTTTGGTACATTACGCGCGCGGGCTACAGCACAGAATACTTAATAGTACTATAGGTACAGAAGTCATACTCCCAAAAAAAAATTAAACAAATGTAAAATCTATGTACGAGAGAATAAAGTACATTTTAACTGGCAGCCGTACCGCCCACCTACTTTTATAATAGCCTAAACTTCCCGTGCGCAAGCAAAAATGTACTGAATGGTTACGCCCGAGAGTTTATTTTGGTTTATCTGACGCCAACGACATTAAAAGGTTACTATGGGTCAAGCTCAATAGGGTTGCGACTTGCGAGTTTAGGCACAAATAGGTACCTACCTATAATTAATTATTAATATAATTTAACAAATGCATAAAATACGCATAGGTACCTACCTACTACCTACCTATGCGTATTTTATGCATTTGTTAAATTACATTATTACCATAAATACCTATGTTCCTCAAGGAATTTTGTATTTATCATCACGGCACCTTGCGTTATCTTTTCTACCTATTATTGTTATATTTTTGAAAATGACATCTTACAAAAAAGAAGAATAATATTTAAAAGATTGTTATCGTCTATGGCAAAATAGCCAGTCCTTATCATTTTGCACTCAACCTAGTAACCGACCAATTACTATCACATACAGTCACAGGCCCCGCGTTGCGGTTGCGTGTCTTTGCAGATAGGTAAAAAAGTCGCGCAGCGAATTACGATCGCTGACCTTGAATACGTAGTGTGGCCATTTTCTGAGTTTGAACGTGCTTAAACAACAACGCAAACATCTTTCCACTTTCTACCGATCTTAATTCTTAGTACTCAGCTTAAGGTGAGTGAGAGTGATGTCAGGTTTGATATTCGTCTTTTTATCTAGGTCGTCTAGTAGGCCCACCCCCCCCCCCCTCCCTAGTATCTCGCCTCATTTCCAAACTTGTAACCTACCTAATCATGATCAGTTAAGCCCATACTTCACAAGCAGGTAGATAATTTTGTTGATCATTATTAAATATGTACTATTTTTTTTTTCTTCATAATAATATTGTGTTATTAATTTCCCAAAAGCACCAAAAGCAAGAAACTTTGCGTAACTACACGTAACGTAACAAAAATATTAAGGAGACGACAGAGCGCGTGCGTAACGGGTGGCGCGTGGCAGCCGTAGTGAATGGGCCACGACAAAATGGCCCCGCAACTACTTGCAGTTTTATGCCTACACCGCGGAGTGAGACAGGCCTGCTACAGCGTACTTTTTCCGTATAATTTACTCACACTAAAACAATTCATTGTGTGTTGTCGAGACACGGGGGCGGATACGACTACTCCCGCTCAAATACAACGGACGCACCATGCGACATTACGGCTTGATGAGGTATCGTTATATGTCAGTTTTACATTGCTTGTCCAGTTACTCAGTTGTAGACTGAGGTGGTTGTAAAAGAGGAATGTATTTAATACAGTCGGAGTAATATAGGAAAACAAAAATAAAGTAGTACAAGTCAATAGCTGAGCGAAACGCTCAGCCCCACGTGGTCACGAACACGCCCCGTTGCCACTTCTCCTGTTTTAAATATTTCTGTGGTTACTTATAGGATGGATATTTATAAACGGCTTAAAAGATACCACTACATTATTAACTGACTCGATACCTACACGACATTGGACATGGTTCAAGTTATTCCAAGTTTCCATCACATTTATCTAGACTTTGGACTAGCAGTCTTCAAGCAAAACGTACAGTTTGTCAATAAAATCATGAAAATCGATGAGGGCGCTGCGGTCGTGCACGTAGCAAGTCTGTTAACGTGATCTTGTAAGAGCGTACATGATTTTTTATCGGAATTAAGAATATTGTAAAGAGAAAGTTTTAGGTTTACTAGCGTTTTTAAAATGTATCTTACATTTTTGTACTCTTTTTATTTCACCCTTATATTAAACTAGCTAGCTTCTGCCTGCGGTTTCACCCGTGTCATATGCGTTGGCCCTATGGTCCCGTCCCCATCAGTCCCCTTGCGCGTGGAACACGACGCGCCGTGACTCGGTTCTTGTCTTGGTCGGACGGCGAGCTACCCATTACTCCCCGTCCGCAAGCGGCTGGAATATGACCCGCGATTTCCGACGCCCTGGGCGTCTTCAGCGGTGGCTGGGGTGAGAGGTAGAGGATGCCCTTTCCCTCACGCATTCCATTTGCTCCCCATTCCCCTAGCCTGTTGCCGAATCCCTGAGGTACATCCCAAAACTACCGTGCCCGGGAGGACTTCGGACTTCGTCAGGTTGAAGGTGAGGACGCGGTAGCGCCTCTCCAACCACTCCTCATAGAGTGATTTTACCGCCGCAATAATGACATGCCCAGGCAGTCATTATTTTGTTGTGGTATTATTATGAAACTGTGATATCTCCTAAGGTATTCATTGAAAACAAACGATGTTTAGGGCAATTTCGTTCGTAATTAAATGGTTGTGATGATTAACGTATTTATTTGGATAAAGATTAATATTATCTTAATGAAAATATCTTCGCAAACAATTCAAGAACGAGTACTCTGACTTGTGTGAAGTAAACGTAAAGAACGAATTTTATCCATTTCGAAGTTTTTATCCGGATCAATTCAATAATCTAATCTAATCGATTCAGAACTAGATAACTATTTATTAAAACCGTTCTCACGGTTAAAGAAACGTATAATGCGCTCCAACAATGAATGTCAGTGTCTATGGTCAACTGACACTCCAAAAGTACGGAGAATATTTAAATGGGGATGGCAACTCAAAGATATTGTAGATGACGCTTCGTCACACCGCAATCGCGGCGGTAAGACCCCTCTTTGAGGAGTGGCTGGAAAGGCGTCACGGCGTCCTGACCTACTGCATGACGCAGGTCCTCACCGGACACGGAAGTTTCGGTACGTACTTAACTGTGTCGGATAGGGAGCGAACAAACGCCTGGGTGTCACCACTGCGAAGATCGCCCGGATGACACAGTGGAGCATACGGTGCAGGCTGCCCCGCTTGGGCAGAGCACCGCCGTGTCCTCACGGAGGCGATAGGCGGAGACCTCTCGCGCCCGGCATTGGTCGAGGCCATGCTGCGGGGCGAGACGGAGTGGGAAGCGGTCGTCTCCTTCTGCGAAGCAGTCGTGCTCGCGAAGGAGGAGGCGGGCCGTGAGAGAGAGGACAGCGTCCTCCCTCCGCCCCAACCGCAGTGGTAGACGATCTCCGGCCATCGTAGGCGCGGGCATGCGGGCGGCGAGTAATGGGCAACTCGCCGCCCGACCATGGACCATGCCCGGGTCAACGCGCCGTCGCGACGGCGCGTTGTGTTCCACCGCGCGCCTCAAAAAGCGTCAGCAAGATGACGGGGCCCCCCTCTAGAGGGCCAAAGCCTGCCGGGGTCGCGGGACTTATTCCATTACCGTGACCCTGGAACGTAATGGGCTAATGAAGGACACCGTGGATTTTAGTCAGTACAAGTCTGACAGTCCCTCCCGCCCTGCCGGGGGCGGGAGGACTCATTTGATGATTTTACCACGCTAAAAAAAAAAGGTACTGGATTTGAATATGGTACTCGTAACTTTGTAGAGTTGGCTAAATTTTGAACTTCAATCGAGTTTTTGTTACCATCGGAAAGTGCAAATCGCAACTAAGTAGGTGTTTGCTGCGTTGGTTCATTCTGAAAAAAAAAAAAGTTAAAATAACTAAAACCCGACTACGAAAAAATCGCGCACTAAAAAGTATAAAACAAGAACAATCCGTGTTACAGAAATTTTTAATTAAATCTAATTTATCATGCATGTTGGAATAATTATCATAAAAAAAATAATCAAAATCAATAATCCTACTATAATGGATCAATAGCGTCACAAGTGTTAATCTAACGATAAACTACACCATGAAATACAAATATTGGGGAAACAACGTCATTACTTCACTACCTCACTAGGTACACAAGGGGTTGGCTTTAGTGTGGTTTGGCAGGCGGAGGGGGCTAAAAGAGGTTAAATCTGGTAGAGGGTGGGGCCCCGATTATAACGCTACCACTCTTATTAAAAGGTAATATTGGCGTTTTTCCTGAAATAAAACGCTTATTAAACTACTTACCTTATTCGAAGCATAAACTAACAATTGAGATAGGCTGTATCTTGATTCCTTTGCCTTTTTTCGTGTGCGTCAGAATGGCCGGTTGCCTGTGGTGTTGGTCTATGAGAGTTGATTCAAAAATTGCTACATAGTTGCTTATATTTGCTACATATAATAAATAATTGCTACATAGGATATGTATTTAGAAATGAAATATTTTTTTTGTACAGCCATCCTGACGTCAGGATGGCTGGTCACCTCCTAGTTTAAAGTCAAGCGTGCAGAGTTTCCCGAAATGTATTGCGTCAATAATTGCTACATATTTACTTCATTTATCTCATTTAGTTGTAACTTCAAACATATGTTAAATAAAGGATGTAGCAATTATTTAACCTCCTTACGATATAGCTCTCTCGCTCTCGTGACGTCACCAGGTCAGAGAGGGGAGCGCGCTTGTGAGCGCGCGTCGCCCGTCTTGTTCATTGGATGATTTTCTTTGTATCACCAGGCAGAAATCACTGTTTATGCTTCGAATAAGGTAAGTAGTTTAATAAGCGTTTTATTTCAGGAAAAACGCCAATATTAAACCACTTGACCGTTATTCGAAGCATAAACAAACAATTGAGATATGTCTGTTATCGCCTGGTGACGTCCAGGGAGAACGCCAATGTGTAGGAATTAAAATCAAGCAAAATAGGTGTAATAATAAAATAATTTATTACCAATCATAAATTTAAATACAATTAACATAACATTAAATTAACTAGGTGCATATTTCACAGTAGGACTGGGTTGAATAGATCAGTAATATTGTTATTTCTAGAAGCATTCAAAACTTGACGCTTATAAAATTTTACAAAAGTATTAGAAGACCTCCAATTTCCCCGAGCCATAATTTCTTCTATAGGGAAGTTGTCCAACCAATTCTTGGAAGCAACAGCGGAACGAATGCTTCCAGGAGTAGCAACAATGCCAGCCCGTCGCATGAGAGTTTTGATCCAGCCCGCAATAACCGTTCGTGAGGCCCCACGAGCTGCACCTCTCGTGGTATCAATCAATCAATCAAAATCAAAAGTCATTTATTCAAATTAGGCTGATTTATCAGCACTTTTTGAAGGTCAATTTTTTACATAAGACAGTCCCCCAAAGCGCCCCCCTTTCGACACTTCCTAGTGTTTTGGCTGGGAAGAAGAAGTGGCGGAACAAACTCCCCAGCAACACATCTGTCTGTACGGTTAGAAGAACCAAGATATTATACAATTTAATAGAACATTCACATCATACATCAATTCGAAATTACATCCCAACCGTGACTAGAAGGCACAAAAAGATAAACTAAAACTGTTTAAAAAAAAAAAAAAAAAAAAAAATTGAAAATGAAGATTAATATAAAACAAACACAGACATAAAAAAACACAAAAACACAAAATATACATAAAATAAAACTAAAATGACTTAACTAAGTCAAAAGTAAAAAAAAAAAATAAACAATTATATGAATTCATATAACCTGTCGGAAAATAAATTAATCTGGAGAAAGAGCATGAACGCAGTCATTATTTCAATCGAGCGACCAACTGCTCTTATCGTCAAGGTAGTCATTTATCGAATAATATGCCTTAGAACAAAGGATGGATTTGATTTTAGATTTAAAGGCATTAAAAGGTAAGTCTAACAAAGATGAAGGCAGTTTATTATAAAAAACTATACCGAGCCCTACAAATGAGCTATGAACTTTATGAAGCCGATGAAAGGGAACACGTAGATGGTGCTTATTTCTAGTATTAAAATTGTGAATATCACTGTTTTTAGTATACAAATGTAAATTCTGCCTAATATACATAATGTTGGCAAAGATGAATTGAGATGCCACCGTAAGGATGCCAATCTCTTTAAACAAATCTCTTAGAGAAACCCTAGAACCCAGCTGGTAAATTGCCCGAACAGCTCGTTTTTGCAAAACAAATATATTTTGAATGTCAGCGGCTTTTCCCCACAATAAAATTCCGTAGGACATAACGCTGTGAAAATAACTAAAATAAACTAGTCGAGCTGTATCAACGTCCGTGAATTGTCTTACTTTTCGGACAGCATAGGCGGCCGAGCTGAGCCTTCCCGCCAAGCGTGTTATATGCGGACCCCATTGAATTTTCGAATGGACTTGAATACCCAAAAACACCGCTGAATCAACAGTTTCAAGCTGTTCATTACTTAGGACAATGTTAGGTCCTAAATTTCTAACATTTGGCAAGGCGAACTTTATACATTTAGTTTTTTTGGCGTTAAGAACCAGATTGTTAGCTGTAAACCAATCCGTGACCAATATTAATGCTGTATTTACATCGTCAAAATCTTGTCTATTTCTATCTACTTTAAATATAAGAGAAGTATCATCTGCAAATAAAACAACATCACAAACACCCTTTAAAAGATATGGCAAGTCATTGATATAGACCAAAAATAAAAACGGACCCAGAATAGAGCCTTGAGGCACGCCTAGCTGAACATGTTGACCGTAAGATTTGGAACCATTTATATCTACACATTGGAGTCTATTTTGTAAGTATGAATCTATTACATTTAGAGCTTCATTTTGGACTCCATAATGACGCAATTTTCGCAATAGTGTGCCATGGTGTACGCAGTCAAAGGCTTTAGATAAATCACAGAAAACTCCAATTGCATTTTTACAGCTCTCCCACGCCTTATATACACTTCTCATCAAAAAAATCGAAACACCTCGCAGTTTATGATTTGATAAGGATTATCAGAAAAATGTGTATATTTAGGAATAAATGTAAAATGTCATTTAATAGTGAGTAGTATGAGGTTTTTAAATCCTAATGTTAATGTTCTAAATTCAAATTAAGTCTTCATAGGTTTCGTATTTTGTATAATGAGTAATTTTTACCCTGTATGGAATATGAAGGAAATGGGTAAAACAACACGCGTAAATGAAAAAAAAATGTAAGAAACGTTTATTTAATAACTTGTATTCCCTCCGCGAGCTCTTATTACTGCTTCCATACGGTTCTTCATCGATTGGATGAGAGTCACGATCACATGTTGTGGTATATTATCCCATTCCTCTTGGATTGCATTTTGCAGCTGGCTAAGTGTTTCTGGGGCTGGATCTCTTGCTCGAATTCGTCTCTTTAATTCATCCCATAGATGTTCAATGGGATTCATGTCCGGGCTTCTTGCTGGCCATACCATAATGGAGATACCGACTTCGGTAAGATAATCTCGTACGACGCCCGCGGTGTGAGCTCTAGCATTGTCGTGCATGAATATGAAGTCGTTGCCAATAAAATGTGCATAGGGCATCACATGAGGTTCAAGACACTGTTCGATGTACCGATGAGAGTTTAGTGCAGGCAGCCGTGGCCCAGACACAAAGGCAAGTTCTGTCTTACCGTCGGCGCTGATTCCTCCCCAAACCGTCCACGAACCGCCACCATAGCTGACCTTTTCTTCAATGCAGCATTGTGCAAAGCATTCTCCATCTCTTCTGTAGACCTTGTTCCTTCCGTCGTTACCATACAGCATAATTTTACACTCATCAGAAAACAGTACTTTGCTCCACTGAAGGTATGACCAAGTTAGGTGCTCGCGTGCAAAGTTAAGGCGCGCTCTTCGATGGTCTGCAGTTAATTTCGGCCCATTCGCTGGCTTATGCGGTGCCAATCCGCGTTCCTTCAACCTTCTTCTTATTGTAGAGTCACTTACAGCTACTCTTCGTACAACGCGAAGCTGCTGCTGCAGTTGAAAAGCGTTAAGGCGTCGATTTCGTAAAGAAGTTGTTACAATAAATCGATCATCTCGCTCAGAAGTGACCCGATTCCTGCCAGATCCTGAGCGGCGCGTGAACGAACCAGTCTCCCGATAGCGTTTGTAGACTCTATGAACAGATGATAAGCTTAGATGCAATCTTGCAGCCACAACACGCTGACTAAGTCCAGAATCCAGCAATGCCACCACTTGGGCGGCTTCTGCGGGCGAAGTATCCATATGTTTTAGAAAAAAAAGTTTTTTCAGACGTCCCAAAGTCACAGTAAATGAAATAAGAAACAGAAAGTTTAAAGACAAGCGCTAATTTTTAGTTTTTAAACGAGAAACGTACTCCAACCCTAAATACACATTTGTCTCAAAACAGTGATTAATTTCATTTATAGGATAAACAAATTCGAAAATTATTTCGAATTTTGATTTTTTTCTTCTTACTGTAATGACCAAACTGCCAGCTACACAATAATGTTTTTTTTTTCATGGAATTAATTCTCTTTTGTAAAAAATTAGGACAAAAACAATAAAAACGAAAGTGTTTCGATTTTTTTGATGAGAAGTGTATGTGCTTGAGCAGAGCAACACCTGCATCAGTAGTTGAACGACCTTTCGTAAAGCCATATTGTTCACTGTGCAGGGGGGGTATTACAACCGCTTAAAACCAGGCTTATTCCTGTGAGTGAACGGGATGGCGCTAGACGACTTGTATAGCTCTGTCACTTTCACTCGCCGGAATAAGCATGGTTTTAAGACGTTGTAATACCCCCCCAGGAGTTTATTTACATTAAAATGTCTAAGCAACTGTTTGAGTATTATTTTTTCAAATATTTTACTAAAAGCAGGTAAGATGGATATTGGTCTGAAATTACCAATATCATTTTTATTGCCTGATTTAAATAATGGTATGACTTTACTGTTCTTCATGAGGTCGGGAAAAGTACCCTGATCAACACATTTATTAAAAGTAATTGCAAGATAAGGAGCTACAATTTCGATTATGTTACTTAGGAGTTTAACAGAAATGCCCCAAAAATCACCAGTATTTTTAGATTTAAGGGTATTGAAAACATCAATTACCTCACGCGGTGATATGTGATCGAAGTTAAATATGTTACTGCATTTAGGCACACTACGATGCAAAAAGTTTTCGGCTTTAGACGGAGACGAATTTAAGGAGCGAGTTGTAGTAACAGGAATATTTGGTTGAATGCGTCAGCTACTGCAGCCGTATTTGAAACTAATTTATTGTCTATCAAAATCTCTAACTGATTGTCTTGTTTAACCGATTTTCCAGTTTCGCTATTGATAATTTTCCAAGTAGCTTTAATCTTGTTGCTAGAATTTTTAATAGTTTCGCTTAAAAATTTTGACTTCGCGATAACACAAATCTTTTTGAATAATTTTGAATATTTTCTAACGTATTCTAGAAAAGGAGTATCAAATATGTATTTTTTCAAACCATACAACTCGTACAATCTCGCTCTACTTTTATAAATGCCAGGAGTAGCCCATTGATTAAAGCCAACTGAGGTTCCATTTTTGTTGATGATTTTGGTCTTGAAAATGGTCTGGTATTCTTTATTAATAACATCAAAAAGGGCTCCATATATTTTATTAGGGTTTTCCGATTCAACTATAGCTGGCGTAAGTTTATGAGCTACATTACTCTTAAATTTGTTACATCGACCAGCTGTATAAGGCCTGCATTCAATCTTGTGTGTTTTTTTACGTAGTGGCATAGGGAAGCTAGCCAACAAACCGCAATGGTCAGACGATAAGTCATTTAACACTACTTTATTTTCAGTATCAGAATCTGTAAACATGTTATCAAGACAAGTCGACGAGGACGCAGTGATTCTAGTTGGTTCAAAAAATAAGTTAATTAAATTAAAAGATTTAAAAAGGTTAAGTAGTCTGACACTTAATGGAGTTGCATCTAAAATATTAACATTAAAATCACCACACACAACTATATTTTTATTACATGATCTTAACTTACTAAGTGAGTCCTCCATTACTGATTCAAAACTAGTAAAATCCCCAGAAGGGGGTCTATAAACGCAAATAATTACATAGTTCTCTAATTCCACACAAGACAATTCAATAACACGCTCGACAGAAAGATTTACTAAATCTAAACGCTGTTTACATTGTAACTTGTTTGAAACAAGCACCAAAGAACCACCTCGAATAGCGCCCTTTCTCACAAACGCACTTTGCACAGTAAAATTATCATCATTCAAAAATGCTAATTCATGCTCCTTCAACCAGTGTTCAGTCAGACATAAGACCTGAACCTGATGGTGTTCTATAAATAAACTTAACTCTAACTCCTTGCCGGACAAACCCTGTATATTTTGATGCACAACATTCAACATATCGACGGGTTCCGGGCTATTTGTATTAACCGACATTTTTGAAACTTTACACCAGAGCAGTTTAAAGTTTCGATTTTTAGAAAAAAAATAATAACTTTAGCAAATCGCACTATTTCTTTAAAAAGAAAGATATTACTGTTTTTATAACATATTCCCCATAATCAGATTATTATTTTTTTCTAATATTCCTATTTTTAACGAAGATAAATGTCGCTTAATACAAAATGACCCATATTTTACTTTTTTTTGTTCCAGGCTAAATGACTTAACCGCCTATGATTATTGTTTCTTATTCCAGGCTAAATGACTAAACCGCCAAGGTTTATTATTTCGTGTTTCAAGCTAAATGACTTAACCGCCTAGGCATGCAAATAATGGCTCTAAGCTAAGTGCTTTAATCAAAGAGTTGGTCATATTTCAAACCCAAGCTAATTGATTTAAATACCATATCTTAAACTTATTAATGTACGGCTAATTAGTTTATGCGACTGATTTAAAAAAAAAAATTGTTTGTAATCATACTTGAATAATGAAGTTTGCAGAGATTGGCGGTTAAAACATTAACGTTTTTTATTTAAAATGACAATCACCTAGGAACAGCAGTAACTTCTTACCTTACCAAGGTAACAACTAAAGTTTTTATCGCAATTTTATAGGAATCAGAAGTTAAACAGTCTTTTTATTACGTAGCCTATAGTCTTATTACCTGAAATAATTATTCTCATTCTTCTTCATTCTTAAACTTTAACATTTAAGTATATAAACGACCATAGACGACCTTTATAAGGTCGTCAGTCCATCTCGTTGGTGGACGTCCTACGCTGCGCTTGCTAGTCCGCGGTCTCCACTCTAGCACTTTTCGACCCCATCGGCCATCTGCTCTGCGAGCAATATGGCCTGCCCATTGCCACTTCAGCTTGCTAATCCGGTGGGCTATATCGGTGACTTTAGTTCGTCTACGGATCTCCTCATATCGGATTCGATCAGATAGCTCGTTGAGCGACTTTGAGTTTTGAGATGAGGCCGATAGTGAAAGACCACGTTTCGGTGCCATAAGTCATCACTGGTAACACACATTGGTTGAAGACTTACGTCTTGAGGCACTGAGGTATGTCGGACGTGAAGACATTGCGTAGCTTCCCGAACGCTGCCCAACTGAGTTGGATTCGGCGGTTGACCTCTTTCTCGAAGTTGGACCTACCTAATTGGACTACTTGTCCTTAATAGATATATGAGTCAACTACTTCGAGTACCGAGTTTCCAACAGAGACTGGGGTGGGCACAACATTGGCATTTGACATAATTTTCGTCTTGTCCATGTTCATTTTCAAGCCCACCCGTTGTGAAACTCGGTCGAGGCCATCGAGCATCATGCTGAGTTCCTCCATCGACTTTGTCATGACTACGATGTCGTCGGCAAACCGAAGGTGAGTGATGTATTCGCCGTTGATGTTGATGCCAAGTCCTTGCCATTCCAGGAGTTTGAAGGCGTCTTCCATTGCGGCAGTAAACTGTTTCGGGGAGATAACGTCCCCGTCTTACGCCTCTTCTCAATGGAATCGCCTTCGTGATCTGCTCGTGTACTCGGACCGACATGGTGGCGTTATTATACAAACACTTCAACACCTCGATGTACCGATAGTCAATACGGCATCGCTGGAGTGACTCAAGTACCGCCCATGTTTTCACCGAATCGAAGGCTTTCTCATAGTCCACAAACGCTAAGCATAATGGCAAGTTATACTCTTCGGTCTTCTGTATAACTTGCCGCAGCGTATGGATGTGGTCTATAGTACTATAGCCTCTTCGGAAACCGGCTTGTTCGGGAGACTGGAAGTCATCAAGTCTGTTTTCGAGACGGTTCGTGATAACCCTTGAAAACAGCTTATAAACATGACTCAGAAGCGTGATGGGTCTGTAGTTCTTCAATAGGCTGTTATCACCTTTTTTGAAGAACAACACGACCTCACCCCTGCTCCACGTTTGAGGCGTTTTGACCTCGGACACGACGGAATCAAAGAGTTTCTGGAGGACTTTAAGTACCGGTGTTCCACCCGCTCTCAGAAGCTCTGAAGTGATTCCGTCCTCGCCCGCGGCGCCTTATTGTTCTTAAGCTGCTTCATCCTAATCTCGTACAGACTGATGTCCGGGATATCTTCGTTATAATGTCGGGACAGCTTGGCTCTTGGATCTCCTACCAAGCTGTCAACGGGCTTTGCGACCGAAGTGTATAACTGTCCATAGAACCTCTCGATCTCGCCTAAAACCTCTACTTTGGTCGACGCTATGCTACCATCCTCCCGTTTCAGCTTTGTCATCCGACTTTGCCCAATAGACTTGTCCTTTGCGAACACTTTGGAGCCTTGGTTTCGCTGTATGGTCTCTGTAACACGATTCGTATTAAAGAGACGCAGATCATGTCGCAAGGACTTAGATATAAGTCTATTGAGCTGCCTATATGATTTCGCGTCATCGGAAGACCGCAACTGTAGCAAGCGTCGTTCAGCCATGAGGTTTAAGGTTTGCTTGGTCAATTTCTGAGGTCTTTCTTTACGGCAGGGTCTAAAAAACTTAGACCCTACCGTGCGGACAGTTTCCACTAGCCCGTCGTTGATCTCGTCCACTGAAACGAAGTTCTCAAGGCAAGCAAAGCGATTAGAGAGCTCGAGTTGAAAGCTTTCGGGGTTTTGAATATGGGACCGAGTAGGTCGGAGCGTAGACTTCATCAGGCTGGACCTTTCAAGTTTAACATTGATATTCAGCGAGCCTCTTACGATTCGGTGATCGCTACCGGTTTTTGCCCTGTTGATCACAGAGACATCACTGAATATCCGTTTCTTGTCGGTCATGAAGAAGTCTATCTCATTTCACGTGAAACCATCGGGACTCAACCAGGTCCATTTCCTGTGAGGCGGCTTCTGGAAGAAAGAGTTCATCATGAAGAGTTCCTCTTTCTCCAGAAAGTCGGCCAGCCGCTGTCCCCTAGGGTTCCGTTGCCCATACCCAAATTGCCCCACTCCCAACTCATCACCGCTTTTCTTGCCCAACTGCGTTAAAGTCCCCCATAACAACAGTGAAGTGGGTTTTGGAACTATGTATGGCCCTGACGACAAATGCTCTGCGCAGCTCCCACAAAACACTAAAGCACGTACGAACTTACTGCAAGCTAAATGGTTGAAGTGACAACATCTAACATTTCATGTACAGAGCTAAATGTATGTATTGACACTGGGTATGAATTTGACAAAGAGGCTAAATGTATTAAACGACATTCTTGTATATTTACAAGGTAAAGCTAATTGTATTAAGCGACACTGGATAAGGATTTAACAAAGAGGCTAATTGTATGAAGCGACATTTCTATATATTTATAATGTCAGGCTAAATGCTTTAACGTACGTTGCCTGTAAATTGTTGCTCCAGGAAAAAACGTTTAAACGACTGCCTGGTATTTGGTAGTCAGCTTAAGTACACAGTTCCTAAATTTTTCAATATTTTATGTCGCTTCATTCATTGCAGTCCAAAATGGGCCCAAAAAATGCGGTTGTATTAAGCGACAAAAAAGTGCTCCGATCGTCACCAAACCCAGCTCAAATGACGCAGAAAAATTCGCTGATTCCAAATATGTATAAAAGTCTATATCGCTCAGAGTGTCGCTTAATACAATTAGCCCGGAACCCGTCGATATTATGTGGCTTGCCTGTTGTCGCATCTATCAGTTTAAACAATTAATTAAATCAAAAGTATTATTATCACTACTATCAGAAATCATAGGCACAATAGTACCAGTGTGACTGTCTATATTGTATGCTAAGAGATTAGCAATTAGTCTCCTACAACTAGCAGGCAAATACATAGAATGACAAGTTAGCCTGTAATCAATTAAGAAATTATTTATATCAAAATAAGAGATTTCGTTACTGTGACGACAAGTCCTATTATATAATAAAAGATTTAGATTATATATACGCCTATTTTGCTCATTGGACAAACAATGTGAAAATGGCAGAGAAGAAAAAATGAAATTACAATTATTAGTCACACTGAGATGCAACATCAAATCAATGCACTCTGTTATGTCCTTCCTTTTAACAGCTAAACTATTCCCAAACAACAATATTACAGTGGAATTGGGATTAATATTTGTCAATTTAATATAATTTATTAATTGGCTAAAACTGGCACCGGGTAAACAATTATTGATTATATAGTTTTGAGAGCACTGATTAAAAATACTTCCAAAACCTTTACCAAATTCATCAGAAAAAACATAAGTTGTTTTAATTAAATTATTATTTAAATTATTATTTATCAAAGCAGGTTGGGTTGCCGAGGGTGTGGGTGTGATATGCTCTGCCAGGGGTCTTTGTGAACAGCTACAGCCACAAGAGAAGTTATTTGTCAGAGACTCATACCTCTCCGCATTGTATGTGACCAGGTCTACAAGGTCATTGGCCTCCTGCATGCGCTTACTCAGGTCTTGTTGAGAAGCCTCATATTTACTAAAAATATCCTTAATAGCATATTCCCTCACCAACAACTCATCCTGCAGGTTTTTAGTGTCATTTTCATACATAGTTCTGCATAAGTTTAAATCAATTTGACATTTTTGCAGTTCTTGCATTAGATATACATTATTTTTTCTAAGTTTAACATTTAATTTGTTTACTTTTACACGTTTTAGTGATTTTTTAATTTTCCTGATTAATTTATTAATTCTAATATATTTTTTAATCTTGTTGTGACTAGACATATTTAATTTATTGAGGGTTTCATTAGTTAAATCTATTATTTCCACTGACTCAACACATACAGGTCCCTTCCGGCTACCAACCAACTCATCGTATAGAGTGCAGGTCTTTACAGACTCTTCATTGGACTTGACCGTTTCCAGGCAAGTAATTGTGTTATGTGCCCTGCTTAGTTCTTGTTCAAGTTCAGATATACGGTTCAAAGCCTGATCGTAGGTGCCAGTACATTCTTGGAAGTTGGCAACGAGTTGTCGGAGTTGTTGGTGCTGGTCAAGTATATCCATGTGTTGACCGTGTAGTTCAGCTAACTGGCTCTTTAGCTCAGTGTTCTTATTAATAATAAAACCTATTTCCACCTCACTCTCTTCCCTTTCCTTGAGCAACTGACTAATTGTGGTTTGACTTGATTCAAGCTCCTTCAATGTTACCCTTAATTTTTCCTCTAGGGATGCAGCTCTGCGAGTCAACATGATGTAAAGTCAACCTCAGAGGCACCCTGGAATGAGAGAAAAAACAGCTTTATACTTAGAAAGAATAGAATAGAGGGATAGGATGGAGTGAAAGCTAACTTTTTAATGAAATTATTAAGAGTAAGAAAAAAAAAATAAAAGATGGAATTAAAAGTTTAGAATGAAAGTTTATCTTGGCCTTAGGATATTTAAATAAGAATTAATAATGGATTTGTTTCAGTTGAGAGTCTATTTTAGTGTACTAGGTAGTAGTTTTGATTTTTTATGGTTTATAGTTTAAATAGGACATTAGATCATGAACTGGTGCTAATCCAGTAAGTAGACATGAAAGAGGAAAAACTAGTAATATTGTTGATTAATTTTAAGGGATATTCAATAGATTAAAAAATGATTTTAAAATGAGCATGGAAATCCTAATGTCTAGTACAATGAAAGTGTTATTTAGGCTGTAGCTCGCATGAACGAGCAGAGTAATTAATTATTGGGTAATAGGAGTTCTGATTATGATTTGATTGAGTTATTTTAACATGAAATTTATATAAATACTCCCCCGGTTATGTGGTGATTTTGAATCCGTCCGTTGGATGACAGCTGACACGATTTTAGTGTTTTATTTCATTGATCTTGCAGCGAAACAACTCACAAACACAGATCCTAATTATTTAAACGTAAATTTAACGAATTATGGAACATTTAACAATATTTTTACAATTTAATTCTGATAAAAGATTTTATGCCAACCGGCTGCCAGTGTTGCCAGACTGTCCAACAATAAACAAGTTATGACAATTAGCTTCTTGTCGTCTAACGGAAAGCACTGATACAGTCCGTTCAATCCAGTATACCGGATCCAAATTCCTATTATTATTATTTTTAAATAATCTCCAACCTGATTGCCTATGGTCAGATGAATCAGTCTTGGACGCAAAGGCAGGCCATAAAGTTATAAAATCATGCTCCGATGATCGAATATAATTATCTTTATCGGTCATAAGGAGGGTCAAGTCGTGAATACGCCTACCAGAACAGAGAACTAAAAGGGCAGCGGCTTGACTCGATACATCAAACTTATTATCATTATTTATCGTTCTACTGCCAAGAAAGGATACAAAATCATCAATATTCCAAACGGGTAGCTTCGGGTCTTTAGGCATTTTGATTGAAATGGATTTCAAAATATGCTTAACCAAAACATGATTACTTAGAGCACCTGAATTGTTTACATTACAAAGGGTGGAGACCACCGATTTATGTAACATGATTGTATTGTAGGAAAGTTTATATTTTATATGCAGATCAGCCAGAAACCGAGCTAGATCAGAACCCGAGGGATTCTTAGGGTTAATACCACAAGCTCTACACCATGACACCCAGCGGTTCCATGCAGGTTTGTAAGTTCTAAGGGTTGAAGCACGCCAAGAACTTTTCAACAGATTTATTTGAGAATTATCCCAATCGTTTAAATGATGTGTCCACCCCCACATTTCCAGACTTCCAACACCAGATCCTGGACTCGAGGCGGTGGCAGTCCTATTGTTACATCTATTAACACTTGGTTCAGGTTCTGTATTGTGTGTTGGAATCCCAACACTAAAAATGACTTAGTCGATTGAACATTCGCATCACTAGCGCGTCACGTCCTAGGCGCATAGTGGCAGTTTTAAACCAGTAGCAATCTAGCCAGCGTGCGGGCCGCCACGAAACGAAACACTGTTTTCAACCTGTGTAAAATTGGTGTGTCCGCAATAAAGTGCATTCAGATATTACAAGGTGCATCATTTACGCGGCTCCTACTCTTGTTCATGGTCCTTCGTATGGAGGCGTGAGCCTAGTCATCCAGTCGGCGTTGCAGACTTACAAAGGAAGACTCGGCCAGCCAGCAGTTCCAGTTGCCTAATACTTTCACGTTGGTGCGGCTGTGCAGCGCCACGGCAATATTCAATACAGTACAATACAGCGCGCTACGCATTTGTACAGCAAGTTATATTACGTCGGCATTGCAGACGTTACCTACAATCATCCATCATACATCATTGCATCGAAGTCGAACTACGGCATTTAAAGAAAGCGAGACGCGGGAAGGAAGAAATCCCTCAATTCGTCAACAAAGAAGTTCGTGGAACCGAACCGGGACACGGTGCGGAGAAGGAATATACACGACGAAGTGGGCGGGGCGAGCAGCGTGCATCGAGCGATCGAGCGCCCGCCATCTTGCGGAGCGCAAGCGTCACCCGTCACGAGTCCGAGTCGCCTGAGTGGTCGCGTCTTCTCGTTCATTGCGTCCAGTCTATTTCGTTTAAAATTTTATCGCGTTGCGTGTGATCTGCATTAAATAGTGTTTCTTTCTGACTATAAGCTCTACAATAATTAAGTATAAGTGGTGTCATAAGTTACGACTATGGAGTTAAAAGAATTAATCGCCGCACGTGGCTACTTGAAAGGTACCATAACCAGGTTACAATCCTGGTCCACTTGCTCGCAATCCCTTAGTAGTGCTTCTAAAGAAACCCTATTAGCTAAAAGGCAAAAACTAATTGACACGTTTACTCAATATGAAGCTCACAACATCAAAATTTTATTACTCCACTCAGAGGACAAGGAAGAAATCGAGCAAGTTGAAAATAGCTATTATTTCATCATCACTACTATTGATGCGGAACTTAATCGCCGTAGCACTGCTAGTGCGAGCGAAACTCATTCAACTCCAAAGTCAGTGCCCAAATTAAATTTGCCTCCGATCGACATACAAGTGTTTAGTGGTAAGTTTACAGAATTTGTACCGTTCATTAACCTCTTCAAATCTTTAATTGACAACAATAAGTGCCTTGATGATGTTCAAAAACTGTATTATTTACGCTCATATTTAAAAAACGAGCCTTACGATCTAATTAAAAATTTACCTTTATCTGGTGAAAGTTACAAAGAGGCATTACAAATAATTAATAAGAGGTATAATAATAAGCATAGATTAGTAAATGAGCACATTAATTTGTTATTAGATATTAAGCCAATATCAAAATCTACGGCAAATAACTTAAGAGAATTTGTGTCAAATGTCAAACAAATGCTTGCCGCTCTCAATAACTTGGAGCCTAGCGTACGATTTTGGGATGCTGTAATTTTGTGTATTTTATATCGTAAATTAGATGCGTACACCTCCCGTGCATTTCAACTCGAGAGGAACGCCGACGAAGAGCCTACTATAGAAGCCTTCTTAGACTACATGGACAAGCGTGCACTGGCGCTTGAGAATGCTGATCCGGGTTGTTCTCACGGGCAGCAACGCCAGCCACCGAAGGAGCAAGCTGCTGGTAGACTAGTGGCCAACACAGCTACTCAGGAACCTTCATGTCTATACTGTAAGTTGAAACATAAGCTTCATACTTGTAGCAAATTTAAATTATTAAATGTAGACCAGCGACTTAATTTTGCAAATGAAAAAGGTCTATGTAAACTGTGTCTATGCGCTCACACTAAAAAGTGCAGGTATCACTTCAGGTGTGCGACATGCAAGGAAGCACACAATACCCTGCTACATTGTGGCACGGATAATAATGTCTCTAACACTGCGTCTGGATCAGCGTCAACTGCATCACTAGCTGCAAGTAATAAATATATTAATGATGTTCTTTTACCCACAGCTAAGGTGAAACTTGTTGCTAGGGATGGCGCTGAAATCATTTTTAAAGCCCTACTTGACAGTGGGTCTCAGCTGACCTTTATTACACAAAGGGCATTGCAGCTGCTTAAGTTAGAACCCGCTTATAGTAATGTCAATGTAGTTGGTATAACAAATACAAAAACAAGGTTGAAGCATTGCTTACCTCTGGAAATTCATTCTTTAACTAACCCATTTAAAGTTTCTGCCACATGTCATGTTGTTGAGCAAATAACATGCAACTTGCCTCAACATAAACTTCAAATCTCAGACATTTTGATACCTAAAGGAATAAAACTGGCAGATGATCATTTTAACATACCAGCTGAGATTGATTTGCTAATGGGAGCGGACATATTTTTCCAGGTGCTGTTGCCTTCAGAGCTGTCTGTGCTGTGTGAGCGCCAGCAGTCTGCAACAGAGACCAGTAGTCCACAGCCGCATCTTGTCAACACTCAGTTTGGATATATTGTTGGAGGTACCCTACCACACACTAATGTATCAAAGGTCTGCAATAAGGTAAGCTTAAAATGTAATACATGTGAGTCAGATATCAATGAAACTCTAACTCAGTTCTGGAAAACAGAGGATGTTCCAAAAATTTATGATGAAAAGTCATCCGAACAAGAGCTCTGTGAATATATTTTTAATACCACTGTTGAGTTGAAAGAAAATTGTTTTGAAGTAGCTTTACCACTAAAATTACCTCTTAGTGAAGTCAATGACTCTTTAGGTGATTCCTTTAATCTTGCATTAAAAAGATTTTTAAACTTAGAGAAAAAATTACATAAAAATCCACAACTTTTCTCCGAGTACCAAAAGTTCATTCATGAATATTTAAGTAAACATCACGGTCATTATGTAGACATTATGCAATATGAATTAAACAAAAATGCTATATATTTTTTGCCACATCATGCAGTCCTGAAGCCTGACAGTAAAACCACTAAGCTGCGTACTGTTTTTGATGGCTCTATGAAAACGAATAAAAAGGTGTCACTTAATGATTTGCTTTTAAATGGACCCACTGTACAAAGAGACTTGTTTGAGATTTTGTTATTATTTCGTTGTGGTGATTTTACATTTACCTCTGACATAAAACAAATGTTTAGAAATATACGTGTAAAGTCAGAGTATACTTCTCTACAAAACATACTGTGGAGAGATAGCCCCAATGAGCCAATCCAGTGCATTAGGCTGGACACAGTCACATATGGCTTGAAAAGTTCAAACTATCTAGCCACTCGTTGTCTTAAAGAACTAGCAGCAAAAAATAAAGACACTTTTCCACTAGCGTCACTGATTATAGATAATTGCACATATGTAGATGACATTCTTTATGCAGATAATAATTTAAACACTATTCTAGAGGCTAAGTCCCAGATACGCCAGTTATTGATGTTAGGTAGCTTTCATACTCACAAGTGGTCATCCAATGATAATAGAGTATTGTCTGACATTCCTATATCTGAACAGCATTTTGATGATTTGGAGTTGCAAGGCGATGATTATAGTTTAAAGACTTTGGGCTTACAATTGATAGTTAAGAATGATACATTTAAAATGTCTTGTCCAGAGGTATTCAATAATGATAACTTTACAAAAAGAGATATCCTCTCTTATATTGGGAAAATGTTTGATCCCATGGGATTTGTTAGTCCAATTATTGTACAAGCTAAAGCTATTATGCAAAGGCTATGGTCTTCAAAGACTGATTGGGATTCTAAGCCTGATGACGATATTATAAGGGCATGGCATGAATTTTCGTGTAGTCTAGCTGAAATGAAGCCAATTTTCATTAATAGAAATCTAAATGTGACTGAGTTGAGTAAACTTGAATTAATAGGATTCTCAGATGCGTCCAGTACTACGGCGTATGGATGCTGCGTGTACCTGCGAGTTACAAATCACGATGGTAAAGTTAAGATGTGTTTGTTGTGTTCAAAATCACGCATAAACCCGCTTCACGATAAGAACAAAACTGTACCGCGCTTGGAACTTAACGCAGCACTGCTTCTCTCAATTGTTATGGCAAAAGTTTATTGCACGTTAAAATTAAAATATAATATCAGTAATGTCTTTCTATTTACTGATTCACAAATTGTTCTCGCATGGTTGCACACAGAACCCATGAAACTCAATGCTTATATTGCAAACAGGGTAAGGGCTATCGCTAAAAATATGTCTGACTGTCAGTGGCTATATGTTAACACCGAAAATAACCCTGCAGACTATATCAGTAGGGGTGTTAAGCCAAGTGAGCTTCATGCCTGCAGCCTGTGGTGGAATGGCCCTGAATTTTTGCATGATAGTGAATATCAATTTAATTTAAAAATAGAGTTACCTGTTAACTTACCTGAGAAGAAAACCGGATCAGCATTCTCCGCGAGCCAAGTGTCTTCAGTCACTGGCAATGTTTTCAGTCAAATGCATAAATATTCTAGCATCCACAAGATGGTACGTACATTGGCTTATGTAATGCGGTTTATTAACAATTTAAAGGGTGGCAAAGTAGCTCATAAATATCTCTTAAGTTCTGAATTGAATAATGCTTTAATGTTGCTTATTAAGAATGAACAAGAAATATATTACAAAGACGAAATCTTATGTTTAAAAAATTATAAGAGTGTAAAGGGTTCCTTACAAAGCTTATATCCTTTTATAGATAGTTCAGGCGTCCTGCGTGTAGGTGGCAGGCTACATCATTCTAATATTCCATATGCTCATAAACATCAGGTTATATTACCCAAAAAATCACATGTAACTGATTGTATTATAAGGTCTGAACATGAAAAGCTTTTACATGCAGGTCCAAAACTATTACTGTGTAATTTAAATCAAAAATATTGGATAACTAATGGATTAATGTATGTCAAAAAGTTAATTCATAAATGTGTAATATGTTTCAGACAGAAGGCAACAGCCTCTAAACAGCTGATGGGTTCCTTGCCAGCAGATAGAGTGACTGCTATGAGTCGCCCTTTTGAAAAGGTCGGGGTGGATTTCGCTGGGCCCATTGATATTAAACTCTCGCGGGTGAGACGATCCTTGGTAGGAAAAGGCTACATTTGTGTGTTTGTGTGTTTCGCTACAAAAGCGGTTCACCTTGAAATCACATCAGATCTCACTACAGATGCCTACCTCGCTTGCCTTAAGAGATTTATTTCAAGGAGAGGATTGCCCAGGGAAATTTACTCTGATAATGCTTCTACTTTCAAGGGAGCAAGGAACCACTTAGCTGAGTTATATAAGCTACATTCTTCACAGAATCACCAAAGGCAGGTTTCTGAATTTGCAGCCCAGAGAGGCATTAATTTTCATTTTATACCAGCATATTCTCCAACCTTTGGTGGACTGTGGGAGTCTGCTGTGAAAATGACTAAATACTTTCTAAAAAGAGTACTACAAAAACAATTGTTAACCTATGAACAAATAAACACTGTATTAGTAGAAATAGAATGCATATTGAACTCTAGACCTCTGATTCCTATGTCTGCTGATGTAAATGACTTTAATTATTTGACACCAGGTCACTTTTTAATAGGAAATTCACTTACAATGTACCCTGAAAATGATGTAACTACTATTCCTCAAAATAGACTCAAGTTTTACAATACAATGTACCCTGAAAATACACTTACAATGTACCCTGAAAATGATGTAACTACTATTCCTCAAAATAGACTCAAGTTTTGGCAATTATGCAATCAAATTAAACAATCCTTCTGGAAGATGTGGTATAAACAGTATCTTAATACTTTACAAAATAGACCTAAGTGGCTGAATGTCTTCCCTAATATAAAGGTAGGCACAATTGTTATTCTAAAGGAAGATAATGTACCAATAATGTCATGGCCTATGGCCAGGGTGACCAAAATATTTCCTGGTCATGATGGGCACGTAAGAGCGGTAGAAGTCATAAACGCAAAGGGAAATACCCATGTGCGATCTGTCACAAAAATTTGTATCTTGCCTATAGATGATAATGCTAATTAATATTTAGCTTACTACCTAAAACAATTTGTCTGAAATAGTAATTGATATTTTAATTTCCTAGATAGAACATATTGTTTCAATAATGTTAATTGAGGTTAATTTAGTTTACTAGCTTAAGTAAATACTGTTTCAATAATGTTAATTGAGATTAATTTAGTTTACTAGCTTAAGTAAATTTGTTTCTATAATGTTAATTAATATTAATTTAGTTTACTAGCTTAAGGTAGCTAGAACATATTATATTGTTTCTGTAATGTTAATTGATTTTTAACTTACTAGCCTAAGGTAGCTAGAATGTTTATATATATTCATTCTCTTGTTTGTTTCCTTTCGTGGGGGCGGAGCATGTTGGAATCCCAACACTAAAAATGACTTAGTCGATTGAACATTCGCATCACTAGCGCGTCACGTCCTAGGCGCATAGTGGCAGTTTTAAACCAGTAGCAATCTAGCCAGCGTGCGGGCCGCCACGAAACGAAACACTGTTTTCAACCTGTGTAAAATTGGTGTGTCCGCAATAAAGTGCATTCAGATATTACAAGGTGCATCATTTACGCGGCTCCTACTCTTGTTCATTGTGAATGGTGGGGCTAGAGCGCGGGCTTTGAGATCGCCGCGCCAGAATACTCGTTCCCATCTCGGTGCTACCAGTAGGTAAATTCCCGATGCCTGATTGAGGTAGCTCAGAACTTTGGGTATCAGAAACGGGGGCGGGAACACCCACGCCAGATCGAATGTCCAAGCAATCGAGAACGCGTCGTGGGCTACAGCTTGCATGTCTTTTTGATCTTTTGATACATAATATGGGACTACGTGGGCGTTGCTGGAGGCAAACAGGTCCACTTGGGGAATCCCCCATTTTAGGAAGATCATTTTGGTGATCTTGGGTAACAGATGCCATTCGGGGGCCTGGCGAAACCGTGATAGGTGGTCGGCATGGTTGTTGTATCTCCCCGGAATGTAGTGCACGTTGATGTGAATTTGATATTGATCTATTAAGCAAAATAGATCGTAAGTTATGTCCATCAACTGCGTAGATTTTGTTCCTCCTTCGTGACGGAGATACGCTACTACCGTGCGATTGTCGCATTGTATTGTGACTGTAGATTGGCTCAGATATACAGAATGACTTTGAAAGACCTTCAGTATTGCCAACATCTCTTTTACGTTGCAGTGACCATTTCTCTCGTTCTGGGACCAAGTTCCCCATAGGGACTGGTTGTCCATCTGGGCACCCCATCCTAAGTCGGAGGCGTCTGTCGTGATAAAATGAGTTGCTGGGGCATGGTGCAGAATTGATGGATGTTGTAGATTGTGGGTCCACCACCGTAGATAGCTCATTGCATCTACAGGTACAGAATACACTCTGGTTGAATTGATTAGTTCTAGAGTGTTTAGAAATTTTAATAGAGCTCGATAATGTAATCTCCCTCTTTGAACAACAAAACTCGCAAAGTTTAGGGATCCTATTATACTCTGCAACTTTTTCAGATCTGTCTTCCCAAGGTTTATAATTCCGCAAATTTTCGCCATTAAAGAATTTACTTTTTCCTTTGGTAGACATTTGAAATTTTGCCAAGGATCCCACAGTACGCCCAGATAAACAAGCGATTTCTTGCGTGTTAAGATAGATTTTTCGAAATTTATTTGCCATCCCAGGTATTGCAATGTATTTACGAGAAGGTTCACATGGAAAGAAAGAAAGAAAGAAAGAAAACTGTGTTTATTGGCATTAAAACTTAAAACTAAAAAATAAAACAAAACAAATCTTTCAATGCCAAAAGGGCCTCAGCTCAGCATAATGCCAAGTGGCAAAACAAAGTCTGCCACCTGACGCTGATTTTCAGCTGCAGCCCACGAGTGCCATACGCTCGAAATCAAATACGCAAATACTTATATAAATGGCTTGTGAGAACTTCTGGGTCTTGGTGAGCCAGAAGAAAATCGTCGAGAAAGACCAATATTCTCACACCTTTGCTTCTCATTATTTGGGCAATCCAATTTGTTAAACTGGCAAAGGTCTTTGGAGCCGTGCTGAGACCGAATGGGAGGCAGGTCACTTGGAAAAGTTGTCCTTTGTAAATAAGACGTAGAAAATGCCTGTGGTACTCTGCTATCTTCAGGTGAAAGTACGCCTGGGAAATATTCAACTTGCATATCCAATCCTTGGGTTGAATGAAATCTGGGACTCTGAATACATTTATCAGACTGAAAGGGGTGGTCAGTACGAATTCGTTTAAGGCTTTTAAATTGAAAATCGGACGAGCCGACCCATCGCTTTTTGGTACCAGAAAAAGCGTGGATAAGAAACTTGGAGTTGGACTCGCAATTTCTAGGATTCCTTGATTCAACATTTTTTGGATTATTAAAGACATTTCCGGCGACACTGGTGTGTGAAACGCCTTTTTGTCTAATCTGGGCATTACTAAAGGTGGTTTTTGTTGAAAAGGTATACGGTACCCCTGAATTATTTGAATGAGAAATTCTGGTGCTTGCATTTCCCTCCAATGATGGACGAAGTTCGATAACTGACCCGCTTGGAATATTTTCGTGTCAATGCTTACTCTTTTTGGCATTGTAATCTGAAGGTGATGACCTTCGTTTGTGGCCACCACGTTTGTGAGCGTGGTATCTTTGGTTCTGTCTTGCCCCACGAGAACGAAAGGAATCTCTATCGCCTCTACCCTGACGAGGATAGTTGTAGTACGTATGAGGAGGTCCTTGTGAAGGACATTGTATATTATGCTGCAAATAGCCACCCTGCGAGGGGGCATTACAGTTCTGACAGCCCTGTGGGGGCATGCTATTGTTATAGTTCTTACCCTGTGAGGGCGGAACAGAGTATTGTCCCTGCGAGGGACGTATTAGCCATTTACCAACTTGCGAAGTTGAGGCGGAACTATAAGTTGATTTAGATGAGCTGGTCGATTTGGAAGCAGGCCAAAATGCTTTTTTGACACCACCAACTTTTTCCAATGAAACGACTAACTGTTCAGAATTAAATAAGTTGACTTCAGATGGAGGTATTTTCCTAATTGATGCTTTAACCAACGGATCGCGAATTGCATTAGTTATGTGTTATGATTGGGGTCGGGAAAAATAACTATAAACTTTAATTTGCAGCGATTTTTATTTCTAACGTCTATATTTATGCTATCTCTGCGCATTTGAATCGTTTCAGCCCTATGTCCACAAACCATTTGCAAAAGGTCTGCTGAAACCTTACTAAAATCACTAGCAGTATAAATATCATTAAGCCTTTGGTTTATAGCCTCGAAGCTAATTTCGTCTTTTTGTTCACGGACCCATGACATAAATGTACAAAGTTCCTTTTTTAAGGACTCTTTTTGCCTTAGTAAACCATAAGTCAACGAAGTATAAGCCCTCTCGGAGTAGCTTAGGTGCTTAAGAGTATCATAGGGTCTGATCTCTTCATTTGCTTCGAGTTCGACGAAACCCGGGGTATGATTATAAGATTTTTGGGTATCCGCGTAACGTACCTCACTCCAGTCCGGTTTATTGAAAAATTGAATTTCTTTTAATATATCCAAGTAACGCACGTCTGTTTTCGGAATAGCCGGTTCTTTAAGCTTAATTTCAACATCTAAATCATTAAGAAAAGTACTACCTTCCTGCTCGAAATCATCCACGGCAAAAAGGGAAATGGCGTCATCGGCCACTGGATTATTATTAGGCATGTTTTTATGTTTGCCCCCCCTTTTTTTGTTACGGCGGCGACGAGCACTTTTGTGTTTAGACCTATGGTCAGAAGAGCTAGATGAACTGGAACCACTATCGTCTGAGCTACTACTACTACTGCTAGATTGTGAACGCCTCCTTTTAGAACTGGATTCCTTATTATTAGCAGCATAGGAAGGGCCTGCGACCGGCTCATCGTGCGAAATCAACGTTATATCCTTATCCATTACTAATTTAAACAATCGAACACCAAAACATTGGAAAAAGGAATTTGTAACACGCGAACGGAAAACCGTTAATTTTTTAAAATGTCAACGTTGATTTACACTGTAATACACTTATCAGTAACACACTGTAATACACTTAGCAGTAACACACTGTAATACACTAAAAACAATGCACTGAAAACAATTTTAGTTAAATATCGAAAACTGTTAGCCAGTTTTTTGATCGTAAGGAAAAATAATGACGGTTGTAGAAAAAAGTTTAAAAAAAAAATAAAACTCACCAGCTTAGTAAGCCACAACCGTCTCCGGCAAAGAAAAGAACGCCAATGAACAAGACGGGCGACGCGCGCTCACAAGCGCGCTCCCCTCTCTGACCTGGTGACGTCACGAGAGCGAGAGAGCTATATCGTAAGGAAAAAAGGCAAAGGAATCAAGATACAGCCTATCTCAATTGTTTGTTTATGCTTCGAATAACGGTCAAGTGGTTTAATGGATATTTTTTTCAAAAATTGTTTCTAACCTCAAATCAGATAAAAAGCGTAATGTAAACGTTATTAGGTGAAACGGAACGTTAAAATGGGCGATCGACAACCGAATGTGTTCTAATATATCGTCTGTGGTGTACAAATCAGAGAAAAGGAACGCAAAAAAACAAAAAATTGTCTCTGGTATTATTTGAAAAGTTATTGTTCTGAGTTTGAAAATACTTATATGTGATTTTATGAATATTTGTGGAGGAGAGAAGTAGAAATGAAACAAGTGATCCATTTGAGGAACTGATAAATGTTATTAATTATTCATTTCATCATCATCAGCCTATAAATGTTCCCACTGCTGGGACACAGGCCTCCTCTCTATGAGAGGGAGTGGGCCATAATCTACCACGCGGGCCCAGTGCGGATTGGTAGATGTCACATGACTTCGAATTTTTGGTTCTAGGACATGCCGGTTTCCTCACGATGTTTTCCTTCACCGTTTTGAGAGCAGTGGTGTTGAAATAAATTACACAAAGTAATGCGCCTGACGGGGTTCGAACCCACGACCTACTACTCGTAAGTCAAGGCCGATACCACTGGGCCACCACTGCTCTCAGCCAGACAAGTGCCAGTCTTTTATTATAGGGAGCCCCCATAACCTGCAGAGGTGGAACGGGTTAACTGTATCACCGATTGTCTTTGACTGCGCTGTTATTCCGTTCAGCTCTGACGTCAAAGATCTAGGTTTGCATGGCGATATGTGTGAGTTACAGAATCGCAACGCTCCTATACGTAAATCTTTTGATCTCGTAAAGGCAATCCTTTTTCAGTCCCTCATCTTCCCCATAATTGACTGTGGTGATGTGTGTTACTATGACCTGAATGCAGATCTACTCAAGAAACTTGACCAACTTCTAAACAACTGCATTCAATTAGTGTTTGATCTCCGAAAGTATGATCACGTTTTCGCACATCATCGGTCACTTTTAAAGTGATTACCGATTCGTCAGCATAAACCGTTGATTATTCATTTAATAAATGAAAAATATTAATGTTTATTGTGGTTTCATTTTTATAACAACCTAGAAAGATAGAGTCTACTACATTGTTACTCCTCTAAGTATGCAAGAGCGAGCGAAGCGAGCTCAGGACTTAGGGCACCCCGACTCGGACAGGTTAGGTTAGAAGGGAATGTAATGGACGTGATTTTCCTTGACCGCAGCAGGTGATTTTAGTGTTTTGAGGTTAGATTACAAATATCTGTTTTTTGTGCGATACCTTTTAACGGGAGTGGTACCAGGGGAGAGGGGTATAAGGGTTGAAAAAGCCCTCAACGGTTTATGCTGACGAATCGGTAATCACTTTAAAAGTGACCGATGATGTGCGAAAACGTGATCATACTTTCGGAGATCAAACACTAATTGAATGCAGTTGTTTAGAAGTTGGTCAAGTTTTTTGAGTAGATCTGCATTCAGGTCATAGTAACACACATCACCACAGTCAATTATGGGGAAGATGAGGGACTGAAAAAGGATTGCCTTGCGATTCTGTAACTCACACAAATCGCCATGCAAACCTAGATCTTTGACGTCAGAGCTGAACGGAATAACAGCGCAGTCAAAGACAATCGGTGATACAGTTAACCCGTTCCACCTCTGCAGGTTATGGGGGCTCCTTATAATAAAAGACTGGCACTTGTCTGGCTGAGAGCAGTGGTGGCCCAGTGGTATCGGCCCCGACTTACGAGTTGTAGGTCGTGGGTTCGAATGCAGCCAGGTGCATTACTTTGTGTAATTTATTTCATCACCACTGCTCTCAAAACGGTGAAGGAAAACATCGTGAGGAAACCGGCATGTCATAGAACCAAAAAATTCGAAGACATGTGACATTCACCAACCCGCACTGGCCCGCGTGGTGGTTTATGGCCCACTCCCTCTCTCATAGAGGAGGCCTGTGTCCCAACAGTGGGAACATTTATAGGCTGATGATGATGACTTGTCTGGGTTAACCGCTACCTCAAAACAGTCAGATCAATTTTTGACAGTTTTTTCGTGGCGCCCCTTAGAGATAAATTATAGAATCAGGCGTTACTTTTCGGAAATCCATGACATTAAATGTTATTAAAAATATCTAGTTTTAATTCCGCGACAAAAATCCAGGCTTGATGCAGGATGCAATCCCACCCTCCCGCCCTCATGCATATGCACATGCAGCAAAGGAAACATGCATATGCACACGTGCAAGAAAAACGGAAAAACATGCCATGCAATCAAACCAATACTCGACACGTGTTTCGCCCCTCCACGGGGCTTCCTCAGAGATAGTTCCACGACCTCGGCAGGCTTTGGCCCTCTAAGGGATCTTATCATGACCTGACGTTCATTTAACAGGTACTACAAGCGACGGGTTCATGCGGCATCCTACACGATATCTACGGCACCATGCTACCTGACCACTTCTTCCTGGGAGGACCCACCACACTGCGGGGCTTCCAGACGAGAGGCGTCGGGCCTCACGCGGAGGGACAGTCTCTTGGAGGACGGGTAAGTGACATATTGACCAACCTACTGTCCTTAAAGGCCTTTATTTACCGACAGAGCGCGATCTCCCGCATGCGATCTTTGTAACCTTTGATGTTAATACTCGTATAAATGTGCTTTCACACTGCCGCGGCCGGCGTCAGATCGCATCGCGTTCAGCCTTTACAGAGATCGTGTCGCTGGAACAGATCGCGCTCATTGGGAAGGCCTTTATAGAGGGATGATTAGGACCGACAAGTAAGTGTGGACCCATGATTGGACAAAAACGTGACGGTCACTGCAGGCTGAGGTAATGAGAAATAGAGGAGTATTTGAGAAGAAGACATGCTGGGACTACCATTATGAATCACATGTTACATGATCCTTACAAAATCCTTAGTACGCGTTCAGTCCTTTTTTAGGGTTCTGTAGCCAAATGGCAAAAACGGAACCCTTATAGATTCGTCATGTCTGTCTGTCCGTCCGTATGTCACAGCCACTTTTTGTCGAAAGTATAAGAACTATCCTGTTGAAACTTGGTAGGTAGATGAATTTTGTAAACCGCATCAGGATTTGCACACAAGAATAAAAACAAAACAAATTTTGGGGGTTCCCCCCATACCTACTTAGAATTGAAACTTAATTTTTTTTTTTCACCAAACCCATACGTGTGGGGTATCTATGGATAGGTCTTTAAAAATTACATTGAGGTTACGAATATCATTTTTTTTTAACTGAACAGTTTGCGCGAGAGACACTTCCAAAGTGGTAAAAAGTGACCCGTCCCCCCAGTAACTTCTAAAATAAGATAATGATAAAACTAAAAAAAATATATAATGTAGACCTCAAGAAAAACTTCTAACGAAAATTGGTTTGGATGAGGTACAGTTAGCAGTTTTTGAGATATAACTTTGCCATTCATAAAAACACTATGAAAAACAAAGTTATTTTTATTGATTGTGTATATTACTTACTAATCTCAATATAATTATATCCCTAATCTATGCTTGCTACTACCTACGGAACCCTTCATGGGCGAGTCCGACTCGCACTTGGCCGGTTTTTTTATACTTTGGTTCACACCATGAATTTCTCCTGTCGTAGGTGCGTTTACAAACATATAATATAAACTCACATACACAAACACCCAGTATTATTTTATCTATGCCCAGACCAAACTATTTATTGTCAAATACTTCGATAAGGTCAAATACATAATTTTTCGTACCACTTGCTCAAAAAAGTGACATTCTATGCCACAAAAAGCGAACATAACAATAGTCATTTTTAATCTGTTAAAACAGGGAAAGAAAATTGTACTGAATTTCATTCAACCTCTAGGGAAAGAATGTGATTTAAATTTGGAATACTTACCGTTTATACCACCTGTGTTTACACCATTGAGTTTATAAATAATAAAAGGCATTATACATACATAGGATGCAAGTGGCGAATTGTCGTTCGGCGTGGCGGTCTAAGGGGGAGGCCTATGTTCAGCAGTGGACGTTTTCCGGGTGATGATGATGATGATGATGATACATCTTTTTGAAAAAGGAATACGCATTTATTATGCAGTTATGATTATTAAATAAAACTACGAAAACCGATGAGGCCGTATGAGCTTGATGCCTTTGCTGTTCCGACAAAAAAAATATTAGTCTAGGAATTTACCGCGTTTTTGTTTTCTTCAAATACATAAACGTTAAGTTTATTTTAATTGTCATTATTTTTAATAAATGCTTATCTCATGTTATTATTGTGTTAATTTTTTCGCAAATGGTACGAAAAGTAGAGTATTTTCCTCGGTGATAAAGCTGTCTTAGTCTTGGGTGAACTTAAATCCCTCGCTACACTCAGGACTCGTCTTAAATCCCTCGCTTCGCTCGTGATTTAAGTTTTTAACACCCTCGCTACGCTCGGGAGTAAAGCTCGAGTCCTTCGTTACGCTCGCGATTAAAATCGTCACCCGCGACAGAAGACACTGCTTTATCCCCTTGGTTAATAATCTACTATTCTTACAACTACTTGTATCTTTGTCGCGCCCTAGGGGCTTTTTATGTCATGTTATATGTAGATTAGTTGATTATTAACCAAGGGGATAAAGCAGTGTCTTCTGTCGCGGGTGACGATTTAAATCGCGAGCGTAACGAAGGGCTCGAGGTTTACTCCCAAGCGTAGCGAGGGATTTAAGTTCATCCAAAACTACGACAGCTTTATCACCGAGGAAAATACTCTACTTTTCGTACCATTTGCGAAAAAAATAACACAATAATAATATGAGATAAGCATTTATTAAAAATAATGACAATTAAAATAAATTTAATGTTTATGTATTTGAAGAAAACAAAAACGCTGCAAATTCCTAGACTAATATTTTTTTGTCGGAAAAGCAAAGGCATCAAGCTCATAGGGCCTCGTCGGTTTTCGTCATTTTATTTAATAATCATAACTGCATAATAAATGCGTATTCCTTTTTCAAAAAAGATGTACTCGTATAATGCTTTATACACAAACTCAGTGGTGTAAACACAGATGTAGTTCGGTAAGTATTTCAAATTTAAATCACATTCTACCCCTAGAGGATGAATGAAATTCAGTACAATTTTCTTTCCCTGTTTTTAACAGAATAAAAATGACTATTGTTATGTTCGCTTTTTGTGGCATAGAATGTCACTTTTTTGAGCAAGTGGTACGAAAAGGTATATTATTAGTTGATGACGATTGTTATGCCTCTTCTTTTTCGTGTGAGTATAATTATGGTCACCCTCTGGTCGTGTCAGAGTTAATTAAGCCGCCTCTGGGGACACCACAGTGCTGCACGATGTTTTCCGTCACCGATGACAAGTAATGTCCAAGATAAACTTAGAAAATTCACATGAATTGGAAAAGACACATTGTTTCTTGCCTGGGTTTAAACTCGCAACCTCATGCATGAGAACCAGCTGCTCAACCTCCGGGCCGTCACGACTAGGTATACAATCATTGTAGATAATGTCTGTACAGGTATACTGGTCAAGCGGCTTACACCTGTACACGCCACTGCCGCTGCCGGGCGCGCAGCAGGGTCTGTTGAAGCTGCTGAAGACACATCTCTTCCTCAACGCCGGCTGCCTCGCCTTTCAAAGTCAGAATCTTAACTTGCAGCTAGGTAGGTACTTCTTGTTCTCACATTAATTTCTAGTCTCACAAAACGCTACTGTAATATAGAGGGAGCTTTTTTTCTTTTACTGTGGTATAATCATCAAATGAGTCCACAGTCCCTCTCGTCCTGGGTGGATCGGAGGGGACTGTCAGATTCGTACTGTCTAAAATCCACCATGTACCTTCAATAGTCCTTTACGTCTTAGGATCACGGTCACCCATTTAGATAATCAAGTCTCGCTGATCGGACGACGAGCCGCCCATTACTCGCCGTCAGTATGGCCGCACCTACGGTGGCCGGAAATCGCCCCAGGACGTCCGATGCCGTGGGCGTCTAGCACTGCGGCTGGGTCGTGATGTGGACGCTCTCCTCTCCCTCCCTCACGTGTCCCGCTTCCTCCTTCGTGAGCATGACTGCTTCGCAGAAGGAGGCAACCGCTTCCCATTCCGTCTCGCCCGCAGCATGGCCTCGAGCAATGCCGGGCGCGAGAGATCTCGGCCTATTGCCTGTGCTGGTACACGGCGGTGCTCTGCCCAAGCGGGGCAGTCCTGCACCGTATGCTTCACCGTAATTAGGAACCACTAAAGTCTCCTCTTGTCAGATCGTCCCGAGTCAACTCTCTCGTCGCTCACACCGCTCCTTGAGGCGCGCGTGTCGTGCGGCGCCGGCGTCTGCGTCAAGATCGGGCGCGCCACCCGCCTCGAGATCAACTACGTGATGCCCTTCAAGTCGTACGCTAGAGATGTGTCCGTCAAAGGCCTGCAGTTTGGGGTTGGAACTGACTTCTTATAGGTAATACTCATTACAGAGGCGTAGCTACCGCCGTATCAATTGTATGGGACCCCCAAGTGTCAAGAGCCCCCGACGTTTGGAATAAAAATATAAAATGTTACTTTTAAGAGCGCATATTCTGAAAGTTGGCAACGTCGCATATAGTTGTCAAATATTAACGAGTTTTAATTAATTTAGCAATGTTACTGTATGGAAATAAGAAATATGGCTCTGTAGTGCACTAAAACATTGATATAGGAATGCAATTAAAACACTGAATTTGATATTGTAACCGTTTCAGATGAAAAAAAAGCAATTGGAAGTTTCCAAATACTTTTTTTGCATCTAAAACTATATATACGGTGTTACGATATTAATTATTGCATTCCCTAATCAATGTTTTAGTGCACTACAGAGCCATATTTCTTATTTTCATACAGTAAATTTACCAAATCAATTTAAACTTGTAAATATTTGACAGCTTTTTGCGACGTTGCCAACTTTCTGGTTATGCGCCCTTAATTGAAAAGTTATGTCGGTCATAAAGCTCCAATTACCGAACTCCTAACGTAGGTAGCTCAATTTCCAAAAAGGCTACATTGTGTACCTAGTCGTCATAAATGAACTACGATCAGTTGATCAGCATTATCAATTTTCGAACTCCCTCCATAATTCTCTTAATGACATCAGTAATAGCATTGGTTACAACAGCCAGGATGCTATTGTCTTTATTCTGTAAAACTATACACTTACATTAGAAGGGCCCCAAACAAAAGTTTTGATAGACGGGGTCTGGCCTAGGTACGCCAGAGGCAAAGATGAGGCATAAGATGTTACGCCTCGTCAGACAACCGCACAATTTATATTGGCATTACCTTTAAGTCGTAGTAGTAAGGCTGATTTTCAGTTGTAGTTGATTGGACGCGCAAATGAGTCGATATCGCTTCGTATTATGAGCGCGCTATGACCTAAAATCAGTAGAATCCACGTCACGACTGAAGTCCTGCGGAAGTCGTGGTACTACATTTTTTAAATACAATTAATTTGATGTAATGACATAGACACTTAGCGCCGCGGCAAAAGGACTTCAGTCGAAACGCGGACTCTAGTGCTTCGACAAGGTAATCAATGACGTATTTTTTATTATTTCAGTTCCACATCAGCAAAACGCAGAGTTTATAAGTTCGCCGAAGTATAGACAGCTCTCTAATAGTTATACCAGTACATCTCTAACTCCATATACTCTCACTAGAGGGCGCTCAACGCGGGCCTCTCATTGGCTCTGGGCGATGACGTAACAAGTGACAGTACGATGACAGCTGACAGGTGCCACAGATAATAAATGTCTTCGTTTAAAAAGACATGTCAGCTATGTTCTAAGTTAATGTTTATTTTTGAAACAGTTTTAAAATTATATTTTTGATATTGTTTTGTTTTATTTATGTACATACGCTTTCTCATGAGGGTATGCAGATAGTACAGAACGCCACAATCCATGTGGCTCTGTAGATTCCAATACATTTTCAACTTTATTTTTCAGTATACAAAGTGGAAAATCTATAATACAGGGTGTTTGGTTGGCGAAGAACCTCGCCAATAGTTGCATTGCATTCAATATCGTTAAAATAAAAGATATCTTCATCATTAACATAAAATAACAGTTTATTAAATAACAATTACTAAAACTAATATGTACAAAATTAACTAAATTAATTGTTATCGAGCTACAGTCCATAAATCCTTTGGTAAAATCAGGATTTTACCAAAGTCAAGACGAGAGGAGCAAAACAAAGCCGAAAGAAGAGATGGATCATGAGCAAAAATATTTATGACCAAAACGGGCATAATAACTTGGTAAATTGGGCATAAAAAGTTTACGCCGAAATAAATGCCCGGTCACTGGCCATAAAATAATAACTTCGTTTATTAAAAATTTAAGCAGAAACTTAACTGCGCAACAAGCTTAGGCAAAAGGCATTTACGAGAATTTTTTTAATTAAAAAAAGAACAAGATAATGAAAGATTCAAACGAGTGTGCTGCGATGGCCTAATTGGTAAGGCGTCTGGATTACTTATCTAAAAGACGCGGGTTCTAGTTCTTCCCTGAAAATTCTTTTAAATAATATAAAACTAGGGTTGTTAATACTTATAAATATAAAAAATGTCGATCTCTCCGCTAGGTCTCCTCTCTGGTAGACAGTCTCTGGTCGGTAGCAGTCGGTAGACTACATGAGCGGCTTGTTGAAGACATCGTGGTAATGTAGCTTGGTGTGCAACATGTCGTCTTCATTCACGTTGGGGATGAACGTGGGAGGTATCAGGGCAGCTGCTATACATCTGTGGAATTAATATAGCATTGAGCTTTATAAGTAACCGACTAGTTGTTGGAACATTCTCCAATGTTGAGGATAATATTAAAACAAATATAAAAAAGAAATTATTTTAATTACATTTAAGCTTAAAATTAAATGTACTTTAAATAATTTCTATATTTGTTTTTCATTATCCTTAATTTTTTTTTTAACATCTATCTATACATATAATAAATCTGTAGAAGGGTCAATTCTGTACATTGAAAATATTGAAAAAATAAATAGCGGGGGGTGTTGCTGGATCGATACCAAACCCAAATATGTGATTAAAAAAATTTTTGTCTGTCTGTCTGTCTGTCTGTATGTGCAGGCATCACGTGAAAACTAACGGTTCGATTTCGATGAAACTTGGTATAATTATAACTTATTATCCTGGGCATAAAATAGGATAGTTTTTATCCTGGAAAAATACGTAGAAAAAAAAATCTGTAACAAAACTTATTATGGAACCACTGGCGACACCTATTATCAAGTAGAACATTACGCCACGCCTGCCTCCATTGATTTCTAAAAAGGTTCCACCACTCACCACTAGATGGCGTTGTGCCTATGACGTGCATTTCTGAATCGCGGTGTTAAGATTCTCAGAGAGTTAACGACTACCGCGACTTTCTTATTTTTCTTTGTGACTGAACTGGCAGTGCACTTGCGGGCTACACAAGACTCGGCTACTAAGTTTTATCATAAAGTTAAACAGTAATTCAATTCTGTTATTTTTGGTTTAGAGGACCAAAAACCCCAGCCTCAAACAGTGCTTTTCAGCGCGACCTTTTTGATTACTGTTCCGATCAGTTATTTGTAAATACAAGGTCGGAATTACTATGAAAAAAATACTTACTACAGAACGCGAGCTCAACAGCAGTAGCTCAATAGATCTCCTTAATTATTATAGGCTTAGCCGTATTTGGGTCCAATAGATATTTATAAGATGTCATTGTCAGAGTTACTCAAAATGGAGAAATAAACCATCCACGCGATGACCGACATCCGCGCGGACGGAGTCGCGGGCGGAAGCTAGTTAATCATAAAAGTCGATTCCCCTAATTGCCAAGTGTGTAATAAAGTCGAAGATGTCCAACATTTGCTGGTGGAATGTGAAAAGAACAGGAGAGAGAGGGAGATAGTGATGCGGGAGCTAAAACTAAACATGTATGTTATTGGAACTTTCATTAAAGTATTATCTACACCTAATTCGGGGGAAGCGAAACTAATTTACGAAATGGTTGCTGCATCGCTATATCCCTCTCTTACGCAATAATATTTTAGAATATATTTTTATTTTATTTTCTATTGTTGTTTGTGTGATTAATTGATATAATAAGGTTATGATTGAGGCATTTTTTTTTTTTTTTAGCGTGGTAAAATCATCAAATGAGTCCTCCCACCCCGGGCAGGGCGGGAGGGACTGTCAGACTTGTACTGACTAAAATCGACGGTGTCCTTCAATAGCCTTTTATGTTCCGGGGTCACGGTAATGAGATAAGTCCCGCGACCCCGGCAGGCTTTGGCCCTCTTGGGCGGGGCCCCGTCATCGTGCTGACGCTCTTTGAGGCGCGCGTGGAACACAACGCGCCGTCGACCCGGGCATGGTCCATGGTCGGGCGGCGAGTTGCCCTTTACTCGCCGCCCGCATGCCCGCGCCTACGGTGGCCGGAGATCGTCTTGCGACGTCCGACGCCGTGGGCGTCTACCATTGCGGGTGGGGCGGAGGGAGGACGCTGTCCTCTCTCTCTCACGGCCCGCCTCCTCCTTAACGAGCATTACTGCTTCGCAGAAGGAGGCGACCGCTTCCCACTCCGTCTCGCCCCGCAGCATGGCCTCGACCAATGCCGGGCGCGAGAGGTCTCCGCCTATCGCCGTCGTGAGGACACGTCGGTGCTCTGCCCAAGCGGGGCAGTCTTGCACCGTATGCTCTACTGTGTCCTCCGGGCGATCTTCGCAATGGTGACACCCCGGCGTTTCTTCCTTCCCCATCCGACACAGGTACCTCCCGAAACTTCCGTGTCCGGTGAGGACCTGCGTCATGCGATAGGTCAGGACGCCGTGACGCCTTTCCAGCCACTCCTCAAAGAGGGGTCTTACCGCCGCGATTGCGGCGTGCCCGTATGATTGAGGCTGACATATCTTTGTAAGATAAAAACCTCTAAAAAAAAAAAAGAAAAAAAAAAAACATTAATTATTATCCTCAACATTGGAGAATGTCCCTGTTGCCAGCCATTGACTTATATCGTAAAGACAGGCCCAACGAAACAACGAAAATGGCACCAGTTATTTGGCCCCCAGCTGTCAGATCGGGGCCAAAGCAACTCAGTCAACTCAGGTTACGTCAACGTTGTTCGTATAGTTTGTCTTGGATTTAAAATAAACAAAATAAGCGAAAAAGTGACAATCCGATCTTTAATCATTTTTCTGTAGCTAATACTTAATGTTATTAATTTTACTTTCCTCGTATTGGTAATGAAAAGCACAGTGTTTACCTCGGGTAAATTACTTATTTAGTCTCTCGAACTATTGGCGTTACGTCACGGGTGCCAAACCCCGTCTCGGGACGTAAATAAGTAACTTTCACGCCTTGGATAACAATGTACTATTTCATATCTGGTTTTCGGCCGAATAGTAACGTATACGCCGAATATTCATTTCATATCTATTAAACACCTCTTGACTTTCTACCCCATACACGCTTTGTGTCATTGCTGCCCGGATAAACGGCGCGTCGTGTCATAAAGGGCTATTGAAGGACACCGTGGATTTTAGTCAGTACAAGTCTGACAGTCCCTCCTGACCTGCCCTGGGTGGGAGGACTTATTTGATGATTTTATCACGATAAAAAAAAGAAAACAGCGATGACATTTCTTATAGAGGCTAGCATGTCTAGACAGGAAATAATGTGGGAATTCGAGTTTTATCAGTTATAGTTAATGCGTCATAATAGCAAAAGCGAGGTACTATACCGTATAGCACTGTCAAAATAAAATATGAAGGAAGGAAAATGTTTTATATCTAAAGTTAACAGTAATTCTTTAATAGTTTAAAAAACTAAAAAAAACACGCTTTTAACACGCACTAAAAATTATAATTTTTAGTCTTCTTATTATTCAAACTTAATTTACTACTTATCCGCCACCTTGGGACGGCCGCCATGTTGGATTTAGGTCACGTGATAATTTTTTTCGTATCCCATTCAGAAAACCCTTTCGTTTAAACCCATATATGGGGGTGCATTTCAAATAGCCAATCCGCCATCTTGGATATCCGCCATGTTGGATTTAAGTCACGTGACAATTTTTTTCGTATTCCTGACAGCAAACCCTTTCATTTGATAACCATATCATGGGGGTGGATTTGAAACAGCCAGTCCGCCATCTTGGGGAGGCGGCCATATTGGATTTGTAATGACGTTTCTTAGCTAGTCATGTGTCATCAGAACTCAGAGCGTGTGCAAAATTTCATTCTAATCGAAGACCGGGAAGTGGGTCAAATTAAGATTCCAAGATTTTCTTACATAGGGTAGTTACAAGTGAAGCTAAGCGTGAAAAAAATTCGAGCGTGAGGTCCTATATGTTCAAGAGAGAATACTAACCTGGCCTCCGAATTGAGGAAGTTGAATGTGGAGCAAGCGTGTTCAGTGGGAAGTACTTCAGAGTTGAGACCGACGGCGCGCGTCGCACGGAACACACGCTCCCACATGCCGCGGTCCCTGGAGTCTAGACCTATCACCTGCAAGCGTGGAAGACGAATAGTTATGAGCTTATTGATTAAGGACACCATATCTATACGCCTCCTGGCATAAAATAGCGCTCTATAATACTTAAGCTAAACACTTATGACAAAAAATAAATCGTTGATTGATTGCGGATTTGTTTTTAATGGGACAAACCCACCACACTATTCCCAAATCACTGCAACTCCTGAAAGTCAGAATCAACAGTGACAACCACCAGAAAAGCGCCGAGACAATGAAGCTCGACGTGTCCCGGAGAATGAATTTACATGTCTTGGATCCTTTGATTGCGGATAGTTGTATGGTCGGATACTAAATATGTGGGCGAATACTGACGAAAGACTGACACGTTCCCACATGCCGCGATCGCGGGAGTCTAGTCCTATCACCTGTAATCGTGGACGGATACTTGTGTCATCGGATATCAGGCGGATAGTTGTGTGATAGAGTACTAAAATATCTGGTATGCAGACGTTGAGTAATCGGTGTCTCGCTGTCCGATTATGGACCATGACCACCGGGTTGACGGCGCGTCGTGTTCCACGCGCACCTCGAAAAACTGTCAGCAATCTGACGGGGCCGCTATAGACGGCCAAAGGCCTGCCGGGGTCGCGGAACTGTCTCATCAGATCCTATAATGCTAAGGGCTGTTGAAGGTACACCGTGGATTTTAGTCAGTACGAGTCTGACTGTCTGACAGTCCCTTCCGCTCCACCCAGGGCGGATATAAGATAATACATGGCTGAATACTGCCGAAAGTGTGACACATGTTCTCACGAGCTGGGGCCCGATAGTCCAGCCCTATCACCTGCAATTTTTTTTTAGCGTGGTAATATCATCAAATGAGTCCGGTCCGGGCAGGGCGGGAGGGACTGTCAGACTTGTACTGACTAAAATCCACGGTGTCCTTCATTAGCCCACTTTACGTTCCAGGGTCACGGTAATGAGATAAGTCCCGCGACCCCGGCAGGCTTTGGCCCTCTAGAGGGGGGCCCCGTCATTATGCTGACGCTCTTTGAGGCGCGCGTGGAACACAACGCGACGTCGCCGTCGCAAAAGATAGATGGATTGTGTGAGGAATGATATGATAATGATACTGTGACGTCTGACAGGGGAGAATGAAAGAAGAAAATGTAATGGTTCCACCACAAGTCATTATCACTCATCAGCCTAGCCTTTTCCCAACTATATTGTGGTCTCCTTCCATTCGAACCAGATGCAGCTGAATATCAGTATTATACATGGAGGAACTGCCTGGTCCGATAGGCAGTCCATAACCCAGTAACTGGGTAATTCGATACCCTGGGTACGACAAGTTGTCAGACTTTTAGAGCTTACTAACAGTAACGACTGTCAAAGATCTACAAATGACGGGCGGGGCCAACGGCTTTACGTGCTTTCAGAGGCACGGAGGAAACTCGCTATGACAGATGGTCACCCATCCAGACCAAGTAAAATGAAATAAAAATAGGAAGATGATGATAAATCATACGTAAAGACAAAAAAATAATTGGCTAAGAAGGATATTGTCTCGGCCGGATAGTAGATAGTGAGCCGGATAGTAGATAGTGAGCCGGATAGTAGATAGTGAGCCGAATAGTACATAGTGAGCCGGATAGTAGATAGTCAGCCGGATAGTAGATAGTGAGCCGGATAGTAGATAGTGAGCCGGATAGTAGATAGTGAGCCGGATAGTCGATAGTGAGCCGGATAGTAGATAGTGAGCCGGATAGTAGTAACTCACGAGCAGATCAATCTTGGGCTCTAGTAGTTTGAAGAGCCGCAGCGACTCCTCGGTGATCTCCTCTGCAGTGCTCACCTGCCACGACATCACCGTCCTGGAACAACAACAACAATACTCAGGCCAGATAGGGTCTTTCTTTTAAGTTGGCCAACAGAGTTACTCGTAAAGCCGTTCCATAACAGATACGGAAAACTTTTCTTAGGAGACTAGCTCTTTTTAGGGTTCCGTAGCCAAATGGCAAAAACGGAACCCTTATAGATTCGTCATGTCTGTCTGTCTGTCTGTCTGTCTGTCCGTGTATGTCACAGCCACTTTTTGTCGAAAGTATAAGAACTATCCAGTTGAAACTTGGTAGAAAGATGTATTATGTGAACCGCATTAGGATTTTCACACAAAAATCAAAACAAAACAAAGGGGTTTGAAGATTTTACTATGGAGCGTGGCATACCTACTGCCGCCATTTTGATTTTTTTTCAAAATCGCGGCCATCCATGAAACCTTTTTAGATCGATAGCTGACATCAATAACAACAAAAAATATTATGACACCAACCCTCGTAAAGTGTCCGTTTTCCGAGATAATAACCGTGAAAGTTGATCACGTGACATTCACAATTCTAAGCTAGTGTATGTGTTCGAATGTATCAAGATGTTAAAAATAATAACTTTTTGAACGTAATATGTATGTTGCATTATATCTGGGTGTTATTTAAACATTATACGTCTGACATAATCTACTTTTTGAACTTAATAACTTATTTTTAGTAAAGTAAAGTGTACCTAATTCTCCCTCGTAAAGTGTCCGGTTTCTGAGATATAAAGTGTTTAAGTTGACCACATTAATTCGGAATAACAAAGGCTTAATATTTTTTTATAAAATATTTTAGTAATTGATAATTCTGGTCTGGGAGAAAAAGAAAAACGTAGAATGTGCCAGCTGCTTCTCTTCCCGGGCAGACCGTAAAAGTCGGTCGAGGGATAGGGCAAAATGTAAGATCCATAGCCCCTCAGCTTAAAACTCTTTCAATGGGCAGCAGCGTTGGAAGACTAATAAGCTGAAATAAATGCGCTGGCCAACCCGCCTGCCAAGCGTGGCGAGTATGGCAATAACCATCCAATGGAAAATCCTTGGGTGAGGCCTTAGTCCAGTAGTGGACTTTCTACGGCGGTTATGATGATGATAAATGCCTCATGATGTTTCTGCTTACTGTGGCCATCACACCAATATATCTGGATAGAAGCAATATGTTCTTCAATTTGTATCGAGACGAGCGTGTCATATTTTGCATAGATATTTTGATGATACAACTGTAATTTAGTATACAAACTTCGTCATAGTCGTCCCACTTCTTGTGTTTTGTTTCTACAACTCAATACGGCACAATTAGGCATTTTTTACTTTTTGTATAACCTCTGACTGCGAGAATATTCGAGCGCGAACTCATTAAAAGAAATCAAAATATCTCCTTTTTTTTACACGCGAAGTAAATACACTTCCGGTACAAGACAATCCAAGTCTGTAGTGGTCATAATTGTTGATGATAGGGATACAATGTAACGGCTAAGTTATGGCTTCAGGTACAAAAAAGTAAGTTCGATATTTAAAAATGTGGCAAAATCTAACCATCCCTACCAAAATTGCAAAAAGTAAAGGTGACATGCCATGGTTATATTTATCAAATAAAACATGACGCCTAAAATTGTTTGATAGGCAATAAAATGTTCTTAAAACGGATTTTTAATTTTTCTATCCCTATTTGTGCCAGTATATTAGAAAGAGAGACAGGGTTATGCAACCAATAGAAGACAATTTTCGCGAGTTGACGTCAGTTTATTACGTTATATGCTTAAAATTAGATATTGTAGTAACCACAGAACCATCACACAATATAAATGTAACGAGTACTGTCAGTTGTATTTTAGACTGAATGTTTAAACCTGTCTCATGTATTACATTTACATTGTTTAACATTTATCGTATAACTATCGTATTGATAGTTAAATCATATGAAGATATTACATTCAAACAAGTGTAGACGGTCTAAAAATAAGTTATTAAGTTCAAAAAGTAGATTATGTCAGACGTATAATGTTTAAATAACATCCAGATATAATGCAACATACATATTACGTTCAAAAGTTATTATTTTTAACATCTTGATACATTCGAACACATACACTAGCTTAGAATTGTGAATGTCACGTGATCAACTTTCACGGTTATTATCTCAGAAACCGGACACTTTACGAGGGTTGGTGTCATAATATTTTTTGTTGTTATTGATGTCAGCTATCGATCTAAAAAGGTTTCATGGCTGGCCGCGATTTTGAAAAAAAATCAAAATGGCGGCGGTAGGTATGCCACAAATCTTCAAACCCCTTTGGGGGGTGCCCCCCATACTTAGAATTGAAACTCAAAAAAAATTTTTTCACCAAACCCATACGTGTGGGGTATCTATGAATAGCTCTTTAAAAATGATATTGAGGATACCAGCATCATTTTTTTCTAAACTGAACAGTTTGCGCGAGAGACACTTCCAAAGTGGTAAAAAGTGTGTGTCCCCCCCCCCCCTGTAACTTCTAAAATAAGAGAATGATAAAACTAAAAAAATATATATAATGTAGACCTCAACCAAAACTACTAACGAAAATTGGTTTGGATGAGATACAGTTAGCAGTTTTTGAGATATAGTACATTTTCAAAAACCGCAAATATAACTTTGCCATTCATACAAATACTATGAAAAACAAAGTTATTTTTATTGTTTGTGTATATTACTTACTAATCTCAATATAATTATATCTCTAATCTATGCTTGCTGCTACGGAACCCTTCATGGGCGAGTCCAACTCGCACTTGGCCGGTTTTTTTGATATGTTAGATGAAACAGAGTCAAAACGCATTAAACTTTTTGGTCTATTTCTTTCATTTTTGTGGACGGCACACCTGACCAAAAAATAACTATAGGTACGAAAATTGTTAACATAAAAAAGAAGTAGTCTCCTAACAAAGTATTTCCGTATTTAAATCAAAATCAAAGCATTTAAGTTGGCCATTTACAGGCACTTTTGAATCGTCAATGACAAAAAAAATATAATTCCTACTAAAAATGTATGGTGCTACAGTCCCAGTCACAAGACATAATAACTGTGAAAGTACCGTAGATGTCCTTTACAAGAAGTAGATCTCTATGGAGAAGAGCGGGCAAAAAACTCCAAACATTTCCCCCTGTTAGTGTTGACTAACTTAAAAGAATAACCTGTAGTCTGCGCGGCTGTTTATGGGCGCATAACCAGAAAGTTGGCAACGTCGCAAATAGCTGTCAAATATTTACAAGTTTTAATTAATTTGGTAAATTTACTGTATGAAAATAAGAAATATGGCTCTGTAGTGCACTACAAAGTTGATATAGGAATGCAATTAAAACACTGCATTTGATGTTGTCACCGTTTCAGGTGTCAAAAATGCATTTGGAAGGTTTCCAAATACTTTTTTTACATCTAAAACTATATATTCGGTATTACGATATTACTTATTGCATTCCCTTATCATTTTTTTAGTGCACTACAGAGCAATATTTCCTGTTTCCATACAGTAACATTGCTAAATTAATTAGAACTTGTTAATATTTGACAGCTATTTGAACGTTGCTAACTTTCAGAATATGCCCTCTTAAGCAAGTTACCGCGGCCCTGGGCAATGAGAGGCAAGTGGGCATTTGAAAGAACAGGGTGGGTTTTTAGTCAGTGAGAATCTGATAGTCCCTTCTAGAGATGTTGCGAATATTCGCATGCGCATATATTCGCAGATTTTTAGACATTCGCATATTTTCATGCGAATATTATGCGAATACGAACGAGTGAAGTATATACCAATATTTAGAACTCATTCTTATACACATTTCATTCATTCTTATCTGGCGCCTTCCTCTCCATTCATGTTTTATTCAGTCTGCCTTTATCTCGCCATTCATCAATATTAATGTTCATCAAACCAACGGCGGATCCAGGGGGGGGGGGTCATGGGGGTCATGACCCCCCCTGGGCGACAGGCTGGGTCATAGGCGACCACTGCAATTTTATCTAATTTTATTTATAAACATAAATAAATTTTAGGGGAAGATGCACATAATCATATTAATACAATTCTGTGTTGTTATTGGTTATATTATAGTTATATAGTGCAAAACGGTTTACCCTTGTTTGGTAGAAAAACTTTTGATATAATTTTACTAATTCGAACAACGTTTGAGAAAATTATCAGTTTGTATACTATCGGTTAACATAATTTTCATTGCATCGAATATTTATTTGCGATAACAACATTTGCGCTATTGATCAAAAGGTATAATGTTCATTTTACTCGTATGTAATGTTCAGGTGGTATAACATTTAGTTTATCGAATATTCGATTGGTGTAATGTAATGCAGAAAAGAAAACATTGTAAATATTTGTTCCGTCGATCTACCTTGGTAGGTGGTAACATAGGGTGGTAACAAAGGATGCAAGAGCGAGCGCATTAGGTTACTTTAAACCTTGCAAACAGAAATAGGAGCCCCGATTACTACCTACCAAGGCTCGACGGAGCCCCGTTTTTTTAAAAACAATGAAAGGAAACGAATACTGAATATTCGATACGATATTTCGACTAAATCATTATTAGTCTAGTGAAACATTAGTTTAAATAAAATTAGTGCATTTGAAAATTCGGGCAAATGAAATTATTTCAAAAAAATAAATATGCTAAATAAAAATTTACCAATTTATTATTCGGTGTAATGAATAATTCGACGAAACGACTTTATTGTAACCAAAATTAGCCGGAGTGATCTTCGACGAAACGATGTTCTACCAAACAAGGGTAAACCGTGCAAAACATCGAATAAAATCATTCAAGTTTGCCGCGCAGCGTGGCCGCTCTGTGCTTATTGTCCTATCGCGCCGCATAGCGGGCGCACCAGCGAGCGACACGAGGCAACCCCTCTCCGCGCGCCCGCAAGTTTTTATTGTTCTTCAATGTGCTAAAAATATATAATTTTCACTTGACACGCTCGGAAAGATTCTATTCCTCGTTCAACTAGCTTCACTCGCGGTTCAATCTTATCCTTCGCTCGCTCCAAGAAACAACTTTGCAGCCTTGCCCAAATAACTATTTCACCTCACAGGCTCGGAAAGATTTGTCATTCGAAATCTGAGCGCAAAACTCCATTTTGCGCGCTAGCGCAAAAGTGTTTTCCAAATTCTCTCACGTCTTCTATTCAATTATTTTCTACACTCAGGCGAGCCGGCCCCACCATTTCCTCGCTGTAGTGAGGTGAAAAGTTGTGTGTTCATCCAGCAGCAAAGTTATTCTGCGTACCTTTGAAAACTTCGTTACGCTCTGGATTCAATTCAAATACTAGCGCCAAAAAACAACATTGCAGCCTTGCATAATAGGTAAATACAGTAACTATTGTTTACAAATAGCATTATTTAGTCTGACAGTAAGGGTGGGAGGACTCATTTGATGACCACGATAAAAAAAAAAGTATAGTCATATCTATTCGAACTAGACTACGGAGACAATAAGCTGTCTGCGACATGGTGACCCCCCCTGAAACAAAAGCTGGATCCGCCCTTGCATCAAACCAACCATAAAAATGACCATGCTAAGATAAACGTGTTTCATTCTGCTTTTCTTTGACTGACTGATCCTCTTAGAGCTACTCTTACATTCTTTTTCCATTCTTGTTACAGACAGGAAGTAAAAAAAAAGATGTAAATATCAAAATTCAAAATTAAGTTTTGTAGTTCATTTAAAAGCGTTTTGATCAAACGTGATTGATTTTAAACTGAATATTCGCGTTCGCGAATATTGGAATTGAATATTCGCATCCGCATTCGCATTCGCGAACGTCAAAACTCGAACATTCGCAACATCACTAGTCCCTTCCATTCCACTCGAATTAGAGGTCACATTTGATGATTTTTACCATCCAAAAAGACGGTACTGCGGGGTGAAGTTTATAAAAAGTAAACACAAACTTGGGGAATATGGCCATGGGTCCGAGCACAGTGAGTCCATTGTTCAGCTTGAAGCCATACTGAAACAAACAGTATACAAAATAAGGATTGCTTATTAATAATAACGGTCTGTTCACGATTTACGTATTTGATTTCAAGCATATGGCACTTGTTGCTGCCGATTCTCAGCGACAGTCTGCTGAAAATCAGCGGCCCTTTTGGCATTAAAAGATTTGTTTCGTTTTAATTTCAGTTATAATGCCATTAAACACAATTTTCTGTCATTCTTTTTTTTAGCTTTTTATTTTATCCCTTTCATTGGGTTCAGGTGTTGTACTAGTTGTGCAATTGTTTAGACAATGCATAATTATGTGATAGCAGCAATCTCAATAAATATGCTGTCATTTATTTAAGAGTTTCCTTGATTTGTCCATGATCCCACCGGACCATCGGACCATCTAGGGAATTTAACACATTTAAACAAAAGAAGAGTTTTACAAATCTGTATAGGCATCTCAGATAATTCTCCCAAAACAATTCTTTTTTTGTAATGGATAAGGTTGATGTTTGTACAAAGAAGTAACTGTGTGTAATAAGTATCAGCTTACGGTGGCGTATGTGTCAATCATGAGGCCGGCGTCCACCTCCTGGTTGACGACGCGCACTGTGGTCTTCCCCTCTCCTTCATAAGCTGCTTTCCCGCGCACTGCACTGTTTTTGAAACAACCACTTTTTAAAATCATGGCTTCTATATAAAGTCAAAGTCAAATCATTTATTTCAATTAGGCTATCAGGGGCACTTTTAAATGTTGAATATTAAAATAAAAGGATATGGAATGGGATGGGATTGGGTCCGTTTGTATGGAGAAGAAATGGGCAAGAAACTCTATTCTAATATATTGATGGAAATTTGAAGGGCACTTTCAGAGAATCTTAGGTAGGTATGAGCAACTAATAGGATAAAATATATTAAGCAGGCCGACAATATAAATTCAAATCATTGATTTCAAGTAGAACAGTTACTTTTAAATTGTCAAAAGACACAAAATAAAACTAGTACGAAAATAGATAAGGAGCTACATTACCAGTAACATTAATAACTGTGAAAGTAATGTAGGTGCCCGTTCCAAGGAGTCAATCTCTATGGATCAATGAATCTAAATTGTCGGCACAAATTTTTTATAAAAGGTAATAAAATATTTATTGCAACAGAGCCAATGTTAAGGAGAAAAAAGTTCAATTAATAGTTACAACTATATTTTGAGGTTATGTGAATGTTTTTATCAAACTTACCTTAGCAAAGGTGTTGAATTTCTTATTATACCTCTTGTAAAATAATTCGATATCATTTTGCTACGATAGTAGATTATTTCTGATTATTAAAGACCGACCTTCATTTAAAATAGTACACACACTTTGTTTTCAGTCATTTAATTTAATGGAGAAGGCAAGTGTCAAAGTGACAATGACAAGTGAAATTAGTGTCCCAAAACAACTGTCAAATTTTCTGAAAAAAAACGCTCTATTTGATGTAAAAATGACTAGATGTTGTTTAATAGGCTGTAAAAATGATGGAACATACAAATTTCCGACAATTCACACTATCAAGAAATAATGGGTAGCTGCTATGACTGCTGTGAGAACAAAAATTGTATTATCAATAAGGAAAAGCTATAAAATAAACAAATATCTACCCTTGCGAAGCCGGGACAGGCCGTTAGTTGAATTTATTAATGAAATTCTATGATTATACCATAACTAAACAATCGAATACACCTTTCAAAATAATATCTACTTTTCTATTGGAGGTTAAGTATTGCATCGCTCTTTATATCATGAAATGGTTCGACTGATGGAGGAATTATCACCGGGACCGAGATTTGTGATAGTTGTGGTTATGAAGTTAAAATTCTTATCATATTGCTCCAATCTATAAAATAGATGCAAAATTAGATGAAGAAGACAAACACAAAACTTGATGACATTTTTTTCAATATAGAATGTCAGAAGCAGTACTATATTCTTTGTAGAGGCTAGCACATGTAATACCTACTTAAAAATAACAATTTTAAATCCCAGCTACAAGTAAATGTGTGTTTAATGTAGTAGAATCAAATTTCTAGCCTCTCAACTAAATCACTTTTTTTTCCTCTTGTAGATGCACCGCGGCGTCTTAGTTCTGGTTTTAGTATATGCACTTGCATTGACGAATAATTTCCCATACTTGTTTTTTAGAATAAACTCAATTTTTATAACAAAATACGTTTTTTTTTTTGTACAAGCTATACAGTAATCTGACTTATGGGACAAACGATCGCAGCGTCATCTACGAATAGCTTTGAGTTGCCATCCCATTGAGATAAAATTATATGTCTATGTCAAATGTCAATCAATAGCCTGTTGAGCCTGCAATCCTGCATACCTTTTCAGGGTTCCGTAGCCAAAAGGCAAAAAACGGAACCCATTTAGATTCGTCATGTCTGTCCGTCCGTATGTCACAGCCACTTTTCTTCGAAAGCAAAAGCATAAGAGCTATCTTGTGGAAACTTTGTAAGTAGTTGTATTATGTGAACCGCATTAGGACATTCACAGAAAAACAAAAAAAAAGAATACAAATTTCGGGGATTTGGGGAATCCCTATTTGTTTGTTTGTACTTAGAATTAAAAATCATTTTTTTTTTCACCAAACCCATAGGTATCTATCGATAGGTCTTCAAAAATTATATTGAGGTTATTATCATCAGTTTGCGTGAGAGACACTTCCAAAGTGGTAAAATGTGTCCTTCCCTCCCCCCCCTCCCTGTAACTTCTAAAATAAGAAAATGATAAAACTTAAAAATATATAGGATGTAAGTACATTACCATGCAAACTACCAGCGAAAATTGGTTTGAACGAGATCAAGTAAGTTTTTTTTTAATACGTCATAAATCGTAATCCGCAATTTAATTTCAAAATTATATACAACCAACTACAAGAACTTTTATATTGTTACATTACTTGCTGCTACGGAACCCTTTATGGGCGAATCGGACTATATAGCACTTGGCCGGTTTTTTTCATTGGTAGAATATGTAAACTTCCTTCTCTTTCCCTCAAGACAGAAAAACAAAAATCGGCATAACGTACTAGAAGAAAAGAGACAGCATAGCAGCGCGTTCCGGATTTTTCAAGGTCAGCGCAAAGACTTAGCTAAACAAGTTTGACGTAAAATTACATGCTCTGTGGTTTGACGGCATAGTGGTAAACAAAAACGATATTTTCACGAATTTAAAATAACAATCAGCTTTACATTGTGTTAATCAGGAAGTTATAGTTTAACCCTATTCATTCACAATGGGGCGGTGCAGTGTTTTTAACTGTAAAAGTGACAGTGATCAGAAAGTACCAGGATTATCATTTCATTCGTAAGTTCTTTTTTTTGTTAGCTCAGGCTCAGCACATAATATGTATTAGTATTACGGAACCTGTTTTTCACTTAAAGACCAGGGTTTATCGTCTCATTTAGACAGATACGAACATGCCATGTTCTCTTAGAACATTGCAGCCTGCTTGAAACTTTTGTACGGAAACTAGCGCCATCTATCCCTCATGGTGAAAACTATTTAGTCGTTTTACCCGTTGGGTTACCACTTTATATCTGTGTTATAATTTAATCAAAAATAAAAATATAAATAAAAATATTTATGTTGCTAAAACGTATTTATTTAATTTAGTAAATAGAAAAAGTAAAACAGCGAATTCAATCAACATTTTGCAAAAACGTTTTGTGTCCTAGTAGATAGGTGACTTAAAGGTCTAGTTACCAGGCCATAAAATTCCAAAAAAAAAAAGACTTAAAATGTCACCAAAATGCGATAAAGATATTTATTTTGATTTCGAGATTTCAGGTGATATTGGTTGAAAAACGTTTTGCCCTGGATTTCGACTTCGAGTTGAGCCGTGGACCCTGGATTTCCACTTCGAGTTGAGCTGATGCTCCTCCGTTTTAGCGTGACGAGTTCACAGTCAAGTGCTCTTGTTTTGTGAGATTGGACTATATGTGAGAAATTGACTCTATTTTGGTTTGAGATAGGACTCGTAGTTAGTGATAAGTGTGAGCAATTGACTCTTGTTTGAGATAGGACTCGTGTCAGTGTTGTGAGAAATTGACTCTTCTGTATCTCATAATTTTCCAGTGTTCACATACAATGTCTTTCATGTCTTGTTGTGTGCCTGGCTGTACGATTACCTACTACAGAAGACGGTTGGTATATATCATATTATATTACTTATGTTGTTGTTTATTTTACATGAATTAAGCTCAGTCAAAAGTAATTAATCATTAAATATTCCAGGTCTGCTGCACAAATTTCCAAACCCAAATATTGAAAGAGAACGCTTCCAGAGATGGGTTCAAAGTGTTGGAGATACCATCAAAGAGTTTGATGAAATCTTCATTTATAACAATCGAAGAGTATGCCGAAGACGCTTTGAAGCAGTCTTCCACTACCCAAAGAACAGATTAAGTAAATTTGATAAAGATAAAGAAAATTTTGACAAACATACCAATAAAATCAGACAATAATGTTCTCTCAACTTGTGAGAATACCTAATAATAGTTATTTTTATAATATATTTTTTTTGTATTTTGCCCAGGCTTGCACAATTAAGGATATTAACAGGATAGTAGCAAGCGAGATTTTCATTAATTTAATACCTACTACTTGTTATGTATTTATTTAGACAATTTATTGTAAACTTCATTGTCATCTATTTTCTAAAATAAATATGTGTATATGTAATTTACGTTTTTTATTACAGACAATAAAATCGATTGATCGGCTCTTTCCTGTAAATAGTTTTTGACAAAACTTTTAGAGAGTTATGTCAAAATCTATAGGAAAGAGTCGATATTTTAAATACCAGAATAAAATTGAAGCGGCCATAGCTATATGTATGTACCTATACGTAGCTATAGTTATGGATTTAGTTCATCACCACCGCGGATAGATGGCGCTGCTTGTATGATGACGGAATCACGGTCGAGAGTACCGTCTATCTCATTATATAATATTGTAGTCTTTGGATACGAACGAACTATGAGATTCGGCATAACTCATTTTTTTTTAAATATTTTTTGGTATGGCTTCGAGGCCTTTATGCCAATTCCATAACTCATGTTATTTTCTGTGTTGTCAGTTCACATGCTATCAAATCCCCCCATAACTCCTAATAGCCAAACTTTTATTTATTTTTGATTTTCTTGATCGTTAATTATAACATTAGTTTAATATTACCTTGAGGGTTAAAGTTTTGCTCAAATCAACAAAATGATCTATTGTACGTTTACCTTATTATATTACAGTTCTATCACCGCTGTTTATTTTCGTGATTACCGCTGAATAAGTACTTCTTATTCTATCTAATATTATTATTATATATTAATATTATAATATTATTTTATCTTTACAGTTTTCCGGATAAGCAGAAATTTCGTAAAGTTTGGATATCTGCCACTGGACGAAATGGGTGGGAACCCAAAAAAAACTCGAAAATATGCAGCAAACATTTTGAAAATGATTTTTTAATAAAGAAGCCAACAAAAACTTATTTAGACCATGAAGCTGTTCCGACAAAGGTATTTTCATTCAAAAGGTTTTGATAAGTACCTCAGTATTATTTTATTATATTGTTTCTTAAATTAAGAAACAATTTTGTTCAATTATTAATGCACTAGTAACTGTATTAGTGACTGTCTTGTACCTAATGTGTGTGATAAGTTTGACGTATAAGTATAATTATGATTACTTTCCTAGGGATGCCGGATGTGATTTTTTTTCAAAATCAGCAGGTTCGATTTCTAGCCAGGATTATTGATTTTTCTAAAATCTAATGATGCAGCTTTAGTTTTCGTCAAAATCGGTCTCGAGATTCCTTTCAACGTTTTTTGATATTCCATAACTCAGATCAGCCATCCACGCCCAGTTGAAAAATTCACACTGTAGGTATAACAATCAATGATATTATAAGTCATAGATATGTTATACACGTACAAAACAACAGAAAAAAGCGTACCGCGCAGAGAGGCAGCACACAAACACACTTTTTATTCACACACATTACATTTCACTACAAGTAAAAAGGATAGCTTGATAAAACCAATATGAAAAAAAGTGACAGCTAGATGGTGACGCTCTCTCTTTTATCTCACTCGCACTCTCACTCGCACTCTTTCTTTTACGACGCCATATTATAGAAACGTAATGTTTTATTTGTGAAAATATTAAGATAAATAAAATATTTACGAATGATAAGTGATTCTTTGACTTTTAGAAGTCTTGCTTGTATAATTTGTACAATATCTCATCACACACGACGGCATTTTCGGTGCTTTTGAGTCACTTTTACTTTTGACTCACTCTGTGGTACGTGAAGTGCATCCGTTGTCGCTGGCAACGTCGGACTGAGGTCAAGGTTTGTGAATCAACCACATTTGAGCGCGTCTGTTTTTGAGCGCGTATAACGTATCTACACCTTTTTTACTTATAATATCATTGATAACAGTGGTGATTGTCAACGTGAAGCGTAGACAGCTAACCGTACGGACGTAGACCTAAGCTTAACATGGTAGAAAAAAAAATGTGGTACTTAGGTATTCGATTCCGGGACAATAAATTGCAATTCCTGAACACGGGACAAGACTCGTAATTCCGGGACAATCCCTGCTTTTATTGAGTCGTGTCCGCGGCAGTAGCAACAGCATTCTCAGTGTTGTGGCAAGTCGTTTCGACTGCCCAATAACGAAGCATTTTATTGCATAAAATAGAAGAATGGCGCTCCCACTATTATATATGTTTTCGTTGCTCGCCCCTTATTGTGTTGCTATTTGGCCCCAGTAGAGTGATTGTTGTGTTCTATTTTAATTTTTATGTCAATTTCATATGATATTATTATTTTTAATGATTTATTGTTATTTTATATTGACTTGAATTATTTTATATTAATTTTAGGCATTATTAATTTTTCTATAATTTATTGTTATTTTATATTGATTTGATTTATTTACTACTAATTTAAAATTTCTAGGGGCTGAGTTTACTTTAGTGAAATTGAATTGCTGTCTTACTAACATTATTTTATAAGCATTAATACTAACACACTTGTGTCTGAGGTAATTAAATAAAAATAAATTTCCCGTCCCGGCCACCTGGCAACCCTGGATTTGACGTAAGCACTTGACGCCATGTTGCTCTTTAGTAATATGACGTCAATACGTCAGTAAACACATGTGCTGTATTCGATTACAATAGAACAATTATTTATAATGAGTTATTTTATATATCGTTGGTGTGTTGTTCCTGAATGTAAAAATACTAGTATTAAAACACCGGGCAAGTTATGGATTCAAGTGCCAGCTCAAGGAAAAAAGAGAGACACTTGGATACAACTTGCGGGAAGGGATCCAAAGAAGTTGTCTGTGAAAACTCGTTTGTACTTTTGTGAAGATCACTTTGATGTAAGTCTGATATTATTTATCTAAAGTATGCTGTAGAATCAATCGATTAAGTTAATTATTAAATTGAAATTTGAAAATTGTCCGTATTTCAGATTTGTTGATGTTTGATTTGTATATTTTTTATTTAATTACAATTTTCTTTGGCATGGCTTCTGGGCTTTTGTTACCATCTTAAGATATTACTTTGTGAAAAGTTACTAATTTATATTTACAATATTTTCAGTTGCAAAACGACATGTTAAACTATATGGAGTATAAGATAATGGGATCAATCAAAAGAATCCGATTGAGGCCGAATTGTGTGCCAACCAAATTCGACTGTCGGGTAAACGCACAGGTAAATAGAAAACGTTAATCTACAACTACTAATCTTTAGTATCCTCCATACCCCGTGATCGCGGAACTTTCTAAGCAGGATACCGTGGCCCTGGAAAGAAAAGGGTAACCAAAAGAAATAGAGTGGAGTAGTTGACATTTGGATACGGAAGGCACAAGTCAGTCTGTGGCTCAGTCCATGCTCTGTGTCTATGATAACCTCGCATTTTATTTTTCAACACTAATGGGGAAGGCAAGTGTCAAAGTGAAAATTGACATCTGTGTCCCAAAAGAACTGTCAAATCAAAGGAATTTTCTGAGAAAAAAGCGTTTTATTGATGTAAAATGACTAGATGTTGTGTAAAAGGCTGTAATAATGATGGAACATACAAATTTCCGACAATTCGCACTATCAAGAAATAATGGGTAGCTGCTGAGACTGCTGCGAGAACAAAAAAGATAATACAATTACTAAGGAAAAAAGCTATGCAATAAACAAAAATCTACCCTTGCGAAGCCGGGACAGGCCGTTAGTTGAATTTATTAATGAAATTCTATGATTATACCATAACTAAACAATCGAATACACCTTTGAAAATAATATCTACTTTTCTATTGGAGGTTAAGTATTGCATCGCTCTTTATATCATGAAATGGTTCTTCTGGTGGAAGAATTATCACCGGGACCGAGATTTGTGATAGTTGTGGTGTTAGAAAGTTAAAATTCTTATCATATTGCTCCAATCTATAAAATAGATGTAAAATTAGATGAAGAAGACTAAAACTAAACTAAACTTGATGACATTTTTCTCAATATAGAATTTCAGAAGCAGTACTATATTCTTTGTAGAGGCTAGCACATGTAATACCTACTTAAAAAATACAATTTTAAATCCTAACTACAAGTAAATGTGTGTTTAATGTAGTAGAATCAAATTTCTAGCCTCTCAACTAAATCACTTTTTTTTCCTCTTGTAGATGCACCGCGGCGTCTTAGTTCTTGTTTTAGTGTATGCACTTGCATTGACGAATAATTTTCCATATTTGTTTTTTAAAATAAAACTCAATTTTTATAACAAAATACGTGTTTGTTTTTTTGTACAAGCTATACAGTAATCTGACATATGGGACAATGATCGCAGCGACATCTACGAATAGCTTTGAGTTGCCATCCCCATTATTTTGATTAATAAAAAATATTTAATTCTGACAAGACGTGTGTTCGAACCTGAGGTTCGAACCAGTTCGAACCGTAGTAGACAGAGAATAGAGGTAGACCATAGACATTTTGTTTTGGTTTTTTTCGCCTCTTTGGGACAGGCAAAGGGAGCTGAGCCCATACAGCCAATAGACCATAGACATATAATCCTCAGTGACACTTGACCACTTGACACATCTTGTAGTCTGTTTTTGACACTGACAGTGTAATCTGTGTTAGAGATGGGTAACTAGCCGAAATTTCAATAGCTTAGCTAACCGGCTATTTGTGGTGTAATAGCCGGCTAGCTAGCCACAGCCAGCTATTTGGCTACTTGGCTATTGAACAATAGCGTGTAGTAACTAGCGGTGCAACGAAGCGGCGCCGGTGTAGCTAGGTAGGACTTAAATAACGCAACATCAGCTGCCCGATCTGAATTCGATCCTAAATCAAAAAGAAACGATTTCCTCTCTGAGGTCACAATAACCAAAATACTAACTACCAAATTTTATATATTTTAAACCTGACGGTAACTAACCAGCTTTCAAATCATCGTATTTCATAAGTTCGTACATTAAACGAACGAAATTACTAAGTATAATGCTCTTTCTTTGTCTAATCTATTTTGTAAATATTGTGAGAAAAAGATCGACGATATCAATGAAGATCGTACACGCGTAGCGCGTTGAGCGCGCACACAGCTATCGGCTATTTTGGCTACTCTAGCTACCCGGCTACCGAATACCGGGACGGCTATAAAACGTAGCAGTTAGCTATACTCCGTGGCGGCTACGCGGCTACGAGCGGCTACGCGGTTACGAGCGGCTACGCGGCTATATCATAACCTGTCAGTTATCTAGCCAACCAGTAGCCGATAGCTAGCTATCGTGTTGACGGATATCATAGCCGTGGCTATTTTGCTCATAGCCGGTATTTGGCTAGTTATGGCTATAGCTACCCATCGCTAATCTGTGTAATAATCACATCACTTCAGTGATGATTCCCAATCATAACATCCAAATATTTATTAATTTGTGAACGTCGTAACAAGTTTGTTTGTATATTTTTTTCTTTGACCACATCATCAAAATGGTTGTTTGTTCAATTCGGAACTGTAAGAGTAAAAGTATAAAAGGCGGTGAAATAAGATTTTTTACATTTCCTAAAAAAGAATCTGTAGCCAATGAATGGCTGCGCTATTGTGGACGTAAAACAACCGTTAAACATGGTAAGTATGATAAATTACTGATGCATTTAAAAATTCCGTGATTCTGTGCTACATTCACGAATGCTAAATCGCGGCTACTGCTATTTTCATAACCTCAGTTTGGCCTGCCAGGCTGCCATAGATGTGAGTCTATTGCTTTTGCATGTAACATTTTTGTATGGTTAATCTTACGTATAATATCATTGGGTTAATCTTTTATTTTTCAGGGAGAGTATGTTCAAACCATTTTTTGCCTTCTGACTACTTCAAGTCACTGCAGCATATTCTCTTAAACGAATCACCGAGAAAAGTGAGACAATTAAAGCCAGACGCATTACCTACCCTTAGTATGCCGGTTGAAGTAAACAGCCAAATTGTAGATAGTTCAGGCAACTTGAAGTAAATATTACTTATATTCCTTTGTAACTGTTACTGTATCTATTCCCTACGGCAGCCAATTATTTATATTATTCTTTGTTTGTGACGAAAATATTACTATTCCTCTGACTGAATATCAGTATACTTCAGAATACCTAGAATCCACTACTAATATTATGAATGCTGAAGTAGATTTTCTTTACGGTAGGTACACACGTCTATGTATCGTCTGCTTACTGGTAAAACATAACAAATGCACTTTCTTACTAAATCGAGTTAAAAATGCAGTTACATGTATTTTTTTACGCTCTATCTACTGGTAAAATCGAATAAATGCTATTGCTGCAGAGATAACTAGTTTGTACAAGTGATATCTTATAAAGTATTGAAAAAACATACCAGAACAACGTAATAAATAATCTTATAACTCAAAACACATTCAGTTTATACGGATACACAATAATAAATACGGTTAAAGCATTTTAAATTTTATAATATAATGGGTAAAATACTAAAAATTATTCTGAAAAAAGGTCATAAATCTGTTTATTATTATTTACCATCATAACACCACCCACCATAAACACCCTAAATGTAATAAAGTTATTATCAAATTCAAAAGCTAATACATGTTTTTTAAATACAGGTAAAACATATTAAATGCAGCCTCCTTTCGATGTTATATTAATTTTATACTAATAAAAAATATTTAAGAAGAGCAAATCTTAAAAGAAGGGTAGTTAATGTAATATTTTGCTTAACCAGTTTTTTAATTAACAAGTTTGACATAGATCAATTTTAAGCTTAAACTTTAAAATGTCACTTACTCAAATTAACAGTGACTGCACTTATTGCTTTTTGCCAGTAAGCAGACGATATTAAGCAATACTTTTCCAGTATAAGCTGACCTCTCATTGTACGGAAATCATATATAATGCGGCATCAGCTTTACTGGAAGTATCTAGCTTGATAATATTTAGGTGATTGTACCTTTGTTCTCATATACAGACTACCGAACTTTGGCTTGGAATGTGTCTCGGAATGCTATACCTGGCGAAGTATATAATTATACCATGTGTATGACTATGTTTTTCTTTTTTGTTAATGTAAACAGAACAACGGCTGATACGCTGGCAGTGGATAATAAGAATAAGCTGTCTGAAATAACATTAAAGAAAAATGCTGGAAAATGTAGAAGATACAGAGAACGGAAGAAAGCTGAGGTACAACAGTTGTTGTCGTTGAATAATGATCAGGAACCACCAGAAATTATATTGAAGAAAAAGCAAAATGCTGAGAAAAGTAGAAGATTCAGAGAACAGCAAAGAAGACGTTTTCAGCAACAACAGTCCACATTCATACAAGAACACAACTCGCCTTTTGAAGAGATACCGCCAACACCCGCGTCAATAAGACAAATTAAATTACATCAAGAAAGCACGGAAAATTTTAAGGCAGATATCATTAACGGTGATGAATTGCAAGCTGAACATATCAATAACTTTCAAGATATAATTGCAAGTCAGTTCTTAAATTTGAGACCGATTGATGTTCAGCTAATCGCGTTGCCACAACTTGTTCGACCGATATCTCATTTGCAGAAGCACTTACAAATATTAAGTGGTGTTTCTGCACAAGTTAATCAGACAACGCATTGGATTTGCACGTATTATGACGGCTATTTTATTAACGTATATGATAGTTTAAACACGGAGAGCTTGTATCCAGAAATTGTATCTATTTTAAATCAGTTATTACCTCACAAACCGCAGCACAAATTTCATAAAGTTCGACAACAACTCAATGATACGGACTCTGGAGTATACGCTATAGCGTTTGCTACATCGATACTCAATAACCGAGATCCCTCAAAAGAAAATTATGATCATCCTAACATGCGGTCTCATTTGCTGGATATTTATAACACTACGGAGCTGCTGCCATTTCCAATTGAACCGTCACCAGATGCACTGCGAAAGAGGAAAAAGAATAAAGTACAATTTCAACATCAGGAACATTCAGCAGCGGCGTTGCATAAGAGAAAAATAAGGGTGCTTAAAAAATTGGAAACTCAGCAAAGTTTACAGGTATCTTACTTCCTAATATTATAAACGTGAGAGTTTGTGAGTGTGGATGAATGGATGTTTGTTATTTTTATGCAAAATATACTGAACGGATCTGGGTGTTTAGTAGGTACACAGATAGTTTTTAGACAATATTGATTTTAACATACCCTAAAAAATTAATAAAATCTTATTACTAAAACATTTGTTTTTATTATTTGTAATTTTGTAGTGATTATTTGTTTGACATCCATAGAGCCAAAGTTTATGTAAAGATGTTTTAATTTTTTTTTTCAGACAGTTTTTTTCCAACAGCACCATATTTTTAATCGATTTCAAAAAAGGCGAAGGTTTTCAATTCGTCGTAATCGTAATTTTTTTTACGTTTGTACCTCTATTTCTCAAAGACCATTTTTTTCCATTATCATCAGGTCAGGATCTAATTGTATCTGACGGGGCCCACATAGAGGGTCAAACACCTGCATGGGAAGCAGGACTCGAGGATCCAGGGCAGGGCGGGAGGGACTGTCAGACTTGTACTGACTAAAATCCACGGTGTCCTTCATTAGCCCTTTACGTTCCAGCGTCCCGGTAATGGAATAAGTCCCGCGACCTTCCGCTCCACATTGGGTGATTTGATCTTTTTTTATAAAACTAGGGTAGTTGACTGCATCAATAAATTGAAAAACTGTTTAGTCCGTCAGTTGGAGGATTGAAAAATAATGAACACTGTCGTATTTTTAGCCGACTGCGCGACGCAAAGGAGGGTAATGTGTTTATTGTCAATGAACGCAACGAAATCGAAATTCGGGAGTGGGGCTTGTGACGTCATAACGCCTGTAAAATTAGTGACGTTTTGTTGTGTTTTGACTGGCCTGTTGGTCTAGTGGTTAGTGACCCTGACTGCTATGCCGGAGGTCGTGGGTTCGATTCTCACCCAGGACACAAATGTTTGTGTGATGAGCACGATCATTTGTTCTGTGTCTGGGTGTAATTTATCTATAACTAGCTGACCGGGCAAACTTCGTACCGCCTCACCTTTTAAACCTTCCTGGACTTTCACAAATAATTCAAAACCAAAATTAGCCAAATCGGTCCAGCCGTTCTCGAGTTTTAGCGAGACTAACGAACAGCAATTGATTTTTATATATAAGAGAAGATATGTATGTATTTAGAAATATATAAGTATGTTTATCAGTTGTCTAGTACCCATAACACAAGCTCTGCTTAGCTTGGGACTAGATGGCGTTGTGTGATAGTTGTGGAATATTATTATTATTATTATTTGTGATTTTTAGAAGCGTATCTTCATCAATTTTGGTTTACGATACAAAAGAAAAAAATAAGTGTCAAATGTTTTCGGATTAATCACATTTTAGAGTAAACTACCCTATTCTATGTTGTGTTGTGTTATTGTCTGCAGAATCTTGGGGAGGCGCAGCCGTTAACGACATGTTTGACGAAGGGTGATCCAACGGACTCGAGTGTGAGTATATTAAGTCTAATTAGTTGCATATTAAATATCCTTATTAGCCGTTACTACTTGAAACTTTGCCTCGACACGGTTGGCGCAATGGCTGAGCGATGGGATTGCTACGCAGCGTGTCATGGGTTCGATTCCCTCACGGAGCAAATATTTGTATGAACCAAAAGTAGGTGTCCCGGGGTGGCAAAATCATCAAATGAGTCCTCCCGCCCTGGGTGGGGCGGAAGGGACTGTCAGACTCTTACTGACTAAAATCCACCCGTGTTCCTTCGGATGCCCTTTATGTTCCGGGGCCACGCGACCCCGGCAGTCATTTTGCCCCATAAGGGCCCCGTCAGTGACGCGTGAAACACGACGCGCCACCGACCCGGGCTTGGTCCTTGGTCGGACGGCGAGCATACCCATTACGCACCGTCCGCAAGCCCGCTGCGCCGCTGTGCCCTCTGCTATTCAGAGGGACACGCGTTGGAGCGTCCACACGACAGGCTATTCGCATACGGACAAAGAGACCCCTTAGGCACACAGTGCCTAAGGAAGAGTGTTTGCCCGCATCCCAGGGCGCACCGGCCCGAAAAACTGGTCTTCCCCCCGGACGTATCCGAGAGGGAACTCCAGTCCACGGACGCACGTGGAGGTTTCCTGTCTTAGCACAGTTGTCCCGGGTCTGGGTGTTTGTGTATGTGAGTTCATATGTTTGAAAACCTACAATACAGAAGAACTTCCTAGTGTGGGACAACGTTTTAAAAAACGAAACATTTCAATAATGAACGTGTACTTTGAAGTACCGGGTCTTAAATTGTATTAAAATGCCTAATTCTCAGAATGGCAAGAATCAGGCTTTTTGAGAAATAGGCTCTTAGAGAATTTGCCATTTTTTGCGTTTAAACCTTTAAAGTATTATAAGTCGAATCTCAACGTCCAATAATAAATTGTAATATTTCTTTCCAGTCAAAATCCAGTTCGTCCCAACTAAAAATGCCGGCTCCGATACGACACACTCCCTTCATAAAGTCTGAGTCCCAGGACATCAAGCAGGATCCCGACAGTGACGAAACTGTGTCCCTGGATGATGAAGAGGATCCGCCCAGTGAGGCTGACCAGCCCTTTGAAGATATGATGCCGTTGAGTAATGTAAGTGAGCCCGGATTAATCAAGTCTCACAATTATGTCACTAAACTCGCTGGGCTCTTATTTCTGTCTGTAGAGCTTTATTCTTTTTTAGCCTGGTAACATCATCAAATGAGTCCTCCCACCTAGGGCAGGGCAGGAGCGACTGTCAGACTTGTATTGACTGAAATCCAGGTATTTCAATAGCCCTTTATGTTCCGTGAGATAGCTTATTAGTCCCCCGACCTCAGCAGGTTTTGACCCTCTAAGGGGGCCCCTTCATTGAAGTCAGCTTGAATCTGTCGATTATTCTTTATTACTTCATCATTCATCGCAGGAAGACTTCCACTGTTAAACATAGCCTTCCCCCTTAAGGCCCCTGCCGCTGTGAGTTGTGGCTTAGTTCGGGGCGGTGACTTGTAAGATCAAATGTATCGAAACGTTTGATACAAGCCACGAGGCGCCGTCTGTGGCGAAAACGCGCGTAATTCGAACGAATCGCTACAGCGGTGCGTAGCATTTATTAATTAAAAATCCATTTTATATACTAGGTTCCACTGACCAACGTCCAGGATCCTCTGTCGGAAGTAAAAGTAGAGAAAGAAGTACCAGACGTCCCACCAGAAGGTTCGTTTATCAAGGTGGAGGAAGTAGAAGTGACCGGCCCCGAAGAAGAGGAGACGTGCCCGGAAGAGGAGGAGATGGGCCTTGGAGAGGAGGAGAATGGCCTAGGAGAGGAGGAGACTGATCTAGGAGAGGAGGAGACGGGCTCAGGAGATGAGGAGAGCCTGTTAAGAGAGGAGGTGACGGTACATGTGAAGGAGGACTGGGTAACCAAATTGGTGAGTGCCATTTGAGTAATGTGGGGCGTTCACGATCACGTTGTACAATTTTTAGCGTTCCGTACCCAAAGGTTACAATAATATTACGACGGTATCAACTCATCCGCTAAATATTTCTGCCGAGGATGAAACGTCATAATTTTCCACAATTTTTTGTACCTATGTCTATTCGGATGAAATGACCACATCAATATTAGCTATGCGACGACTAATCCGAACTTGCGATTGAGTCGACGCCTTTAGTTTTTTGAAGGGTGACGTTTCATCCTCGGATGAAATATTTTGCAGATGAGTTGACTTCTAAGGTAATTAATTAAGTTAATTACTAAGACTTCACTGTCCTCTGTGTGTCACCAGGTTGTATCTCATGAACCGGGATAGTTAGACAGTTGAAATGTTCATACATGATGTATTTCTGTTGTCACTATATAAATATATATTTAAGGGTCTCAGAGTGTTACGGAAATATTGGATCAAATTAAACAAAGGCATGGGAGAGGTCACTTCAAATCTTTTTACCTCTGAGACGTACGGTACTATTTTTACGGTTTAAAGTTATGATCACTTTTCTTGTTCAGGTAGGCAACTTCTTCTTCTTCCTGCCCCAACGACCATTTATAATTATCTAGACGCCTCATGCACGATCTGACTAACGAAAATTATTCTGCCAAATCGCTGAGGTACGACGTAAGCGAGGGGGACGGGGTACTGCGTTATGATTGGCTAACGGGGACGGGGTACTGCGTTCTGACTGGCTAACGGGACGGGGTACTGCGTTCTGATTGGCTAACTCAAGGTCAGTGCGACGAGGGGACTCACAGGAGTGGTCGAGTCACGACAGTTATAAGACTTTTTTACCTAATGTGTTGACAGACATCAGTCGCCTGTGATTAGGAGTCTAGATATAAATGGTCGTTGTCCTGCCCTTATCCCATTCTACTTGGGGTCGGCGCAACACGTTTTCTTCTTCCATTCTCCCCTATCAGTCGTCACAGTATCATTTACTCCTTTTTCTTTCATATCATTCCTTAGACAATCCATCCATCTTTTCTTTGGCCTTCCTCTTCCTCTCCATCCATCAACACAGGACATCAGGTAGGCAACTAATGTATAAGAATTGCAAATTAATTTAAGTCTTTACTAGACTAACGTTTGTAGCACCTCATAAGCGTTAAAATACTTTTCAGGAAAACTTTAAATTAAGCGGTTTATAATATGCGAGTGAGGAACCATATACCTCGTCTGCGCTACTAATTTTTCCGACTTGCTAGATAAAAATTGTAATAGCTCGAATAATATGCATGAAAGATGCAAGAAAAATCTTGTGTCTATAAAATTTAATATCTCTAAACGTATTTTTCAAAAAAAATTATGTGTTAATAAAACATTGTTAAAGGTAAGTAGGTTCTCAAATTCACATTTATGTCTATGATGCGTTTATATTGCGGTTGTAAAAAAAAATATGTTTTTCAGTTAACAAAAGCTGTTGAGTCGATGACTCTTGCCGAGTCTGTCACTACAGCCCCTGATCCAGTACTGTCCAGTGAAGTTCTTCCGCGAAATGTACTGGAAAATCGAGATAATTCAGCCAAAGAAAATAGTAAGTCAATTTTTAAAATTCTATTCCGTATCCGTTATCCAGAATGTCCATTATCCAGATTGCCCATTATCCGGATTTCCTATTATCCAGAATGTCCATTATCCGGATTGCCCGTTATCCAGAATGTCCATTATCTGGATTGCCCATTATCCAGAATGTTCATAATCCGGATTTCCCATTATCCAGAATGTTTATAATCCAGATTTCCCATTATCCGGATTGGCGATTATAGAGTAGGTCCATTAACCGGGTTGCTCACTATCCAGAATGACCATAATTGCGATTTCCCAATATCCAGCAGATCTATCTATATCCATTATTCGGTTTGTCTAGATCCATTATCCGGTTTGTCATTTATCCGGTACGTCCATTATCCGGATTGCCCGTTATTCAGTAGGTCCATTATCTGGATTGCCCATTATCCAGTAGGTCCATTATCCAGTTTGCCCATTATACAGAAAATACCTATTAACCAAAATGCCCAATATCCACAATAACCATTATCCACTATGAACGGTATCCAGAACAACTATTATCCACAATGAGCACGAAACGAACGTCGTTTTCAATAGTGGTGTTAGTGGTCAAAACTAGCAGGTCACAAATAAAAGAACCTAATTTAGAAAATGTCCATTCCCCGCAGTGTTGATTTCCAACAATATACATTTCCAGAATGTTCATTTCCAACAATGTCCTCTTCCCGCAATTTCCATTTCAACAGTACCCATTTCCCACAATTTCTATTATCCAGAATGCCCAATTCCCAAAATGTCCTTTTCTACAATCTCCATCATCTAAAACATGGGTTCCCAACCAGTGGGGCGCGCCCCACTTGGGGGGCGTAGGGTGATCAAAAGGGGGGCGCGACGAGCGGCTTAAGACTTCCTATCTTTGTGAACGGGGTTTTTCGACGCTGGTATATGGTATATAAAAACGAAGCAAAGAAATAGACTTCATGTCGAAAATGATCTACGCTGTCCTCTGACCAACATGAAGCCTAGAATTGATAAATTGGTTAATAAAGTGCAGGCTCAATGTTCTCACTAATGGTCATTATTATATGTTGTACACGATTAATAAAGTCCATTAAAGTTTTCATCGTTTGTTTTTTTGTAAATGGTTTGAGTTGGGATAAGGGGGCGTATTATTTTAGCGTAAACTTTAGGGAGGCGCATAGGGTAATAGGTTGGGAGCCCCTGATCTAAAATGACCCATTGGTAATTTTAGATGATGGAGATTATTATTTAGAGTAGCACATTATAAGCTTTGAGATAATTATCATTGTTGAAAGTTGGTGACAAATATTATTATGGTCAGGTGCCCGTGGTGCTATCTGTTTGTATGGAAAATTTAACAGTTAAACACGTTATTTCAACTAATTGACCCTGTCATCAGAAAAACTAACTTTGCAGTCGTATGTAACAAAGTTTTTTTTATTTAAAGGTCGCGAACGAGCTCGATGCCCCACTATTCTTGCTCGAAGGAGGAGGATAAGGATTAGGAGGCATTGTAAGTGTTATGTGTTATTTATTATAGTTAAAGCAATGGCTCGTCAAATGTGTGTCGGACAGGCAACCGGATGGCGAGTGGTAATGGGAGTGGTACAGATAATTGTAACCACCGAATTGACCCTTAGTGGACTGAGGCGGCAAAATAACATTTTTGCCGCCTCACAAACACATTGTTAGGCTTCAAGATTGTTGAACATATACAGGGCGTCGAATATTTCATTATTTTCTTAAAAATATACTTTATACATAGAGCAAATAGCTCTACAGCAGGTTCATTGACCGCAAACATTGATGTCAATATAGATGTTCCACGGGATCGAGACACGTGATGTCCCCGCATTAAGGAAACAAAACAATAGCGGGGTGTTTCTGTCACTAGAGTGACTCACCTGTTTTTGTCTCTTTATGCGCCATTAAGCGCTCTACACACCAAACCCGCCGACCGCCGACAGTGCCCGCACAACCCGGCGGCCATGTTCAAAGAAGCATGTCGGCAACATTCGAGCGCTCAGTTGCCCGCCGACATTAGAGATGTAGTGAGCTGTAGTGATCACTAACTGCGCCCGCCCGCACAACCCGGCGGCCATGTTCAAAGAAGCATGTCGGCAACATTCGAGCGCTCAGTTGCCCGCCGACATTAGAGATGTAGTGAGCTGTAGTGATCACTAACTGCGCCCGCCCGCACAACCCGGCGGCCATGTTCAAAGAAGCATGTCGGCAACATTCGAGCGCTCAGTTGCCCGCCGACATTAGAGATGTAGTGAGCTGTAGTGATCACTAACTGCGCCCGCCCGCACAACCCGGCGGCCATGTTCAAAGAAGCATGTCGGCAACATTCGAGCGCTCAGTTGCCCGCCGACATTAGAGATGTAGTGAGCTGTAGTGATCACTAACTGCGCCCGCCCGCACAACCCGGCGGCCATGTTCAAAGAAGCATGTCGGCAACATTCGAGCGCTCAGTTGCCCGCCGACATTAGAGATGTAGTGAGCTGTAGTGATCACTAACTGCGCCCGCCCGCACAACCCGGCGGCCATGTTCAAAGAAGCATGTCGGCAACATTCGAGCGCTCAGTTGCCCGCCGACATTAGAGATGTAGTGAGCTGTAGTGATCACTAACTGCGCCCGCCCGCACAACCCGGCGGCCATGTTCAAAGAAGCATGTCGGCAACATTCGAGCGCTCAGTTGCCCGCCGACATTAGAGATGTAGTGAGCTGTAGTGATCACTAACTGCGCCCGCCCGCACAACCCGGCGGCCATGTTCAAAGAAGCATGTCGGCAACATTCGAGCGCTCAGTTGCCCGCCGACATTAGAGATGTAGTGAGCTGTAGTGATCACTAACTGCGCCCGCCCGCACAACCCGGCGGCCATGTTCAAAGAAGCATGTCGGCAACATTCGAGCGCTCAGTTGCCCGCCGACATTAGAGATGTAGTGAGCTGTAGTGATCACTAACTGCGCCCGCCCGCACAACCCGGCGGCCATGTTCAAAGAAGCATGTCGGCAACATTCGAGCGCTCAGTTGCCCGCCGACATTAGAGATGTAGTGAGCTGTAGTGATCACTAACTGCGCCCGCCCGCACAACCCGGCGGCCATGTTCAAAGAAGCATGTCGGCAACATTCGAGCGCTCAGTTGCCCGCCGACATTAGAGATGTAGTGAGCTGTAGTGATCACTAACTGCGCCCGCCCGCACAACCCGGCGGCCATGTTCAAAGAAGCATGTCGGCAACATTCGAGCGCTCAGTTGCCCGCCGACATTAGAGATGTAGTGAGCTGTAGTGATCACTAACTGCGCCCGCCCGCACAACCCGGCGGCCATGTTCAAAGAAGCATGTCGGCAACATTCGAGCGCTCAGTTGCCCGCCGACATTAGAGATGTAGTGAGCTGTAGTGATCACTAACTGCGCCCGCCCGCACAACCCGGCGGCCATGTTCAAAGAAGCATGTCGGCAACATTCGAGCGCTCAGTTGCCCGCCGACATTAGAGATGTAGTGAGCTGTAGTGATCACTAACTGCGCCCGCCCGCACAACCCGGCGGCCATGTTCAAAGAAGCATGTCGGCAACATTCGAGCGCTCAGTTGCCCGCCGACATTAGAGATGTAGTGAGCTGTAGTGATCACTAACTGCGCCCGCCCGCACAACCCGGCGGCCATGTTCAAAGAAGCATGTCGGCAACATTCGAGCGCTCAGTTGCCCGCCGACATTAGAGATGTAGTGAGCTGTAGTGATCACTAACTGCGCCCGCCCGCACAACCCGGCGGCCATGTTCAAAGAAGCATGTCGGCAACATTCGAGCGCTCAGTTGCCCGCCGACATTAGAGATGTAGTGAGCTGTAGTGATCACTAACTGCGCCCGCCCGCACAACCCGGCGGCCATGTTCAAAGAAGCATGTCGGCAACATTCGAGCGCTCAGTTGCCCGCCGACATTAGAGATGTAGTGAGCTGTAGTGATCACTAACTGCGCCCGCCCGCACAACCCGGCGGCCATGTTCAAAGAAGCATGTCGGCAACATTCGAGCGCTCAGTTGCCCGCCGACATTAGAGATGTAGTGAGCTGTAGTGATCACTAACTGCGCCCGCCCGCACAACCCGGCGGCCATGTTCAAAGAAGCATGTCGGCAACATTCGAGCGCTCAGTTGCCCGCCGACATTAGAGATGTAGTGAGCTGTAGTGATCACTAACTGCGCCCGCCCGCACAACCCGGCGGCCATGTTCAAAGAAGCATGTCGGCAACATTCGAGCGCTCAGTTGCCCGCCGACATTAGAGATGTAGTGAGCTGTAGTGATCACTAACTGCGCCCGCCCGCACAACCCGGCGGCCATGTTCAAAGAAGCATGTCGGCAACATTCGAGCGCTCAGTTGCCCGCCGACATTAGAGATGTAGTGAGCTGTAGTGATCACTAACTGCGCCCGCCCGCACAACCCGGCGGCCATGTTCAAAGAAGCATGTCGGCAACATTCGAGCGCTCAGTTGCCCGCCGACATTAGAGATGTAGTGAGCTGTAGTGATCACTAACTGCGCCCGCCCGCACAACCCGGCGGCCATGTTCAAAGAAGCATGTCGGCAACATTCGAGCGCTCAGTTGCCCGCCGACATTAGAGATGTAGTGAGCTGTAGTGATCACTAACTGCGCCCGCCCGCACAACCCGGCGGCCATGTTCAAAGAAGCATGTCGGCAACATTCGAGCGCTCAGTTGCCCGCCGACATTAGAGATGTAGTGAGCTGTAGTGATCACTAACTGCGCCCGCCCGCACAACCCGGCGGCCATGTTCAAAGAAGCATGTCGGCAACATTCGAGCGCTCAGTTGCCCGCCGACATTAGAGATGTAGTGAGCTGTAGTGATCACTAACTGCGCCCGCCCGCACAACCCGGCGGCCATGTTCAAAGAAGCATGTCGGCAACATTCGAGCGCTCAGTTGCCCGCCGACATTAGAGATGTAGTGAGCTGTAGTGATCACTAACTGCGCCCGCCCGCACAACCCGGCGGCCATGTTCAAAGAAGCATGTCGGCAACATTCGAGCGCTCAGTTGCCCGCCGACATTAGAGATGTAGTGAGCTGTAGTGATCACTAACTGCGCCCGCCCGCACAACCCGGCGGCCATGTTCAAAGAAGCATGTCGGCAACATTCGAGCGCTCAGTTGCCCGCCGACATTAGAGATGTAGTGAGCTGTAGTGATCACTAACTGCGCCCGCCCGCACAACCCGGCGGCCATGTTCAAAGAAGCATGTCGGCAACATTCGAGCGCTCAGTTGCCCGCCGACATTAGAGATGTAGTGAGCTGTAGTGATCACTAACTGCGCCCGCCCGCACAACCCGGCGGCCATGTTCAAAGAAGCATGTCGGCAACATTCGAGCGCTCAGTTGCCCGCCGACATTAGAGATGTAGTGAGCTGTAGTGATCACTAACTGCGCCCGCCCGCACAACCCGGCGGCCATGTTCAAAGAAGCATGTCGGCAACATTCGAGCGCTCAGTTGCCCGCCGACATTAGAGATGTAGTGAGCTGTAGTGATCACTAACTGCGCCCGCCCGCACAACCCGGCGGCCATGTTCAAAGAAGCATGTCGGCAACATTCGAGCGCTCAGTTGCCCGCCGACATTAGAGATGTAGTGAGCTGTAGTGATCACTAACTGCGCCCGCCCGCACAACCCGGCGGCCATGTTCAAAGAAGCATGTCGGCAACATTCGAGCGCTCAGTTGCCCGCCGACATTAGAGATGTAGTGAGCTGTAGTGATCACTAACTGCGCCCGCCCGCACAACCCGGCGGCCATGTTCAAAGAAGCATGTCGGCAACATTCGAGCGCTCAGTTGCCCGCCGACATTAGAGATGTAGTGAGCTGTAGTGATCACTAACTGCGCCCGCCCGCACAACCCGGCGGCCATGTTCAAAGAAGCATGTCGGCAACATTCGAGCGCTCAGTTGCCCGCCGACATTAGAGATGTAGTGAGCTGTAGTGATCACTAACTGCGCCCGCCCGCACAACCCGGCGGCCATGTTCAAAGAAGCATGTCGGCAACATTCGAGCGCTCAGTTGCCCGCCGACATTAGAGATGTAGTGAGCTGTAGTGATCACTAACTGCGCCCGCCCGCACAACCCGGCGGCCATGTTCAAAGAAGCATGTCGGCAACATTCGAGCGCTCAGTTGCCCGCCGACATTAGAGATGTAGTGAGCTGTAGTGATCACTAACTGCGCCCGCCCGCACAACCCGGCGGCCATGTTCAAAGAAGCATGTCGGCAACATTCGAGCGCTCAGTTGCCCGCCGACATTAGAGATGTAGTGAGCTGTAGTGATCACTAACTGCGCCCGCCCGCACAACCCGGCGGCCATGTTCAAAGAAGCATGTCGGCAACATTCGAGCGCTCAGTTGCCCGCCGACATTAGAGATGTAGTGAGCTGTAGTGATCACTAACTGCGCCCGCCCGCACAACCCGGCGGCCATGTTCAAAGAAGCATGTCGGCAACATTCGAGCGCTCAGTTGCCCGCCGACATTAGAGATGTAGTGAGCTGTAGTGATCACTAACTGCGCCCGCCCGCACAACCCGGCGGCCATGTTCAAAGAAGCATGTCGGCAACATTCGAGCGCTCAGTTGCCCGCCGACATTAGAGATGTAGTGAGCTGTAGTGATCACTAACTGCGCCCGCCCGCACAACCCGGCGGCCATGTTCAAAGAAGCATGTCGGCAACATTCGAGCGCTCAGTTGCCCGCCGACATTAGAGATGTAGTGAGCTGTAGTGATCACTAACTGCGCCCGCCCGCACAACCCGGCGGCCATGTTCAAAGAAGCATGTCGGCAACATTCGAGCGCTCAGTTGCCCGCCGACATTAGAGATGTAGTGAGCTGTAGTGATCACTAACTGCGCCCGCCCGCACAACCCGGCGGCCATGTTCAAAGAAGCATGTCGGCAACATTCGAGCGCTCAGTTGCCCGCCGACATTAGAGATGTAGTGAGCTGTAGTGATCACTAACTGCGCCCGCCCGCACAACCCGGCGGCCATGTTCAAAGAAGCATGTCGGCAACATTCGAGCGCTCAGTTGCCCGCCGACATTAGAGATGTAGTGAGCTGTAGTGATCACTAACTGCGCCCGCCCGCACAACCCGGCGGCCATGTTCAAAGAAGCATGTCGGCAACATTCGAGCGCTCAGTTGCCCGCCGACATTAGAGATGTAGTGAGCTGTAGTGATCACTAACTGCGCCCGCCCGCACAACCCGGCGGCCATGTTCAAAGAAGCATGTCGGCAACATTCGAGCGCTCAGTTGCCCGCCGACATTAGAGATGTAGTGAGCTGTAGTGATCACTAACTGCGCCCGCCCGCACAACCCGGCGGCCATGTTCAAAGAAGCATGTCGGCAACATTCGAGCGCTCAGTTGCCCGCCGACATTAGAGATGTAGTGAGCTGTAGTGATCACTAACTGCGCCCGCCCGCACAACCCGGCGGCCATGTTCAAAGAAGCATGTCGGCAACATTCGAGCGCTCAGTTGCCCGCCGACATTAGAGATGTAGTGAGCTGTAGTGATCACTAACTGCGCCCGCCCGCACAACCCGGCGGCCATGTTCAAAGAAGCATGTCGGCAACATTCGAGCGCTCAGTTGCCCGCCGACATTAGAGATGTAGTGAGCTGTAGTGATCACTAACTGCGCCCGCCCGCACAACCCGGCGGCCATGTTCAAAGAAGCATGTCGGCAACATTCGAGCGCTCAGTTGCCCGCCGACATTAGAGATGTAGTGAGCTGTAGTGATCACTAACTGCGCCCGCCCGCACAACCCGGCGGCCATGTTCAAAGAAGCATGTCGGCAACATTCGAGCGCTCAGTTGCCCGCCGACATTAGAGATGTAGTGAGCTGTAGTGATCACTAACTGCGCCCGCCCGCACAACCCGGCGGCCATGTTCAAAGAAGCATGTCGGCAACATTCGAGCGCTCAGTTGCCCGCCGACATTAGAGATGTAGTGAGCTGTAGTGATCACTAACTGCGCCCGCCCGCACAACCCGGCGGCCATGTTCAAAGAAGCATGTCGGCAACATTCGAGCGCTCAGTTGCCCGCCGACATTAGAGATGTAGTGAGCTGTAGTGATCACTAACTGCGCCCGCCCGCACAACCCGGCGGCCATGTTCAAAGAAGCATGTCGGCAACATTCGAGCGCTCAGTTGCCCGCCGACATTAGAGATGTAGTGAGCTGTAGTGATCACTAACTGCGCCCGCCCGCACAACCCGGCGGCCATGTTCAAAGAAGCATGTCGGCAACATTCGAGCGCTCAGTTGCCCGCCGACATTAGAGATGTAGTGAGCTGTAGTGATCACTAACTGCGCCCGCCCGCACAACCCGGCGGCCATGTTCAAAGAAGCATGTCGGCAACATTCGAGCGCTCAGTTGCCCGCCGACATTAGAGATGTAGTGAGCTGTAGTGATCACTAACTGCGCCCGCCCGCACAACCCGGCGGCCATGTTCAAAGAAGCATGTCGGCAACATTCGAGCGCTCAGTTGCCCGCCGACATTAGAGATGTAGTGAGCTGTAGTGATCACTAACTGCGCCCGCCCGCACAACCCGGCGGCCATGTTCAAAGAAGCATGTCGGCAACATTCGAGCGCTCAGTTGCCCGCCGACATTAGAGATGTAGTGAGCTGTAGTGATCACTAACTGCGCCCGCCCGCACAACCCGGCGGCCATGTTCAAAGAAGCATGTCGGCAACATTCGAGCGCTCAGTTGCCCGCCGACATTAGAGATGTAGTGAGCTGTAGTGATCACTAACTGCGCCCGCCCGCACAACCCGGCGGCCATGTTCAAAGAAGCATGTCGGCAACATTCGAGCGCTCAGTTGCCCGCCGACATTAGAGATGTAGTGAGCTGTAGTGATCACTAACTGCGCCCGCCCGCACAACCCGGCGGCCATGTTCAAAGAAGCATGTCGGCAACATTCGAGCGCTCAGTTGCCCGCCGACATTAGAGATGTAGTGAGCTGTAGTGATCACTAACTGCGCCCGCCCGCACAACCCGGCGGCCATGTTCAAAGAAGCATGTCGGCAACATTCGAGCGCTCAGTTGCCCGCCGACATTAGAGATGTAGTGAGCTGTAGTGATCACTAACTGCGCCCGCCCGCACAACCCGGCGGCCATGTTCAAAGAAGCATGTCGGCAACATTCGAGCGCTCAGTTGCCCGCCGACATTAGAGATGTAGTGAGCTGTAGTGATCACTAACTGCGCCCGCCCGCACAACCCGGCGGCCATGTTCAAAGAAGCATGTCGGCAACATTCGAGCGCTCAGTTGCCCGCCGACATTAGAGATGTAGTGAGCTGTAGTGATCACTAACTGCGCCCGCCCGCACAACCCGGCGGCCATGTTCAAAGAAGCATGTCGGCAACATTCGAGCGCTCAGTTGCCCGCCGACATTAGAGATGTAGTGAGCTGTAGTGATCACTAACTGCGCCCGCCCGCACAACCCGGCGGCCATGTTCAAAGAAGCATGTCGGCAACATTCGAGCGCTCAGTTGCCCGCCGACATTAGAGATGTAGTGAGCTGTAGTGATCACTAACTGCGCCCGCCCGCACAACCCGGCGGCCATGTTCAAAGAAGCATGTCGGCAACATTCGAGCGCTCAGTTGCCCGCCGACATTAGAGATGTAGTGAGCTGTAGTGATCACTAACTGCGCCCGCCCGCACAACCCGGCGGCCATGTTCAAAGAAGCATGTCGGCAACATTCGAGCGCTCAGTTGCCCGCCGACATTAGAGATGTAGTGAGCTGTAGTGATCACTAACTGCGCCCGCCCGCACAACCCGGCGGCCATGTTCAAAGAAGCATGTCGGCAACATTCGAGCGCTCAGTTGCCCGCCGACATTAGAGATGTAGTGAGCTGTAGTGATCACTAACTGCGCCCGCCCGCACAACCCGGCGGCCATGTTCAAAGAAGCATGTCGGCAACATTCGAGCGCTCAGTTGCCCGCCGACATTAGAGATGTAGTGAGCTGTAGTGATCACTAACTGCGCCCGCCCGCACAACCCGGCGGCCATGTTCAAAGAAGCATGTCGGCAACATTCGAGCGCTCAGTTGCCCGCCGACATTAGAGATGTAGTGAGCTGTAGTAATCACTAACTGCGCCCGCCCGCACAACCCGGCGGCCATGTTCAAAGAAGCATGTCGGCAACATTCGAGCGCTCAGTTGCCCGCCGACATTAGAGATGTAGTGAGCTGTAGTGATCACTAACTGCGCCCGCCCGCACAACCCGGCGGCCATGTTCAAAGAAGCATGTCGGCAACATTCGAGCGCTCAGTTGCCCGCCGACATTAGAGATGTAGTGAGCTGTAGTAATCACTAACTGACAAATAAGTTTCTGATGTCGAGCCGCCGACAAAGTTTAACGACTTTTTTTTTTTTTTTTTTTTTAGGGTGGCAAAATCATCAAATGAGTCCTCCCGCCCTGGGTGGGGCGGGAGGGACTGTCAGACTCTTACTGACTAAAATCCACCCGTGTTCCGTCGGATGCCCTTTACGTTCCGGGGCCACGGTATCCTGGATTAAGAAAAGTCCGCGACCCCGGCAGGCATTTGGCCCCATAAGGGGCCCCGTCGGTGACGCGTGAAACACGACGCGCCACCGACCCGGGCTTGGTCCTTGGTCGGACGGCGAGCATTCCCATTACTCACCGTCCGCAAGCCCGCTCCGCCGCTGTGCCCTCTGCTGTTCAGAGGGACACGCGTTGGAGCGTCCACCCGACAGGCTATTTGCATACGGGCAAAGAGACCCCTTAGGCACACAGTGCCTAAGGAGAGTGTTTGCCCGCATCCCAGGGCGCACCGGCCCGAAAAACTGGTCTTCCCCCCGGACGTATCCGAGAGGGAACTCCAGTCCACGGGCGCACGTGGAGGTTTCCTGTCTTAGCACCCCAAAGTTTAACGACTTGCAATGACTGAAGCCGCCGACCTAGTCCGCCGACAAAATGTTGCCAACATATGTCGCCGGGTCGGCGGCTTTGGTGTGTAGAGCGCTTTTTGAGAGAGACATTGGTGTCCTCAATTCACCTCGGAAAAATATCACCGGACCCAAAAAAGTTTTTCTATTCTATTCTATTGAAGACAGCTCGGGACAAGAACATCTTCTTCATTTTGGATAAAATGTAGTATTAAAATGGTGTTATACATATTAAAGCACAACACACATACGGCTTTATTACAAAAAGTGGTTTAACTTAGACCAAGCTTTAAATCAAAAATCAATTTTTGAATTTCGAACTTTATTCCAACTGCTATAAAATTCTAAAATGCACATTGACAACTTAGACCGGGATCTAAACTCGGTTTTTGTATTAATAACTTTACAACAGTAGAAATAAAGTTCGAAATTCAAAAATTCATTTTTGATTTAAAGCTTGGTCTAAGTTAAACCACGTTTTGTAATAGAGCTGATTAGGTTTTGGTGGTGCTCACCAATTTTCAAGCGATTACCTAACATCTTTTTATTATGCGGTGGAAAAAAAAGATGTTAGGAAAAATCCATTTTATGCCGCCACAGTCCATTTGGGGTCAATATGAGGAGATCTGTACCAGTCCCAGATTACCACTCGCCATCTGGTTGCCTCTTTGACATACATTTGACGTGCCATTGATTAATTTTCAGCAGGATTTATTTGTAAAACCATACATTAAATATTAATTACTGTGCCTACAGATAGACCTCGGCGATCTATGACATACTGGGCGTATGAAATAGAAAGAAAACGAGTTGCCTCGCTACAAAGACATGCAACAGCCATGGAGGGCTTGGCAGAGGTCATGATGAGATATGCAACATCTATGGAGAGACAGTCGCTGGTCATGAGGGAACAAGCACTCGCTATGGAAACAATAGTAGCATCTTTAAAGTCTATGTTACAACCAACGACCATTTATATCTAGACGCCTCATGCACGATCTGACTAACGAAAATTTTCTGCCAAGTCGCTGAGGTACGACGTAAGCGAGGGGGACGGGGTACTGCGTTCTGATTGGCTAACTCAAGGTCAGTGCGACGAGGGGACTCACAGGAGTGGTCGAAACTAATGCGAACTTAAGACTTTTTTGCCTAATGTGTTGACAGACATCGGTCGCATGTGATTAGGAGTCTAGATATAAATGGTCGTTGGTTACAACTGTAGTGTACATTCCTTTATGATTTGTTAAAACTGTGTGCAATAAGCCTCGTTTAGATAATGTAAGAACTTGCATGAAATAGGCTTTGACGTTGACATCAGCAATAAATTGCAAAATTGAATTAGTAGTAAGAGTTTGTAAAAATAATGAACATGTATTTTATTTACTTTTGTTAAATCAATGCATAATGACAGGCTTGTTGGTCTAGTGGTTAGTGACCCTGACTGCTATGCCGGAGGTCGTGGGTTCGATTCCCACCCAGGACAAATGTTTGTGTGATGAGCACGATCATTTGTTCTGTGTCTGGGTGTAATTTATCTATAACATGTATGTATTTAGAAATATATAAGTATGTTTATCAGTTGTCTAGTACCCATAACACAAGCTCTGCTTAGCTTGGGACTAGATGGCTTTGTGTGATAGTTGTGGAATATTATTATTATTAATTTAAAAAGTGTTGTATCTTCGTTAATTTTGGTTTATGTAACAAAAGGAATCATTCGTGTCAATTATTTTTTGATAATATTTCTGACGGACTAATTATATTTTTTCAGTCAAATATTGTATTTTAATTACATTGCGGTATTTTTTTGATCAACTACATTCATTGTCCATTATTAGTCCGCAATGTAATCAAATTGCATGCAATTTCTTGCATTAAGGCTTTACATTATCTCATCTTAATTATTTTTTTGTATGGAAATAAAACAAATTAATGTCATCCAATGCATTTTCATTTTGAAAAAAGACATTTTCAGAAAAGGGCATTTCGAGAAAAGTAAATTTTTAGATATTATGGTAATTTTCATTAATGTAAATTATGGTCATATTTATATGGACATTTGGAAAAAGAGACCATTGAGAAAGGACATTTGGGAAAAAGGATATTTGAAGAAAGGTAGTAATAAAAATATCGTACCGAATGGGCCAACTACCCTACTGGCCGACAAGGCTGACTAGTCGGTCAAGTCGATCATATTTCTCGGTAGAGGGACTACCGAAAATATTCGTGAGGTTTCGTAGACGGGTAAGCGCAAAAAGCGCGGTATGAGTAATGACTCATACCGCAATTTAACTGATTTGCGACGCAGACCGTAAACAGCGCGATTTGTAATTGGGTGCATTCCTTGAAATGGGTGATACTAGCCCTTTTTTGCAACAATTTTAACCCCGACAACATGGGGTCCAAACTGACTGGTTTTGGAGATATCGAACTTTTAAGAGGATAGTACACCGGCTGCCATTTAAAAAAATAGGTATTTAGAAAAACTCGTGCTGTCGCTACCACACCTCCCCGACACCCGATCGTGCGATAGAGAGCGTAGCAGCTCGCGACTGACTGTAAGTATTTTTTTATATGAAATTTGTCTCTCGGGAGAAAACGTTTTTCACATACTAAATCACGACCAATCTCTTAGATTCTGGCGTCAATCGTTTCAGCATATTATATTCTAGGTTTGTAGGTTTTGTTTTTTTTCTAAAACTTCTTTATTTTTAAAATACAAAGGTTTTACTTCTTGAAGATTTTGTCATAAAAATAGCAACTCTTAGGCGCCTGTAACTTTCAAACTATTATAAATTTTGAAAAAATGAAAACCTATAAACCTAGTTTTTTACTGTGTCAGAAGCATTTGAAAAAATCATTGAGATAGGATAACATCTAGGGACAGGAAAACGTTTTCTCTTTTAGTATGGACGAGCGCTCGGTAGATGATTGTCTTAAGATTTTCCGAAACATTTCCACCTCTCCTTCATTCAGCGCTTATTGTAAGAAATTAACGACGGTTACCACTTTAAATTCATACTTTTCTGATAGAATATGAAAAACTGAATCTAGTGAATACAAGATTGGTATAAAAATAATCAAGAGCCATAAAGTTTCTGTTTTGAAGTTCAACATCTCTAAAGTTCGATATATCCAAAACCAGTCAGTTTGGACCCCATGTTGTCGGGGTTAAAGCGGCAACAGAAATACATCATCTATGAAAATTACAACTGTTACCTGTCTCTCACGTTCATGAGATTCAGCCTGCTGGCAGTCGGACATACAGACAGACAGACTGACGGACAGGGTAGTCTTTAAGTTCACGTTTTACCGTTTGGGTACGGAACTCAAAAAAATGGGCTGGAAGGATGGGCAAATCATACTGAAGTTGATATCATTATTTCCAGTTGCGTCAAAAAGTTGCGAAACTGACAGCTCGGTTGACCGTCGCGCGACGAAAAATGAGGAACATGGCGAAGATCCTGAAGAGACGGGACAACACCATCCGCCGGCTGCGAGCAGAGCGGGACATAGTGGGGCGCGGCGGGACTGTAGGCGGGACCAGAGCGGGGAGGATACAGGTGAGCTGTGTGATGTGATGTGATGTGATGTGATGTGACACACAGCGACAACACCATCCGCCGGCTGCGAGCAGAGCGGGACATAGTGGGGCGCGGCGGGACTGTAGGCGGGACCAGAGCGGGGAGGATACAGGTGAGCTGTGTGATGTGATGTGATGTGATGTGATGTGACACACAGCGACAACACCATCCGCCGGCTGCGAGCAGAGCGGGACATAGTGGGGCGCGGCGGGACTGTAGGCGGGACCAGAGCGGGGAGGATACAGGTGAGCTGTGTGATGTGATGTGATGTGATGTGATGTGACACACAGCGACAACACCATCCGCCGGCTGCGAGCAGAGCGGGACATAGTGGGGCGCGGCGGGACTGTAGGCGGGACCAGAGCGGGGAGGATACAGGTGAGCTGTGTGATGTGATGTGATGTGATGTGATGTGACACACAGCGACAACACCATCCGCCGGCTGCGAGCAGAGCGGGACATAGTGGGGCGCGGCGGGACTGTAGGCGGGACCAGAGCGGGGAGGATACAGGTGAGCTGTGTGATGTGATGTGATGTGATGTGATGTGACACACAGCGACAACACCATCCGCCGGCTGCGAGCAGAGCGGGACATAGTGGGGCGCGGCGGGACTGTAGGCGGGACCAGAGCGGGGAGGATACAGGTGAGCTGTGTGATGTGATGTGATGTGATGTGATGTGACACACAGCGACAACACTCGGCTCACTAACGGACTAAATATACAATTTACTGATGTTGTCATGATGTCTACTGCCATTTAAAATTCATGGTTTTAATTGTTTCAGATTCAGAGCACCAATAACACAGCAAAAGAAATGATACCAAACCGAAAGGTAGTCGTCATTAAAAGCGTTCCTAACCGATCAGAACAGTCGGCTAACACTCAACGCATGACAGCGGCCAACATCGGACGTACGTCGCCAGCAATACAGGATACGACGAAAAATGTGGGTGATAAACGTACTTTGAATATTGTAGAGAGATCGTCGCTAGGTATACAAAATACGTCGGGTATATTATATAAGACTTTGACAGGCGTAAAACGCACTGCAGACGTAAAAAGCACTGCAGACGTAAAACGCACTGCAGACGTAAAACGCACTGCAGACGTACGTATACAAAAATCGCCGGTCGGTGGCCAACACACGTCGGACAACCGACAAAAACCGTCAATTGTTGTTCAACCACTTTCAGACGCAGTAAAAACTCCAACTTTTGTGATACAACCTAATTCGGGAAAACGACAAATTTCGTCGGTCAGCTCGTCGGTCCAAAATACTTCAGACAAACGAAAAAAAGTGTCGATAGTCGTTAAACCTATGTCGGCGGTTGGCAAACGTCCTATCCTTATTCAACCTAAATCGGAGATCCGAAAAATATCGTCTATCGGTGCCCAACAAACGTCGGTCAATCGACCAAAACCGATAGTCATCAAACGTTTGTCGTGCATAAAAAATCCGAAAATAGTCGTACAACCTAAATCGGTAACACGAAAAATGTCAGTTGATCTCCAAAGTAAGTTAGAAAATCGGCAAAAGTCGTCGTTGGTCATCCAACCTACATCGGACGATCAACCAACGACGTCGTTAGTCGTCCAACCTTCATCTGACAACCGAACAGTATCATCGTTGGTCGTCCAACCTACATCTGATGACCGACCAAAGTCGTCGTTGGCCGTCCAACGCACGTCGGACATCCGACAGAATTCTCTTGTCATACAAATTGACGGAATGCACAATACTGTCTTACAACCTAAATTAGTAAGACTTGCTGATAAGCAAACGGAAATGGAAACATAAAATATAATGTAAAAAAAAATATGCCGGTAGATGGCGTCATGTGAAGAAAACACTAGTATTCATAGTATTAAGAATAATTTAGATGACTGATTGATTTAATTTACTATCGTGGAATAATACAAATAATGAATGTTAAATAATTGTAAATAATAACACAACATTACGCCTGTAATCTGCGAAGGTATGGGCAGAAGTTTACCTAAAGTACACACTCATTTCACTAATTATGTTTAAGATTTAGAGAATTCTAAATTATATAAATAGTTATTGTTATAAATAATTGTAAATATTGTATTTATACAGGATGACTGGTAATTATTGACCTATACGTAGCTAAATAATTACAGCCGGGCTGGATGATCTTCCGGGTTAAGCCGCGCTTGCCGAGGTTGCTCTGTGGATGGGTAACCATGTATCATAGCGAGTTTCCTCCCCTCGGAAAACTCGTAAAGCTGTTGTTCCCGGCTGTCATTTGTAGATCTTTGACAGTCGTTACTATTAGTCAGAAGCTCTAAGTCTTATAACCAGTCTTACCATGGGGTATCGTATTACCCAATTACTGGGTTGTGGAGGTCCGATGGGATTAAATACTGAGATGATTCTGTCTCGTCTCTAATATAAACTATAGCGCCATAAGCAGCAAACGATGTGTCACAGAATCTGTCATGTAACTTTACCTTAACCTATCTGGGAATGCTGAATTTGTTCGTCTCTACAAAGCTTAACCTCTGTGTACGCGAACTTTTTCACTGAACGAAATCTAGCAATGTGCGCGTACAAATGACGATACCACTGATCACGTGTGAGCGCACAGAAGTAACAAATTGTTCGTGTTTGAGTTCAGCAAGTGACTTACCATGAAATCTTACAGCGAGAGTAATTCCAGTGTGATGACCAGGCCACCTGAGCGAACATGTCATATGGCTATGTTATTATATTTTTTTTGTTAGGTACTTAATAAACAAGTTTCTTTGGTAAAGTTATTTAAGAGCGCGTATTCTGAAAGTTGGCAACGTCGCAAATTGCTGTCAAATATTTACAAGTTTTAATTAGGTAATTTGGCAAATTTAATGCATGTAAATAAGAAATATGGCTCTGTAGTGCACTAGAAAATTGATATGGGAATGCAATAATTAATATCGTAACACCGAATATATAGTTTTAGATGTAAAAAAAGTATTTGGAAACTTGTCAAATGCATTTTTACACCTGAAACGGTTACAACATCAAATTCAGTGTTTTAATTGCATTCCTATATCTATTTTTTAGTGCACTACAGAGCAATATTTCTTATTTACTTACATTAAATTTGCCAAATTAATTAAAACTTGTAAATATTTGACAGCCATTTGCGACGTTGCCAACTTTCTGGTTGTGCTGCCTTAAGTATCGATCACTATTTATAATTAGTGCTAATTACCAGTCACCCTATATATTTTATAATATCTGCAGTTCCCAAAGTGATAGGTAGAAATAAATCAAATTGTAAATATATTGTAAAAATAAATAAAAGTGTCAAACTATATTTAAAATGTTTTATTTTCGTTTAAAATCTTACTTTCTAGTTGCAATGAATCACATTTTTATTAAAGTTCTTAAAAAATACGTGAATTATTGATTAATTACAAGTAAATTAATTGTCTAATTAATATTTATATTACTTATTAAAGTTATATTTAACGACGCTGTCCGAAATATTATTTAGACTTTTTTTACTGCTTTTATTTTTTGTTCAAAGTCGTGCTTTGATATGTACTAGACTTCTAAATACAACAAATTACATATCAACACATACTTTTACCCCTGCAAAACCCTAAGGGTAATGCAGTCAAATTCAAGCTTCAGGATACTATTGAAAAACCCAATCGCCCTTTCCATGATCCGAATCATCGAACTACAAAATTAAATATCAAGACCATTTTTTTTTTAAATTCAATTGTTGCCAAAATACTATTCGGACAGCAAAATACATTCTAATCAATCTAACAATAAATACAAGAGACTCACGATCACAGACAAAATCAGATAAAAGTACCTATTTTACTAAATAATACAAAATTCACAATGCCAGTAAGCCACGACCCAGTTTACTGACGCCATCTTAAAAATGTTCAATCACAAACAGCCGTCAAAGAAAATGGACTTTGAATTGGGATACAATATTAATCACAGTAGGCAGTGGTCTAGCGATCGACTGCCGCGTAAAGTATCGTAGGTTTGATCCCTGCACGGAACAAAATATTTGTATGATCTACAAGTAGTTGTTACGGCTGTGCCGATCGACTCATGCCGATCCGAATCTATGTACTCATTGGCATTGTGTTATCCTTGGCTTACGTTAAGCTACTTCACATAGTATTTATAGGTATTTGGTTTTGACAATTTACCTAATTAAAGAAGGACATGGATCTATTGGCGTTTTTATAACATTGTAACATGTTTTAAAACAAACGCAAAATATGTGTGACAGCAACTAGGGCAACACTATGTCAGTTATGTTAAGTCGCTAGCCTAATGGCATCAACCATACACAAATCTACTCTGGCTGCTAGTAAGAAATGTCTAATGGAAAAGTCCTAAACACTGCTCGACCTGGAAATTGCACCACAGACCTGATGCCCAGCAGAAGCGTTTGAACAAATAGGTGCTCAAAAATAATAATATAACTAGAGAATGACGCATACAACTCTCTTCAAAGTTACAGTGAACAGTCTTCTTCTGTGTAAGATCACTTCATCGTAGACTTTGTATCTGTCACCTTTGACATAGTGTAGAGTCAAGAGGAAATACATCTCAAATAATAAAAAAAAACGACGGGTTGCACTCCGGGAGTGCCGGTAGAAGTGAAACTTTTTTATTACTGTGTTATATTTTAAAACAGAAGTGGTACAGACATTAAATTAATACGTTCGATGCCGTCGACACGCCTAGCGTGTTCTTGCGAATTTCTATTACTATAATACTCATCGCTAAATTGAAAGACAGATTTAGAATTTAACTCTATCAAGGTGCCACTGCACACGCCTAGCGTGTCCATGAGTAACAAGATGCAGTGCTGCCAACAGGCCTGGCGTGTTCGCGTAGCTTTATAGGGCGGCATCGCAAATTAACTTCAAAAAAATTGTGGTGGCAGTGAATGTGTTAACGAATTTTGTGTCGTACAGGTTTCAAATCACAAATGTTTTCATATATGCTCGATAGATGGCGTTGCACGATTACAATGCAAGCTTTTGTTTGCCTCTTCATTTTTACGTTTCTACGTGGTTCACGCTAAGAGCGATAGATGGCGCTTTTTTAAATTACGTCTTACGCTTTTTCGATCAGGGTCACGTGATCCTGACGCGAATTTAACAATTTTTATCCGTTACAAATAAGCGTACAACGCCGCTAAAGAAGTTTTCACTTCAAAAACTTAGTGGTCAATAGAACCATGTCACACTACAATAATACATATAAGCTCGCGAGGCATTTTCCGCGCGAAGCAGCTCTGTTGGTGTGGACGTGTCTCGGGCGAGGCAAGTGACAGCGTTGCCGCGACCGAGCGCCCGAGCCATTCAGTGTCGGCTTTTGTTTTGCTCGCGTATATTGTTTCGTGCCTCGGTGGAAAAACAATAGACGAGTCCACACAGAGTGAGCAGCCTCGCTTGTCAGTTTCCTCGCGCAGCAAAACCTCGCGAGGCTGCGCGCTCTGTGTGGACGCACCTATTGAACATGAACTTAGCTCTACGATATGTACTTCATAACTTATACAATAGGTAATAATTAATCTTACAATTACTTATCAGATTATATTCACAGCTGGCATTATTATCAAACTATCACATAGTAATAAGCGCGTGCATTCAGAAAGTTGGCAACGTTCAAATTGCATTAAAAAAAATAGTAACACGAATTTTCCACAGGACAGTCGTGGCGCGGCCTCTTATTTCAATATTGTGAAATGTACAATAATAAATACTGAATAGGATTTACAATAAATAAAATAAGACCAAGTGAATTACAAAAAATTAAACAATTAGTTTTAGGTCTAAAAATCAAGCACTTAATTCAGTGTTACATACCAAAAAAAGATACCTATAGCGAAGTTGCCAGTATTCAAAATGTACAGCCTTAATTGTCTACCATACCTATTGATTTAAAATATTGTTAATTTGCTAAATTGTGAGGCCACACAAGCGTGCATCGTCGTACAGTCAATTCGGTATTTAGTTAAACCATAAAAAAAACCGTATTCGTTAGGTCCGTGCCGAACGGTAGCAGCCGTTCTGTATCTACCATGCCGAGTGGTAGACTGCTTTCGGCATCTATCATTGATAAACATGTTCGGTTGAGCTGGACACTATTACCCGAAAGTTATTTACAATGCACGCAAATGTGACCACCCTTTGCAATATATGTTTTTCAAGCCTTTTATAAGCTATAACTTATTCTAATTCAATTTACTATACTAAACATGAAATCAGTCAATTTGTTGCAACAACGTGTTGCGTTACAGTACTTGTTACACGTCACGATGCTTGCGCTTCGCCGGGCGCTTGTTGCTGTAACAACGTCCAGTATAAACCGCGGCGTTTCACCAACTCGTCGTGCGAACCGCTCTCTGCAACTACGCCTGTAACATAAAGTGCAACGTGTTATATACGGTTGCCGAGACTTCGTCTTCCAGTCTAACCGGATGCAGCTGAATATCAGTATGTTACATGGAGCGACAGTCTATCTGACCTCCACAACATGATACTGGGTAATTCGAAATCTTTGGTAAGATTTCTTGTTAGACTTTCGCTTCTGCTGTCAAAGATTTACAAATGAGAGCCGGAACCGACGGCTTAAAGTCCTTACCGAAGAATAAAGTTAGTAGTTTTCAGAAACTGCTCACAAAGACGAAAGTTATGTCCAAGTCATGGAAACGTTATGAAGTGCTAAAAAAATCACACATCTCGGAATTGGAAGTCGTTATCATTTAGCTAAAAGCACCTCTCATTTATTAAATTGTTCACAGATATACTCATTTTAACGTTGAATATATTACCTTTATCGATGACGCAGATGATGTGAGCGTGTCTGACGGTAGCCAGTCGGTGAGCGATGATGATGGTGGTGCGGTCTGCTGACGCCGCCTCGAGCGCGGCTTGTACCGTCTGTCAACGAAGGAAGGTTATTCCATGACATTTTATTCCATCATACGAGTAAATCATGGACATGTATAGGCGCCAGCAGGTCAACCTACCTCAATCTGTCAAATTTCTCCCTTTAACGACCACGGGGACACGGGCGTCCCCTAATTAAATTAGTTTACCAAATATTTTTACGGAGCCAGAGACAGTTATTTTGATTTTTATATATTTTAGGAACGCGTTTTTTCAAATTTCTTAGCTGACAACACAAGATAAATGTCATTGTTAGTTGTCAATTGTAATTTGAAACTGTCAGTTCCTAACGTCTGAAAGCCGTGGAGTTTTGAAAAAGTTTTTGAACTTACAAAAGTGATTTTCTACTTTTTTGTGTGTGATATACTCCTTGCCGGTGAGTTAATTTTATTATACATAGTTACGAATGCATAATTCAAGTTGAGTATAAAGATATATAATGAAAAGTACAAAGGGACATCGATGTCCCTATGGACGTTGAGGGAAATTATTTATTAGGTATACGTTACATGATAATATCGATAATTTTTATTTATTTTTTGCAGATTATGCTTTTCAGGGGTCGTGGAGTATTTCAGTTTGGAGAAAATGAAATCCAACAGATTTTGTTGGTTGACAATAGCGATGATGAAGATGACGTCTTGCTTCACGAAGAAGACCAAAGAATTCTGACACAAGATGATGACCAAGGGATTCATGATGTTGAAATTGAAGATACGCCACCTGCACCCCAAACACCAACAAGACAGTCACCAGAACCTACAACGTCAGTGGAAGAACTCATCACCATTCTGTCTGCCGACAACGATGAGCTGGTTTTCAAGTGAAACCAAAGAACATATCTGTAGGATCTTCAATAATACACAATCGAATTTAATCAAAACTTACTTTTAATGTTCTCTCATAGATCGCTCGCTAACACCGAATTGGCGGGACGTCAAAATATATGACATTGACAGCTACGTTCATAAATATTAAACTCTACATCTCATCCCCCTCTTTTTTTAAAATGAAACACAAATCAACTTTACATTGCTTTCTCGAAGAGCCATTTGAAAACATAGTTATCCTAAAACATAAGTCATCTACTTTCAAACAACAGTCCTTATTTCAATGAAGTAATGACATTCATTTTCTAGAAAAATATAGACATACAACATACAAATTACTGATTAAAACTTATACAATTTAGAATTAGTGCCATTACAAAGTCCTTGTACTTAGCTGGAGCTCTAATCTGCCTTTTAGTCCTTGTCTCAAGTTGTCTAGTCCGAGTTAAGTCAAAGTCAGTTTCAGGCATGTCTATGTCCGGTAAAGTAACATCCGTAGTTGGAGTTAAAGTCAAATCTGTTGTTGTCTGTCTTCTTTTCTCTACTTCTCCTTCTTTATTTTTCCTTATCCTTTCCTTCCCTTGTATCAACTTCCTTGTATACCCATCTCCTTCTTCTCTCATCGTCTCTTCATTTTCCTCTGTAGATTGGTTATCTGCGTCTGTGTCAAATCTGCTTAAGTCTCTATCTTTAATACGTTGAAAATAGGATGAATTTCTTCTTATAACCTTTCCATCTGGAGATTCTACTGCAACAGAGTTACCTTTCTTCCACAACACTTTATGCTCTATTGGGGAAAATGGTGTAGACAACTTATTCTCTCTTTGCTGTCTGATCAGCACTCTATCTCCTGGGCATAATTCTGATTCTGTAGCATTTCTTCTTTTATCTGCATATTCCTTCTTTTGTTGTTTTTGGTATTTATCCTTATCTCTTATTTCTTCATCTTTACACTGGATCTTTAGCTTCATTTCTGGCAACTTAGTTTTTATTACTCTTCCTCTAAATAGTTCTCCTGGAGGAACACCAGTGGTAGTATGTGGGGTAGTACGGTAAGCAGACAGATAAGCTAAGAGTTCATCTCTCCAATTCAGTTTTAAAGCTTGTGCTATTCTAAGTCTTCGGAGTATGCTTCTGTTCTGTCTTTCTACCTCTCCATTAGCTTGAGGCCAAAGTGGTGTGGTATGCCTCAAATTAATTCCATATGACTGTAAGAACTTTCTAAATCCTTCGTCACGAAAAGCTGGTCCATTGTCACAAACTAGGGTATCCATAACACCTTCTCGAGCAATTATAGGTTTTAAAATCTTTATTGTATTTTCTGCTGATGGCCCTTTTGTGACTTCTACTTCATAATATCTGCTGTAGTAATCAATTATTACAAGCAGGTAATGACCCGAGGGTAGTGGTCCTAAGTAGTCTATTGCTACCAGCTCCCATACTCTTGATGGTAATTCTGTAGAAACTATTGGTTCCGGTGGTGCTGTTTTACGAACTAGTCTGCATCCTGTACATGTTTCTACCCAATGTTCTATATCCTTGTCCATTGTTTGCCACCATACACTACGGCGTAATTTCGCTTTCATACTACTAGCAGATAAGTGTCCTTCATGTCCAATATCTAGTATTTTAACAATTAATGCTTTTGGAATAATAAGTCTAGTTCCTCTTAGTAAAACATCATCAACTTCACATAATTCTGACTTCATTATTTCATACTTTTTCAACTCTTTTGGCCATACATCATTCCTTATGGCTTTCTTTAAACTTTCTAAATGTTCATCCTTCAATGTTTCCTTTCTTACCTCCTCAACAGTGACAGCAGTAGGGGTGTTCTCGCTAATTGTTGCTAATAGATAACTGTCTTCAATGTCTTCCTTATCTGATGACTTATTGTTAATGTCCAATAGCCTTGATAAAGGGTCAGCAATATTATTCTTGCCTGGTTTATAAATGACACTGAAAGTGTAAGGCTGTAAGCGTAGCACCCATCGCTGTATCCTTGCACTAGGCATAGTAGATCTTTTGGAATAAATAGTCTCAAGTGGTTTGTGGTCAGAAATAATATGGAACTTTTTACCAAGTAAGTACATGTATAGATTTTCGCATGCCCATACGATGGCCAAAGCCTCTTTTTCGGTTTGTGAATATCTCCTCTCAGTGTCAGTGAGTGCTCTGCTAGCATATTTTATTATGACAGGTTGTTTCTGATTATTCAGGTTCTGCTTCTGTATTAATACCGCAGCTACGCCAACTGGACTGGCATCTGTAATCAAATATGTTTCGGCATTCTTATCATAGAATCCTAATACTGGTGCTTTAGATATAACATCCTTTAAATGCTGAAATGCCTCTTGTTGTTTCTGGTCCCAAATAAAATCTGTGTCCTTTTTAGTTAATTTTCTTAATGGTTCAGTTATGGTACTGAAATTAGGAATAAATCTGGCTGAGAAATTCACAAGTCCCAAGAAGCTTCTTACTTCTTCTTTGTTACGTGGAGCTCTGAATTCTTGGATTACCTCTTTATTGGCTCTTGTTGGTTTAATGCCATCTGCTGATAATCTATGTCCTAAGAAACTCATTTCTGTGACACCAAATACACATTTGTCTTTATTCAAAGTAATGCCATTTTCTTGAAGTCTGTCCAGTACTTGTTTAAGTGCTCTGTCATGTTCTTCTTTGGTCTTTCCTCCTATTCTGATATCATCCTGCGAGTTGGCAACGCCTTCTATTCCTTGCAGCAACTGTGACACTATGCGTTGAAATATTTCAGGAGCACATCTGATACCGAAGAATAATCTTTTGTATCTGTAAAGTCCAAGGCTGCAATTGAACACAGTTATGTTTCTTGACTCTTCATCAAGCTCGACTTGATGGAAACCCCATTTAATGTCAATTGCAGAGAAATACTTACATCCATTCAGGTCAGCTAACAGCTCTTCAAAAGTAGGTAGTGGAACATGTTCTCTCAGAACTGCCTCATTAGCACGCCTCATGTCCACCACAAGCCTGTATTTTCCTGGTTCCTTTTTCCTTACTATATGTGTAGGAGACACACAAGGGGTTGGTCCTGAAACAGGTTCTATAATGTCATTGTCAAGTAACTCAGTAATTAAGTCCTTTTCAATGTCCCTCATGTTAAACGGAAGTCGCCTGGCAGGTTGAGCTACTAATGGTACATTAGGATTTAAATGAATTTTTAATTTAATTTTTTTCAATTTACCAACACCTGTAAACAATTTTGGATATAAACTCAAAATTTTAGATTTATCAAGATTTTCAATATGCATCACACATTCAGGTCCCACTCTTAACAAATTAAGTTTTTCGGAAGTGTCTTTACCCAACAAACATGGACCAGTACCATCAAATACAGAAATTTTTACAAAAACACTTAAATTAGTTTCTGGACAAGATAAGTTTGTATGAAACATACCTAAAGTTGGTAACTCCCTACCTCCATAAGTAAAATATTTTTCAGTACACTTGTCAAGCTTAACATCTTTACATAAAGAGTAGTAAGTATTCTTATCAATTATATTCACTGACGCACCTGAGTCCACAATAAAATCACATGGCAAATCATTTATAAGAATCTTATACGAACTGCCCTTTTTCACAACATTAAAGACTGAATTCACATTTTCACATTCCGAGGAAGCATCTCTTTCACCTCCTGAATTCTCTTCATATTCTGACTCACTGCTTGAACCTTCTTCGACAACATATCTCACTATTTTCTTCTTCTTCTTTCTTTCTGTTTTATTTCCTGACTCATAGTTTCTTTCTTTCCTCATCTGTGTTTTACATACATTTTTGAAGTGTCCTTTAATTCCACACTTGGAGCATTTTTCTTTCTGTGCTGGGCACATACTACTTTTAGCTAGGTGACCCGGCCTACCACATCTGTAACATTTAATTGACAGGTGATTTACTTCTTCACTGGTACTATTATTACTCATAGGCTCTTTGATTGCAAAATTTTCCAGCTCATGCAATCTGCCAATTTCTAACAACATTTTTAATGTAAGCTCTTTTCCTTTTTTTATAAACTTTCTCTTTAAGTCTATATTTCCAACTTTTTCTACAATTTGGTCTCTTATAACCTCTTCCATGTTACTGAAATCGCAGTAACTAGCTTGCTTCCTTAATCTAATTGCAAACTGATCTAAAGTTTCGCCATTTATCATTGTCAAGTTACGAAATTTCTGTCTCTCGTAAACAGTATTTTTTTCTGGTTCGAAGTAGCCTCGAAGTCTGTTAAGACATTTTTCATACTCGTTGGCACCTTCCGCCTCATCGTTTTTCAAAACTTCGTAAATCTCTTGCACATCGGGCCCTGCTTGATGTAACAATCTACTAATTTTCTGTTTATCGCTTAGTCCTATTTGCCCATCTATGTAATATTGGAAATTTCTTACCCAAACTTTCCAATTATCGGCAAGCATCGATGGCTCACAAAACGGGTTGAAGTGCGGGCCGGCAGCGGCGAGGGAATACTCTCCCTTTTCCATTTACACGCGTCGTACGCAATTCTCGTCGCCAAAATGTAGGATCTTCAATAATACACAATCGAATTTAATCAAAACTTACTTTTAATGTTCTCTCATAGATCGCTCGCTAACACCGAATTGGCGGGACGTCAAAATATATGACATTGACAGCTACGTTCATAAATATTAAACTCTACAATATCCCAAAAATGTTTTTCCTATTATGGAATATGAATTCGGAAAAGTACAAGTCTGTCAAGAACTTCAGCTAATACTTTGACTCCGTTTGACATATTCTGTTCCGCGACAAATTTTGATATTTTAGTTGAAAATATAGTCTCAGAGTCAATAAAATATGCTCATCAAAATGGTAGGGCATTCACTATTGAAGCCGAAGAAGTGAAGGTATTTCTTGGTATGAATTTGGTGATGGGGTATAACACCTTGCCTTTCTTGAGATTATTGGTCTACAGAACCAGATATGGGGGTACCATTCATATCAAATGTTATGCCAAAGATTCGATTCGAAGAAATACGCAAAAACTTACATTTCTGTAACGATGATGAAGTAGATAAAGACTCAAATAGCCCTACTTACGACAGAGCATACAAAAATCGGCCAGTACCTACTGAAGCACTTGAATGCTGCTTTTCAAAATACCCTAAATAATACGAAACAACAATTTATCGGCGAGCACATGATAAAATTCAAAGGACATATTGTAATGAAGCAACATATAAAAAATAAACCGGTAAAATGGGGATTCAAACTGTGGTGCAGGCGTGACGCAAAAACGGGTTATCTATTCGAATTTGATTTGTATACTGGCAAAAAACTTTCTGGTAAGTACTCAGTATGTACTAGGTGAATCAGTAGTTCTTCAGCTTACGGAGACAGTGGTAGGTGAGGCAAGTGAAATTTCTTCAATTCACCCAAGTTGCAACTGAAATTGATAGCACCGAATAAATAATATAGGTATATATTTAATAAATAAATGGTATCTATATATATAAAAGCAAAAGGTCACTCACTCATAGGACACGAAATCTCAGAAACTACCAGTGCTAGGAGTTTAAAATTTTGCATAAGGGTTCTTTTTAGGACGTAAGTGCTCGCTAAGACGGGATTTTGCGAAATTCCACCCCTAAGGGGTTGTTTTTGGGGTTGATAGTTTGTATGAAACTTTATTACTACAAGTACTAGGAGTTTCAAATTTTGCATGCGGGTTCTTTTTAGGATGTAAATGCTAATTACGAAAGGGGTTTTTCGAAATTCGACCCCTAAGGGGTTGTTGTTGGTGTTGATAGTTTGTTTGAAACTTCGTTATTTTAAGTGCTAGGAGTCTCAAATTTTGCATGGGGAATACTTTTAGGAGGTAGATGCTCACTTAGACGGGATGTTGCGAAATTCGACCCCTAAGGGGTTGTTTTTGGTGTTGATAGATAGAGGTCTCAAATTTTGCATGGGGATTCTTTTAAGAACAAAGATGCTCACTAAGACGGGATGTTGTGAAATTCGACCCCTAAGGGGTTGTTATTCGGCATGGATAGTTTGTATGAAAATTTGTTACTACAAGTACTAAGAGTTTCAAATGTTACATGAGAGTTCTTTTTAGGACGTCGGTGATACTTAAGACGGGATGTTGGGAAATTCGACCCCTAAGGGGTTGTTTTTGGTGTTGATAGATAGAGGTCTCAAATTTTTCATGGGGATTCTTTTAAAGACAAAGATGCTCACTAAGACGGGATGTTGTGAAATTCGACCCCTAAGGGGTTGTTATTCGGCATGGATAGTTTGTATGAAAATTTGTTACTACAAGTACTAAGAGTTTCAAATGTTACATGAGAGTTCTTTTTAGGACGTAGGTGATACTTAAGACGGGATGTTGGGAAATTCGACCCCTAAGGGGTTGTTTTTGGTGTTGATAGATAGAGGTCTCAAATTTTTCATGGGGATTCTTTTAAAGACGTAGGTACTCACTAAAATGGGATTTTGCGAAATTTCACCTCTAAAGGGTTGTTTTTGGGGTTGATAGTTTGTATGAAACTTTGTTACTACAAGCACTAGGAGTTTCAAATTTTGCATGGGGGTTATGTTTAGGACTTTAATATGCTCACTACGATGGGATTTTACGAAATTCAACACCTAAAGGGTTGTTTTGGGGTTGAGAGGTAGAAGTTTAAAATTTTGCATAGGGATTCTTCTTAGGACGTAGATGCTGCCTATGACGGGATTTTGCCCGGGTCGACGGCGCGTTATGTTCCCCGCGCGCCTCACAGAGTGTCAGCACAATGACGGGGCCTCCCCTTAGAGGGCCAAAGCCTGCCGGGGTCGCGGGACTAACGAATACCGTGACCCTGGAACGTAAAGGGCTATTGAAGGACACCGTGGCTTTTAGTCAGTACAAGTCTGACAGTCCCTCCTACCCTGCCCTGGGTGAGAGGACTCATTTGATGAATTTAACACGCTAAAAAAAAGATGCTCACTAAGATGCGACTTTGTTCTTGATAGTTAGGAGTCTCAAATTTTGCTTATGGGTTTGTTTTATTAGGACGTAGGTGCTACCTCAGGCGGGATTTTTGTTGGATATTGATTTAGATTTTCCAAAAGTATACCACAAGTTGGGTGGCCGGGAGTAGAAATTCACTGATAAAAGGTTCGAAATACGCGCAGACGAAGTCGCGGGCGAACTGCTAGTAGTTTATAAATAATATAGTTTTTTTTTTACAAAAATACCTAACAAGTGACAAACGAAACTTTGTACGAAATATTAACCTTAACGACCATAGGGACATGTTTGTCCCCAAATATTACCTAAAATCCATGGATAGTATTGCTATTTTTACATGATAATATGTTTTCGGCATACCTAACGGATCATTGCATACAGCTAAAGTAATCGCAGTGGCTCTCGAAGTGTTATGGCCGCGAAAGGGTATCGATTTTCAACCTTATCACAATAGTGGGAGGTTAATTTTCGATTGGTAAAATTTGATAGTTTCGTAGGTTGACTTGCTGGCGTCTGTACATGACACAATAGAGAGTATGTAACGAGGACCGAGTATTATCTGCTTAAAATTGCCATAAGAAAGAGAGAAAAACATAGGAAAAATCTTTTTCATGCATGTCATATATTATGTCTATCGTAATTTAAATGAAAGAGATTGAGGGTCCTATGTTTGACATAAAATTACATAGTAGCTGCATCTTGTTTTCATTTTTTGTTTTTGCTTCAACAGCGTTCCGAAAAACTGCTGGCTTTATTTGTTGAAAAATCTACGGATATTGTTATCTAGAGGGACCGGTGTTTCTTATCGTCTTTATCCAGTATTTGACTGCAGTATCTATAAGATGAAGAGAGTCCATACCTTTTCACTGGTAGCATCGAGCGCAGACGTAGGCTCGTCGAGCAGCAGTAGTGCGGGGCGCCGTAGAAGGGCGCGCGCGATCCCGAGGCGCTGCTTCTGTCCGCCCGACAAGGACGAGCCCGAGCCACTGCCCAGCACTGTGTCGTAGCCCTGGACGGAGAGGGTACAGAGTGAACAAAAGGTTGACTGGTGGAGAATGGCTTAAGGTACTGAATCTGCAGATGGAACTTTAAAATACTGTGAAAAATTAAAACAAAGTTGGGCCATGAACCGAACCTTGTGGAACTCCCATTGTAACTTCGGACTAGGGAGATATTTTTTATGTTAATATCATATCTCTGAATCGTTTTGGTACTAAAGCATGGAAAAAGCTCCAGATGGGATTCTGGATCCGTAGTCGTGCAGTTTTCTTATCGATGTCCATATAGAACGCAATCTAATGCCTTGGACAAAACAAAAGATGCCTAACACATCGCAAGGTAGTAAGTTCTAAAATTTGGTTTTCATTATGTAACGTTTAATTTGAGGATCACGTGTGAACTTACCATAGGTAGTCCACTAACAAAGCTATGCACGTTCGCCTGCTTGGCCGCTTCAATGATCTCCTCAATAGGAACATCTCTCGAGTTGTCTCCGTACGCGATGTTCTCCTGGATGCTGCGCGAGAACAGCGAGGGCTCCTGCTGGACCAGGCCGAGCTGTGCGCGCAGGCGGGGGAGGGGGAGGTCGCGTTTTATGTCCTTGTCGTCTAGGCTCTGAGGGGTAGAATCATATTAAAGTACTTATGTAGGTTTTGTATCTCAGAAAGCCTGTTTAGTGGTTGGTCCTGGCTGTTGTTTGTAGATCTTTCGGTGCATCCACACCGCCGGTAACATTTGTGGAGCAACAAAAGGCAACACGGTAACATTCGGCAACATTCGGTAACTTTTGTGGCTCCTTGTTACTATTTGTTGATTGTTACTCATCCACACTGCAGTAACATCCGACAACAAATGTTGCCGTGATATTGTATGTCGAGTAACGTTGCTCGACAATCGGCAACATTGTTAGATAATGGGGGTAACATTGTTACCGAATGTTGAGCAACGTTACTCGACTTACAGTAACACGTCAACACTTAGTAACATTTTGTTGGCGGATGTTACTGAGCAACATTTGGAAACGTTGAGCTACAAATGTTACCGGCGGTGTGGATGCACCGTTTGGCAGTCTAACAAACAGTGTCACCAAATGGTGTCCTGTTAGACAGTGACACATTAGGACATCAGGCTATACTGGTATTAATATACATACGAGTAGATTGCAAGCCGATCCTGACTTAGTTGGGAAAAGGCATAATGATGCTTAAAAGGTTTCATGAGACCATCTTCAAATTGCATGCAGTTTTTGCAGATGCAGAATTGCCACAGTCGCTCGGCCCAAGATAAATCCTCAGCGATGGCTCAAATATTAAACGAAGAATTGTTTGATCATATATTTTTTTGCTAATTCTTCTCTATAAAAATCAACCAACCAAGTGACCAACCTGAAACGTCCACACAACCAAATGAAATAAAATATGAATTTAGTTTACTTACCACGGTGCCAGCATCAGCATCATAACTTCTCATCAGTAGGTTGAGTAGCGTGGACTTGCCGCAGCCGCTGGGACCTACCAGTGCGACAGTGGCCTTGGGAGGGACCCTCAGGGAGAGTCCACGTAGGACCGGCACGTTAGGACGCGACGGGTAGCTGAATGATATGTTGGAGAACTTCACTTCGCCTACTGCTGACTGAAAAGAGAATAAGCTTTATTAAGTAAATGTCTAAAAACTGAATGAAACCTTGCAGGTCACTCTATAGAGCCTAAAGTTGATTAAATTCTTTCACCAGTTGAAAGCTGCTTTGGTCCTGAGTGACATAGGCAATAGGGGGAGGGGGGGGGACAAAATCGCGGGAAAAATATAGTTAGCTAATTGAATTTCGGTAGATTTACACTTTTAGTTTTGTTTAAGTCCCGAATGAAAAGTAGCAAAAAATATTTGACAAATTACAATCTTCTAAGAATTATACTTTGGGGTACCTCAAGGTTCAACCCTTGGACGTATGCAATTTCTATTAATTACTAGTTAATATAATATGTGATTCTTTATCATTTTCCTTACCCAACCCGCCTCATCCACAGCAGTTTCCTCGGTGACGACTTTAGGCTTTCTCTCCAAAGCGCTGATGATCCTGGCTCCAGACCTCCTCGCCGCCGCGAAGCTCGGAGCGAAGGAGAGCGCTGCAGCCAACATCCAGGCGCCGTAGATCAGCGCTTCTGATACACTGTGGAAAACAAGGGTTTTAAGATTTCTCTAGGTAAGACTACTTTTTTAACCGACTTCAAAAAGGAGGAGGTTCTCAATTCGGTCGGTATGTTTTTTTTTTTTTTTTTTTATGTATGTACATCGATTACTCCGAGGTTTCTGGTCCGATTAGTGTAATTCTTTTTTCGTTCGATGCAGTATACTTGCAGTCTGGTCCCATAAAAATTTCATCCAATTTGGTTCAGTACTTTTTATTTTGTGAGCATTTTTATTGATGGATGATGTGATGATTTTTACTTTTTTGAGTGTTTGTTACGCGATTACTCCGCCAATTGTGGACCGATTTTCAAAATTCTTTTTTTGTTGTACGAGGAATAGTTCACTTTAGGAAACACTGAAAGTTTCATCAAAATCGGTTCAGCAGTTTTTGATAGGGAATTTTATTAGCTTATTGTGTACATGAGCGATGTTAATACCAGTGCTAAGGATTACCAAATTCTAGTGCACATGTAAGAAATGATGTATTTGACAAGAATTTGGGTTGAATATTTAAACTAAAAAGAGTAAAATAAAAAACTTTTTTAAAAAAAAATTTAACCGCCTTCAAAAACAACCACAAAAAAACCGGCCAAGTGCGAGTTGGACTCGCCCATGAAGGGTTCCGTAGCAGCAAGCATAGATTAGAGATATAATTATATTGAGATTAGTAAGTAATATACACAAACAATAAAAATAACTTTGTTTTTCATAGTATTTGTATGAATGGCAAAGTTATATTTGCGGTTTTTGAAAATGTACTATATCTCAAAAACTGCTAACTGTATCTCATCCAAACCAATTTTCGTTGGTAGTTTTGGTTGAGGTCTAAATTATATATTTTTTTTAGTTTTATCATTCTCTTATTTTAGAAGTTACGGGGGGGGGGACACACTTTTTACCACTTTGGAAGTGTCTCTCGCGCAAACTGTTCAGTTTAGAAAAAAATGATGTTAGTAACCTCAATATCATTTTTAAAGACCTATTCATAGATACCCCACACGTATGGGTATGATGAAAAAAATTTTTTAGAGTTTCAATTCTAAGTATGGGGGGCACCCCCAAAATTTGTTTTGTTTTGATTTTTGTGTGAAAATCCTAATGCGGTTCACATAATACATCTTTCTACCAAGTTTCAACAGGATAGCTCTTATACTTTCGGCAAAAAGTGGCTGTGACATACACGGACAGACAGACAGACAGACAGACAGACAGACAGACAGACAGACAGACATGACGAATCTATAAGGGTTCCGTTTTTGCCATTTGGCTACGGAACCCTAAAAAGGGTAAAATAACCTACAAAATAACTTTTCTTTCGGAAGTCGGTGGCATAAAGGCAAAAGACAACGAAATAAAAAAACAAAGCCACCGACTTCCGAAAGAAAAGTTATTTTGTAGGTTATTTTACCCTTTTTTGTGGTTGTTTTTGAAGGCGGTTAAATTTTTTTTTAAAAAAGTTTTTTTTTAAATCACAAACTAGCTCAGAGGCTAACACGGAACGAGCTCACTCAGAAGGAACTGGTACTGCTGTTCACTAACGGAACACAGTAAACATTGTTTGGAGCTGTAATCTGACTGGTGGTGTGGCTCTGGTGCGACCCTGGTTAGGCCTACCGCTATCAGTGGCACGCTGAAACGTTTTCACAAGTAACAGGTTGTCTGTGATACCATTAGAAGGTGGACAGACTTTTGGACTTTAACGCACCCGTATCATCAGTTATTAAATATCTAAAAATACCGGGATACCGGATAATACCGGGAGTATTACTGTCCCCGCAGTAGCAATAATTGCAGTACTTGCTAACGATTTCATAATTTCTGTGACAGATACGACTTAAGAAGTCGTCTTAAGTCGTATCTGTCACAGAAATTATGAAATACACACACTGTCCTTATTGGCGTTTGTTAGAGGTTCATCAGAAAGGTCGCGTGGGCTGTTCTGACTCGCCACCGACGTCTTTGTGTGACCAAATGGAAAGGAGTAAGGAAGAAGGAGTGAATACTCACAGTATAGCGTACTCGTAGGGCAAGTCCTCCCTCGCTATGAGATATCCTGCGTACGCGAGCGACACGGCGTACCCGAGCGTGGGCGCGCACACACAGGCGCCGTACACCGGCCCGCGCACGCGGCGGGATGGCGCCGAGCGAGACGAGGCTTCCGCCAGGGACTCGGCGTAACGGGCTAGGATGGCCTCTTCTACACCTGTACGAGGAAAACAGATATAGATAAATCAATCGCCAATTATGTTCAGATGGAGTTCAAGTCTAAGCGGATGCAGCCGAAATAAATACAAGTACAAACGTAAATATACATTATACAAACAGAAAGATTTGCCTACCACACGCTAGTTTTTCTCTGTCATATTGGTGCGTTTAAAAACATAAAATCAAATCAAAATCAAAAATTTTTATTTCACATAGGCCCATGAGGGCACTTATAAAACGTCGACAACAGGTGCTCGGTTCGGGTTGGTCGATTCCATGGAGAAGAACCGGCAAGTAACTCCATTAGGATAGAAACTCACACGTGAAATGTGCGTGCACTATTAGGGATTACAAGCATATTGCTGCGTGTACTAACCGAGTGTGTGTACAGTCCGCACGTTGAGCACGGCCTCAGTAGCGAGCCTGCTCGCTTGTTCACGTAGCTGTGTGTACTGACCTAGTGTGTGTACAGTCCGCACGTTGAGCACGGCCTCAGTAGCGAGCCTGCTCGCTTGTTCACGTAGCTGTGTGTACTGACCTAGTGTGTGTACAGTCCGCACGTTGAGCACGGCCTCAGTAGCGAGCCTGCTCGCTTGTTCACGTAGCTGTGTGTACTGACCTAGTGTGTGTACAGTCCGCACGTTGAGCACGGCCTCAGTAGCGAGCCTGCTCGCTTGTTCACGTAGCTGTGTGTACTGACCTAGTGTGTGTACAGTCCGCACGTTGAGCACGGCCTCAGTAGCGAGCCTGCTCGCTTGTTCACGTAGCTGTGTGTACTGACCTAGTGTGTGTACAGTCCGCACGTTGAGCACGGCCTCAGTAGCGAGCCTGCTCGCTTGTTCACGTAGCTGTGTGTACTGACCTAGTGTGTGTACAGTCCGCACGTTGAGCACGGCCTCAGTAGCGAGCCTGCTCGCTTGTTCACGTAGCTGTGTGTACTGACCTAGTGTGTGTACAGTCCGCACGTTGAGCACGGCCTCAGTAGCGAGCCTGCTCGCTTGTTCACGTAGCTGTGTGTACTGACCTAGTGTGTGTACAGTCCGCACGTTGAGCACGGCCTCAGTAGCGAGCCTGCTCGCTTGTTCACGTAGCTGTGTGTACTGACCTAGTGTGTGTACAGTCCGCACGTTGAGCACGGCCTCAGTAGCGAGCCTGCTCGCTTGTTCACGTAGCTGTGTGTACTGACCTAGTGTGTGTACAGTCCGCACGTTGAGCACGGCCTCAGTAGCGAGCCTGCTCGCTTGTTCACGTAGCTGTGTGTACTGACCTAGTGTGTGTACAGTCCGCACGTTGAGCACGGCCTCAGTAGCGAGCCTGCTCGCTTGTTCACGTAGCTGTGTGTACTGACCTAGTGTGTGTACAGTCCGCACGTTGAGCACGGCCTCAGTAGCGAGCCTGCTCGCTTGTTCACGTAGCTGTGTGTACTGACCTAGTGTGTGTACAGTCCGCACGTTGAGCACGGCCTCAGTAGCGAGCCTGCTCGCTTGTTCACGTAGCTGTGTGTACTGACCTAGTGTGTGTACAGTCCGCACGTTGAGCACGGCCTCAGTAGCGAGCCTGCTCGCTTGTTCACGTAGCTGTGTGTACTGACCTAGTGTGTGTACAGTCCGCACGTTGAGCACGGCCTCAGTAGCGAGCCTGCTCGCTTGTTCACGTAGCTGTGTGTACTGACCTAGTGTGTGTACAGTCCGCACGTTGAGCACGGCCTCAGTAGCGAGCCTGCTCGCTTGTTCACGTAGCTGTGTGTACTGACCTAGTGTGTGTACAGTCCGCACGTTGAGCACGGCCTCAGTAGCGAGCCTGCTCGCTTGTTCACGTAGCTGTGTGTACTGACCTAGTGTGTGTACAGTCCGCACGTTGAGCACGGCCTCAGTAGCGAGCCTGCTCGCTTGTTCACGTAGCTGTGTGTACTGACCTAGTGTGTGTACAGTCCGCACGTTGAGCACGGCCTCAGTAGCGAGCCTGCTCGCTTGTTCACGTAGCTGTGTGTACTGACCTAGTGTGTGTACAGTCCGCACGTTGAGCACGGCCTCAGTAGCGAGCCTGCTCGCTTGTTCACGTAGCTGTGTGTACTGACCTAGTGTGTGTACAGTCCGCACGTTGAGCACGGCCTCAGTAGCGAGCCTGCTCGCTTGTTCACGTAGCTGTGTGTACTGACCTAGTGTGTGTACAGTCCGCACGTTGAGCACGGCCTCAGTAGCGAGCCTGCTCGCTTGTTCACGTAGCTGTGTGTACTGACCTAGTGTGTGTACAGTCCGCACGTTGAGCACGGCCTCAGTAGCGAGCCTGCTCGCTTGTTCACGTAGCTGTGTGTACTGACCTAGTGTGTGTACAGTCCGCACGTTGAGCACGGCCTCAGTAGCGAGCCTGCTCGCTTGTTCACGTAGCTGTGTGTACTGACCTAGTGTGTGTACAGTCCGCACGTTGAGCACGGCCTCAGTAGCGAGCCTGCTCGCTTGTTCACGTAGCTGTGTGTACTGACCTAGTGTGTGTACAGTCCGCACGTTGAGCACGGCCTCAGTAGCGAGCCTGCTCGCTTGTTCACGTAGCTGTGTGTACTGACCTAGTGTGTGTACAGTCCGCACGTTGAGCACGGCCTCAGTAGCGAGCCTGCTCGCTTGTTCACGTAGCTGTGTGTACTGACCTAGTGTGTGTACAGTCCGCACGTTGAGCACGGCCTCAGTAGCGAGCCTGCTCGCTTGTTCACGTAGCTGTGTGTACTGACCTAGTGTGTGTACAGTCCGCACGTTGAGCACGGCCTCAGTAGCGAGCCTGCTCGCTTGTTCACGTAGCTGTGTGTACTGACCTAGTGTGTGTACAGTCCGCACGTTGAGCACGGCCTCAGTAGCGAGCCTGCTCGCTTGTTCACGTAGCTGTGTGTACTGACCTAGTGTGTGTACAGTCCGCACGTTGAGCACGGCCTCAGTAGCGAGCCTGCTCGCTTGTTCACGTAGCTGTGTGTACTGACCTAGTGTGTGTACAGTCCGCACGTTGAGCACGGCCTCAGTAGCGAGCCTGCTCGCTTGTTCACGTAGCTGTGTGTACTGACCTAGTGTGTGTACAGTCCGCACGTTGAGCACGGCCTCAGTAGCGAGCCTGCTCGCTTGTTCACGTAGCTGTGTGTACTGACCTAGTGTGTGTACAGTCCGCACGTTGAGCACGGCCTCAGTAGCGAGCCTGCTCGCTTGTTCACGTAGCTGTGTGTACTGACCTAGTGTGTGTACAGTCCGCACGTTGAGCACGGCCTCAGTAGCGAGCCTGCTCGCTTGTTCACGTAGCTGTGTGTACTGACCTAGTGTGTGTACAGTCCGCACGTTGAGCACGGCCTCAGTAGCGAGCCTGCTCGCTTGTTCACGTAGCTGTGTGTACTGACCTAGTGTGTGTACAGTCCGCACGTTGAGCACGGCCTCAGTAGCGAGCCTGCTCGCTTGTTCACGTAGCTGTGTGTACTGACCTAGTGTGTGTACAGTCCGCACGTTGAGCACGGCCTCAGTAGCGAGCCTGCTCGCTTGTTCACGTAGCTGTGTGTACTGACCTAGTGTGTGTACAGTCCGCACGTTGAGCACGGCCTCAGTAGCGAGCCTGCTCGCTTGTTCACGTAGCTGTGTGTACTGACCTAGTGTGTGTACAGTCCGCACGTTGAGCACGGCCTCAGTAGCGAGCCTGCTCGCTTGTTCACGTAGCTGTGTGTACTGACCTAGTGTGTGTACAGTCCGCACGTTGAGCACGGCCTCAGTAGCGAGCCTGCTCGCTTGTTCACGTAGCTGTGTGTACTGACCTAGTGTGTGTACAGTCCGCACGTTGAGCACGGCCTCAGTAGCGAGCCTGCTCGCTTGTTCACGTAGCTGTGTGTACTGACCTAGTGTGTGTACAGTCCGCACGTTGAGCACGGCCTCAGTAGCGAGCCTGCTCGCTTGTTCACGTAGCTGTGTGTACTGACCTAGTGTGTGTACAGTCCGCACGTTGAGCACGGCCTCAGTAGCGAGCCTGCTCGCTTGTTCACGTAGCTGTGTGTACTGACCTAGTGTGTGTACAGTCCGCACGTTGAGCACGGCCTCAGTAGCGAGCCTGCTCGCTTGTTCACGTAGCTGTGTGTACTGACCTAGTGTGTGTACAGTCCGCACGTTGAGCACGGCCTCAGTAGCGAGCCTGCTCGCTTGTTCACGTAGCTGTGTGTACTGACCTAGTGTGTGTACAGTCCGCACGTTGAGCACGGCCTCAGTAGCGAGCCTGCTCGCTCGCTCGAGCGCGGCTCGCTCGCGTCGCTCCGCGCGCTTGTTCACGTAGCCCTCCATGTAGATCGCACCCATCACCTGCAGACAGACATTGAGTTAAAACGTATAACAGGAGTAATTGTTGACATAAATAAAATAACAGCATTTAATAGATTTTCAACTTTATCGCTAAAGCAAAAGGTTCATTTCGGATAATTTGACAAATTGAACTAACTTGATGTGCTGGCGTCTATACAGTTAAGTGTATCTAGTTTGGGAAAACAAAAGAACCTGCGCTGACTACTAATGGATAGCTATATTATGATGATTGCTTGTACTATAAGTATACTCACACAAGGCACAGACACGAGGCTGACGAGGGTCATCTTCCAAGAGTAGAGCATGGCGAGTCCGACACCCAGGGTCATCGTACTCATGCCCTGTAGCATCGTACCCATCCGAGTTCCTGTGGAAAAGAACAGACGTTAGGGAAAATCAACGCGAGTCCTAGAATAGTTCCTTGATGAACTCCAGCCATATAAAACAATTAATTACGACAAGTATGAAGTAATTCAGCATTATTTACAAGTTACGTAAAATATGACATAATAGTTACTACAAACAGTTCATATCGACGCTTAAAAAGTCTTTTTTGACAAAGAATGGAACTTAAACAGTGTCGAAAGCTTTAAATGAGTTATTTTTTTGACTATAATTGTATAACAAACTCACCAGTTGCTCCTTGTACTGCCGCGCAGTCGGTGGCGAGACGCGCACATAGCGCACCCACTGAGTTTTGGGATAAGTCGAACCAACCTTGCTCCTGAAGACAAAAAATAAGTTTAATTTAGTTTATGATAATGAGGGTATAAGTTGTTTCGTTTCGAGTTTTGCTACCGCATTAGTTGATTATTTGTGAGTGAAGGAAGGAAGCTCTACGGGAAATGTTGAGGTCGTTTTTCGTTAGAAATTAGTATTAGGTATGTGTCTGTCATCATCATCCATCATTAAAATATTTATTTATTTATTTATTATATACACACCTGATGTAGATAGTTCCTGAACGTCTTCTGCCTCAGTCTGTCCGTGAGCCGACATCCCGCCAGGTTGAAGAGCCAGGCCTGCAGGAAGGTCACCAGTCCACACAGCGCCGCCACGCCCAGGAACAGACCCGCGTACAGCTGGGACTGGGACAAGATGGCCGCTTTGTCTGACCACGCGAACATCTGAGGAGGAAATACATGTCATTAGAAGATACTAGAAAGTGATGATCCTATTAATGACTTGGATCAGTTTGAGTCAATCATATTGTTCAACCACATTTTGTTTGGCGCGGTGTTTAGTCGCGTCATCAATCGAACTGAAATGAGGTGATTAAAGTCTGTTTCAGAAATTTCTAAATTGATTACTCTGACAATAAACTCTGAAACAAAAAGGTCTCTTTTAAAATGTTGAAATTCTTAAAATAATATTGTAAAAACAAAGAGACCACATAGGTTAGCATTTAATTAATAAGTAACTGGGTATCGGCGTTAACTCAAGCTGCAATAGAAGCGATTTATTGATAATTTCATACACACGCCCTCGCCATGCATCCTCACACATTGCTAGTGGAAACGAGGCCTCAAATGTCTGAGATAGTGTTTTGAGTTTATTACTGCCTTGTAATGGTTGTGAGCAGTGATTATGTGCTAGTTTAAAAAACAAGAGGTATCAGTAAGAAAGTCATGATGACCTCGTCGAAATACTCACTCCATACAACTGCGAGAACAGCAGCGCGAACACCGGCATGGTGGCTCCTATCAGTAGCGAGGCGAGCGCGTTCAGCTTCAATAGTGACCAGCTCGACACTGGTGGCTCCGCGGCTTGTTAATACTCACTCCATACAACTGCGAGAACAGCAGCGCGAACACCGGCATGGTGGCTCCTATCAGTAGCGAGGCGAGCGCGTTCAGCTTCAATAGTGACCAGCTCGACCCTGGTGGCTCCGCGGCTTGTTAATACTCACTCCATACAACTGCGAGAACAGCAGCGCGAACACCGGCATGGTGGCTCCTATCAGTAGCGAGGCGAGCGCGTTCAGCTTCAATAGTGACCAGCTCGACACTGGTGGCTCCGCGGCTTGTTAATACTCACTCCATACAACTGCGAGAACAGCAGCGCGAACACCGGCATGGTGGCTCCTATCAGTAGCGAGGCGAGCGCGTTCAGCTTCAATAGTGACCAGCTCGACCCTGGTGGCTCCGCGGCTTGTTAATACTCACTCCATACAACTGCGAGAACAGCAGCGCGAACACCGGCATGGTGGCTCCTATCAGTAGCGAGGCGAGCGCGTTCAGCTTCAATAGTGACCAGCTCGACACTGGTGGCTCCGCGGCTTGTTAATACTCACTCCATACAACTGCGAGAACAGCAGCGCGAACACCGGCATGGTGGCTCCTATCAGTAGCGAGGCGAGCGCGTTCAGCTTCAATAGTGACCAGCTCGACCCTGGTGGCTCCGCGGCTTGTTAATACTCACTCCATACAACTGCGAGAACAGCAGCGCGAACACCGGCATGGTGGCTCCTATCAGTAGCGAGGCGAGCGCGTTCAGCTTCAATAGTGACCAGCTCGACCCTGGTGGCTCCGCGGCTTGTTAATACTCACTCCATACAACTGCGAGAACAGCAGCGCGAACACCGGCATGGTGGCTCCTATCAGTAGCGAGGCGAGCGCGTTCAGCTTCAATAGTGACCAGCTCGACCCTGGTGGCTCCGCGGCTTGTTAATACTCACTCCATACAACTGCGAGAACAGCAGCGCGAACACCGGCATGGTGGCTCCTATCAGTAGCGAGGCGAGCGCGTTCAGCTTCAATAGTGACCAGCTCGACACTGGTGGCTCCGCGGCTTGTTAATACTCACTCCATACAACTGCGAGAACAGCAGCGCGAACACCGGCATGGTGGCTCCTATCAGTAGCGAGGCGAGCGCGTTCAGCTTCAATAGTGACCAGCTCGACCCTGGTGGCTCCGCGGCTTGTTAATACTCACTCCATACAACTGCGAGAACAGCAGCGCGAACACCGGCATGGTGGCTCCTATCAGTAGCGAGGCGAGCGCGTTCAGCTTCAATAGTGACCAGCTCGACACTGGTGGCTCCGCGGCTTGTTAATACTCACTCCATACAACTGCGAGAACAGCAGCGCGAACACCGGCATGGTGGCTCCTATCAGTAGCGAGGCGAGCGCGTTCAGCTTCAATAGTGACCAGCTCGACCCTGGTGGCTCCGCGGCTTGTTAATACTCACTCCATACAACTGCGAGAACAGCAGCGCGAACACCGGCATGGTGGCTCCTATCAGTAGCGAGGCGAGCGCGTTCAGCTTCAATAGTGACCAGCTCGACACTGGTGGCTCCGCGGCTTGTTAATACTCACTCCATACAACTGCGAGAACAGCAGCGCGAACACCGGCATGGTGGCTCCTATCAGTAGCGAGGCGAGCGCGTTCAGCTTCAATAGTGACCAGCTCGACCCTGGTGGCTCCGCGGCTTGTTAATACTCACTCCATACAACTGCGAGAACAGCAGCGCGAACACCGGCATGGTGGCTCCTATCAGTAGCGAGGCGAGCGCGTTCAGCTTCAATAGTGACCAGCTCGACACTGGTGGCTCCGCGGCTTGTTAATACTCACTCCATACAACTGCGAGAACAGCAGCGCGAACACCGGCATGGTGGCTCCTATCAGTAGCGAGGCGAGCGCGTTCAGCTTCAATAGTGACCAGCTCGACACTGGTGGCTCCGCGGCTTGTTAATACTCACTCCATACAACTGCGAGAACAGCAGCGCGAACACCGGCATGGTGGCTCCTATCAGTAGCGAGGCGAGCGCGTTCAGCTTCAATAGTGACCAGCTCGACCCTGGTGGCTCCGCGGCTTGTTAATACTCACTCCATACAACTGCGAGAACAGCAGCGCGAACACCGGCATGGTGGCTCCTATCAGTAGCGAGGCGAGCGCGTTCAGCTTCAATAGTGACCAGCTCGACCCTGGTGGCTCCGCGGCTTGTTAATACTCACTCCATACAACTGCGAGAACAGCAGCGCGAACACCGGCATGGTGGCTCCTATCAGTAGCGAGGCGAGCGCGTTCAGCTTCAATAGTGACCAGCTCGACACTGGTGGCTCCGCGGCTTGTTAATACTCACTCCATACAACTGCGAGAACAGCAGCGCGAACACCGGCATGGTGGCTCCTATCAGTAGCGAGGCGAGCGCGTTCAGCTTCAATAGTGACCAGCTCGACCCTGGTGGCTCCGCGGCTTGTTAATACTCACTCCATACAACTGCGAGAACAGCAGCGCGAACACCGGCATGGTGGCTCCTATCAGTAGCGAGGCGAGCGCGTTCAGCTTCAATAGTGACCAGCTCGACACTGGTGGCTCCGCGGCTTGTTAATACTCACTCCATACAACTGCGAGAACAGCAGCGCGAACACCGGCATGGTGGCTCCTATCAGTAGCGAGGCGAGCGCGTTCAGCTTCAATAGTGACCAGCTCGACCCTGGTGGCTCCGCGGCTTGTTAATACTCACTCCATACAACTGCGAGAACAGCAGCGCGAACACCGGCATGGTGGCTCCTATCAGTAGCGAGGCGAGCGCGTTCAGCTTCAATAGTGACCAGCTCGACACTGGTGGCTCCGCGGCTTGTTAATACTCACTCCATACAACTGCGAGAACAGCAGCGCGAACACCGGCATGGTGGCTCCTATCAGTAGCGAGGCGAGCGCGTTCAGCTTCAATAGTGACCAGCTCGACCCTGGTGGCTCCGCGGCTTGTTAATACTCACTCCATACAACTGCGAGAACAGCAGCGCGAACACCGGCATGGTGGCTCCTATCAGTAGCGAGGCGAGCGCGCCGCCCGCCAGCAGGCGCCACTCCGGCGCGTTCAACTTCAATAGTGACCAGCTAGACACTGGTGGCTCTGCGGTTTGTTCCGGCTCCGAGTCATCTTCGGCAGGCTCCTGAGGAGTAACAGGAGTTAGCTACAAAGTTCAGGTATAGATGGAGTGGAATATAAATGGGTCTGTCAAGTTTTGGGTCAAAAAATATAAGACCATGCCGTCGAATGTTTGGTTTTACGTAATGCGAGATACCTTTCTCTATAAAATGTACATGTAAACCAGTGCCTGGGACATTGTGATGTCGTGAATAATAAAGATTTTATTATTATAAATAATTAATGAAATAGAGTATGGACAGCTATACGCTTCGGTCACAAAACCTGTTAGCAGCGCGGCCAAAGACCCAAGAGCCAAGCTGACCCGACACTATACCGAAGACATCCCGGGCATCAGCCTGTACGAGATTAGGATGGCCTTTAATCAGGTTAAAAACAATAAGGCGCCGGGTGAAGACGGAATCACTTCAGAGCTTCTGAAAGTGGGTGGAACACCGGTACTTAAAGTCCTTTAGAAGCTCTTCAACTCCGTCTTGCTCGAGGGTACAACGCCAGAAGCATGGAACAAGAGCGTGGTGGTTCTATTCTTCAAGAAGGGTGACAACACCTTATTGAAGAATTACAGACCCATCTCGCTCTTGAGCCATGTTTATAAGTTGTTTTCGAGGGTCATCACGAACCGTCTCGATCGCAGGTTTGATGACTTCCAGCCTCCCGAACAAGCCGGTTTCCGAAAAGGCTACAATACCATAGACCACAATACACACGCTGCGGCAAGTTATACAGAAGTCCGAAGAGTATAACTTGCCCTTATGTTTAGCGTTTGTGGACTATGAGAAAGCCTTTGATTCAGTGGAGACATGGGCAGTGCTTGAATCTCTCCAACGATGCCGTATTGACTATCGGTACATCGAAGTGCTAAGGTGCTTGTACAATAATGCCACTATGTCGGTCCGAGTACAGGAGCAGAGTTCGAAGGCGATTCCTTTGAAAAGAGGCGTAAGACAGGGAGATGTGATATCTCCGAAACTGTTTACTGCCACTTTGGAAAACGCCTTCAAGCTCCTGAAATGGCAAGGACTCGGCATCAATATTAATGGCGAGTACATCACCCACCTTCGATTTGCCGACGATATTGTTGTCATGGCAAAATCGATGGAAGATCTCAGCTCAGCACGATGCTCGGCGACCTCAATCGAGTTTCCCAACAAGTGGGTCTTTATATGAACATGGACAAGACAAAGGTAATGTGCAATGGCCATGTTGTGCCCACCCCATTGTCGGTTGGGAACTCGGTTCTAGAAGTTGTTGACTCGTATGTCTACCTGGGACAAACCGTCGCACTAGGTAGGTCCAACTTCAAGAAGGAGGTCAACCGCCGAATCCAACTCGGCTGGGCAGCGTTCGGGAAACTGCGTAACGTTTTCTCGTCCAAAATACCTCAGTGCCTCAAGTCGAAAGTTTTCGACCAATGTGTGTTACCAGTGATGACGTATGGTGCCGAAACGTGGTCCTTTACTGTAGGCCTCATTAGTAAGCTCAGTATAGTCCAACAAGCTATGGAGACGGCTATGCTTGGAGTCTCTCTGCGCGATCGACTCAGAAATGAGGAGATTCGTAGACGAACCAAAGTTACCGACATAGCCCAACGAATTAGCAAGTTGAAATGGCAGTGGGCAGGCCATATAGCACGCAGAACTGATGGCCGATGGGGCCGTAAGGTTGGAGAATGGAGACCACGCACCGGCAAGCGCAGCGTAGGACGTCCACCCACTAGGTGGACAGACCACAGGATCACTCTGGATGCAGGCCGCTTACAACCGGTCCTATTGGAAGTCTAAAGGGGAGGTCTATGTTCAGCAGTGGACGTCTTACGTCTGATATGATGATGATGATGTTGATGAGAGTATGGAAAAAGAATATTATAAGCTGCGCCGATATCAAGTGATGACGCTAATAATGAACAAGAAGATGACGATGATAAAGTGCAGGAAGATGAATAGTTGATGATGATGGAACTACTTACAATATGGTTGAGTGCATCAGCGGCGGCGTACGGCACGTGCGCGGACGACGCCGTGCTCATGCGGATGGAGTTGCGAGGGAAGTGGTGCATCGACTCTGGGGGAACATACAAGGGTTACGTAGTAAAAACTTCAATGATGGGAAATTGAGTGCACTACAAATTGTATTTATAACTCAGTACTGTCGCGCTAAATTCTATTTTAACATACTAGCTTACGCTCACGGCTTCGCAATCGTTAATTCCGAATTTGACAATCAATTTGGATCGGATATAGCGCCATCTATTATCATAATTACGCCCTTCATTATTATTTTTTTCGGTATGAAAGGTAACCCTATGTCCGTACATCTGACAACGTAAATGCAACATTTCAGGATGATTGGTTTAGTGGTTAGGGCGTAAGATTGCTTGATACCTTTTGACGCCAAAACCACTGAACCGAGAAGCCGCGAGGAAAGTCTAGTAGTGTATGTTTGAGTAGTAAAGCTACCTCGAGTAGACTGTCTTCTAAATTGTGGCACTTCAACAGCACCTGTGACGTCATCATCATCAGCTACTTCTGCTTCCGATGTCAGCGCGGTCGCGATACTCCTGTAAATTAGCACAAACATAGTTTAGTATCGAGCGTGCCTCAAGGACTTTCGCAAAAATTTACCGAGCTCTACAGTTATCAGTCGTCCACTCTCTGCCCCCTTTAAAAGCCTTCTGTTAATCATCCTCACTTACTTGTTGGTCATGTCCTCCTGCTGCAGCTTCCAGTACATCCCCTTCTTGTCCATGAGCTCCTGGTGGCTGCCCTGCTCCAGCACGGCTCCCTGCTCCATGTATATGATGCGGGTCGCGTTCACGATGGTGGAGAGGCGGTGAGACACTACCAGTGTTGTGCGGCCCACACTCGCTGCGTCGAGGGCTGCTTGGACCTGGTGGAGATGGTACGTATTATATATTTATACTTTGGCAGGAGTAGACAATAATTGCTATATTGTCTACTCCTGCCAAAGTATTTGAACACATTTTATAATTATAAGGAAATTCAAAGACAAGTCGAAATTCATAAAATACGTGCAACGAGCAACATGATTTTCGCAACAAAAAGTCAGTTAACACCAATTTGCTAACATTAGTTGATTTTATTTCTTCTCAAATACCCGGCGACCGCGGACAACAATTTGATGTGCTGTACTTCAATTTCCGGAAGGCCTTTGATAGAATTAATAATGACATTTTGTTACGCAAATTAAGTGTCATAGGATTCACACCCCGTCTTCTTCTTTTGATCTCCGACTATCTTCGAGACCGTCAGCAATTTGATCACCTTGGTTCGTACAATTCGCATGCGTACCACACACGATCAGGCGTGAGTCAGGGTTCAATTTTAGGTCCCCTGCTCTTCCTGATTATGGTGAACGACCTACCTACAAGAACCTACAAGTAATTAAACATGCGAAATGTCTACTTTATGCCGATGATCTGAAGATATACGCAACTGTAAACTCTGTGTATGACTGTATAGCTCTCCAGGCTATAGGGATATCGATTCTTTGAGCGAATGGGCTACCGCCAACAAAATGAAATTTAACACCTCAAAATTCCAAATTATGAGCTTCGACTTCTTATTGATGCATCGGATGTACACGCGGAGCTGTGTCAATTGTTCGTTCCAAATAGTTACAACCGTTCTAGGAAACACAAACTATTTAATGTCCCATTTTGTCGCACTGTAGCCCGGACCACCTCTCCTATACCGCGAATGCCAACAATGCTCAACGCGCTCGTGGAGACCAACCCTGGATTGGACTTGTTTGATGATGAATGAGGCTATAAGAGTAGAGAAAACTAAAGATACGATGTACATAATTATGTACTGTGTTAAGTATGATATGATATAAAGGACGAGACTGATGAGATGAACAGTAATAGAGAAGTATGAGAGAAGAAGATATGCTGCGACGACCACTAGTGAATTAGGATAAGGAGAATAGAATGATAATGATAACAAAACATAAGATAATTCTTTTGATCCTTACCTGTCTCTCAGCAGCCGGGTCGAGAGCAGACGTCGGCTCATCGAGCAGCAGTATCGCAGGACGTCGGAGGACCGCGCGAGCTATCGCCAGCCGCTGCTTCTGACCGCCCGACAGCTGCGATCCGCCCGAACCCAGCATTGTGTTGTAACCCTGTACAATTGAAGGCGAAATTAACATCACGCACGTATTATCAAGAAGCAGAGGTGAGCACTGCTTCTTTAGATTTGGTGTTACGAGTACTACTTGAGTATGAGGTCCAATCGGTCTCTTATGGAGTTATTGCGATTTTATGTCAGGTTTTTTTCTGTAGCAGGTAACGGAGTTCACATTTGTGTCCGGGTGATCGCCAGATAAGATAGCAATTTTTTTGACGGCTTTATTGAGAGCATTGACGGCGCAGTGGGAATGGCACGAACCCAGCCAGACGTTTTACATTGAGTAATTTATTTAATCACCACTGCTCTCAAATCGGTGACAAAAAACATCCTGTAAAGATCGGCAAGTCCAAGAAAAAAAAAACAATCGCATTGGGCGTGCCCTATTACAAGGAGAAAATCCCAACGAGTACTCACATTAGCTAATCTGGTGATGAACTGGTGAGCGTGCGCGGTCTTGGCGGCGGCGATGATGTCGTCATCACTGACTCCGTCCAGACCGAAGGCGATGTTCTCGCGGATGGTGCCCGAGAACAACACCGGCTCCTGACCCACCACACCTACAGAGGACAAACATATTTTTAATAAGGGGCAACTGAAAGGACAGGCTTGATTTTAAGTGAGGAAGATTCCGACAGTCTCTTCCGCTGGTGCGGAGGGCACAGAATACTCACAGGGCGGGATGATGATTTTGCCAACCGAAATAAAAAATATTGTGTATGACCTGGTTGTTCTGCATGGTTGGGATGAATGGACGAAGTGATGAAGATAGATAGACAAATATTGTGAAGAGTGACAAGGAAGGATTAAAATATTAGTCGTAAAATATTGAATGTAAATAAAAGAGGAGGAATTTTAGAAGATGGTTCAAGTAATGTTGCACAAGAACAAGACAATGATTTCGGGGGAGGTATGATTTGGTCAGGGACAATATCAGTGGATAATTAATAACTATGGAGGAACTGTATAAGTGAAAGGAATGAGTAGAATAAAAATCGAGAGAATAATATAATAAAATAAATTACTTACCGATTTTACTTCTAAAGTGTTGTAAATCCAGCGCTTGAAGCTGATGTCCGTCTACCGTGATGTTGCCACTCTCGGGCTCGTACAAGCGCTGCAGCAGCTGCAACAGCGTGGACTTGCCACAACCAGACCCACCTACCAGGGCGATCGTCTCTCCTGCTCGCACTCGCAGACAAAGACCGCGGAGTACCTGAGAGAGAACGAGATGATTAGTCTTTTCACCATCTATCGACTTCAAGCAATTGTAAACCTTTAGCATCATTCTAAGCGGCTACTACTACTAGGTTAAAAGAAACTCCTAAATCTATCAGACATACCTTAACATCAGGCCTCGACGGATAATTGAAATATAGGTTCTCGAAGGTGAGGTCTCCCCGGAAGGCGTCCGGCTTGATTCCCTCACTCTGCAGCGCGTTGATGGCGGAGGCCCTCTCTAGCAGGAGGAACAGCGAGCGAGCCGCGCCGCGGGAGGAACTGAACATCTCCAGGTGCGGCTGACACATCGCCACGTCTTGAGCCGCCATGAACGTTAGGAAGAGGATCTGGGGAGGAGTACAGGTTCATGATAACAGATGAAGAAATGGGGAGCTTCTACGATTTTTTTTAAACTAGGGACTAGTTTCGCTTTGAGCATTTGGGGTCCAGATAAAATACTGTTAAGTATTGAATGTTTTTTCTTTTGTTAGATGCCTTAATTTGTAAATGTGTAGAAGTATTGGTTCAGAAATGACTTTCAAGGCTACAGCAGTATTTTAACACTGTATACTGATGGTGCAATCATCAGCAATGGGATTCACATGTCAAGCACAGTTGATTATTTCATCCATTAGGATTTTTTAAGTCTCATGTAATAGAGTGTCTTTTGCCATCTTCGGACACAAATCCCAACTCCTGGTTGCTGCGATTGATTGCAGATTAATTTTAAATCCAATAAAGCTTAATGCTTTGCCTCAAAATCGAACCCAAGCCACACAGCAGCACAGCCTAGTGGGACGACACAGGCTGAATCAAAATTACAATAATTTTCTACATACCGTGACCATAACCCCCGGATGGTACGCCTGCTCCTCCACAGGCAAGTCCATATCCCGCACACACAAGATGGCGCCGTACGCGAACACGATGGCGTTGAGAGAGTACGTGAGCAGCCAGCCGAGACCCATGCCTACACCCGCCCACACGCTGCGGGCGCGAGCGTAGCGGGACGCGGCCGAGAGGGACGTCGTGTATCTGAGGGAGAGAGGAGATGAGTGAGCAAGAGAGAGAGCAAGAGAGAGAGCAAGACCACACGCTGTGCTAAGGAACAAAGCAGTGGTGGGAGGCGGCGAGAGAGCGTAAGTGAGGCACGTGAGGCAGCCATCGGTGATGTAGTGTGTCTTAAGAAAGCAGAAAGTTTAGAAGCTAGAAGTTTAAATGGCAATCACAAGGCTAGGGTACGTCTTTTAAGAGAGCTCTCGTTCATTATGTGACAGTGGCAGTAACTAACAAATGAATCTGAAGGAACTGAACGAGACAATAAGGCTGCTTTTCCACCAGAGATGCGCTATGTAGCTGTGCTGCGAGGATGTAAAAGCTGAGCTACGAAACTGTGTGACCGTTTCCACTGATGCTTCGCTATGTAGCTGTGCTGTGAAGATGGGTAGCTGCGCTACGAAGATGCGCTGTCACAAGGTAGCTGCGCTATGAAGATGCGTAGCTGCGCTACGAAGATGTGCTGTCACAAGGTAGCTGCGCTATGAAGATGCGTAGCTGCGCTACGAAGATGTGCTGTCACAAGGTAGCTGCGCTATGAAGATGCGTAGCTGCGCTACGAAGATGTGCTGTCACAAGAATCCGTTTCCACCAGTGCTGTGCTATGTAAACCAGTGAATATGATTGGTGGATATCAAACGTATCCGCAGCAACGTAGCATAGCGCATCTCTGGTGGAAAAGCAGCCTAAAGCAATGAAATCACCGTATACAAAATACCACATGTCTTACATTGATAGATGCGTTAAAATACAGCAGCCTGGTGTCATTACACCAGGCTAAACTTAAGTAGGTAATTAATATTTCAGATACTGTACTCTGTCTTAAAAAAATGTTGAACTAACCTGTCCACCTCAATGTTCTCTCCGGCGTACGCGCGCACTGTCCTGATGTTAGCGAGTGCCTCCTCCACCACGCGGCCCGCCGTGCCGTACGCCGTCACTTCCTTCCCTGAGTATTTTGTTTGGTACTGCGGACAATATGAATTAAATTAGTATCAAGATCCTTTCTACATGAAATGTTCTCGTGTTCTTTTCTATCAGCCTGTGCAGTTAAACTGTTTAATCCTCCTTTCTTTTCATACACCACATAATAAGTCATCGCAATGAGTTGGTTATCTCGACACTTATCTTTTATTCATTGTTAGCCTCCTACCATTTTTCCTAAGGTATCTTCTTCTATATCTGCCCCACCATAGTTAGCGCCAGAGTGAGTTTCTCTTGTCCTAGCCCCGAGTCTCGCGACGTCGATAAACTTGGGTACCACCGCGAGCTCCACCAGTGTCGGCTACAAACTTTATTGCAGCGCCGAACACTACGGTTTTAGAGTCACAGTGAGCTTTTGTTACCTTAGCCACCAGCCCCGCAACGACGATAGACACAGGCACCACGGCGAGCCCCGCCAGGGTCAGCTCCCAGCCGTAAACCAGCGCTAGAGCAGCGCCGAAGATGACAGTTCCTCCTAAGTTAGCAGTCATCGCTACGTGCTCGCCCACACCACCGCGGAATTTCTCCATGTCTCTGTGAAGAGGATATCAGATTTAGTAACGAAGATAAACAAAATCAGAAAGAAACGTAGACAATGCTATAGAATTTTGTATAATGCGAATAAGATTTCATAGTTAAACAATTATGGTTCTCTAAGAGAAAAATTATAAGAGGAACTCTACGAAGGTAACAATTAAATAAAACTCACGCAGTTAACGCAGACGCGAAGTTCATGGTGGTGTTGGTGTCGAAAAATGCGATCTCCTGACTGAGCACTGAGCGCAGCAGCCGCAGCCTTAGTCTGGTTACCTGCAGGGAAACATAGTGTTATACAATGTACAATGTAGGAACATGTGGAACGGTTGGGATACAGGCCTTCTCTCTGTTCTATCCCAACCAGTAAGCCACTTCTGAAGATATTTTTTTAATAGTCATGTCAAAGAGATGAATGTCATGAGTTGGGAAAAATAAAAAGTAAGAGACCAACAATAGCTCCCTGCGGAATACCTGCTATGAATGAGTTTTTTTTACAGAATTTACTCAATTTTTAACCGACTTTACAACTTTACTTTTTACTTTACTTTACAATACATTTAAGATGAGATGTTTATTCTCATTCCACTTTAGTGATTTGAACTTAACTGAATGCTTTTCGATACGTATAGATTGTCAAAAGCCTTGGCCAGATAAGCGAAATGGATGGAATCTTCAGTAACGTACCATTCTAGCAGCAGCCCACTGTATCATGGCTACAGCGATTGCAGCAGTAATGATGTGCAGCACGATGATGGTGAAGCTGGCCAGCGCGAACGCCTGACTGTCTTCTATTAGCGCGTCCATGTGTAGCGAGCGGTTGCCTGCTGGTCTGTTTAGAGAATTATAGGGTGAGTACTGGGAAAATATCATCATTTAAAGGTGCAAAAGGGCATATTGTTGGATAAAGCCCGTAACTCGTCCCTTCTTCTCAAGCATCACTATAAAGACCGGTCTGCAACTAACGCATAAAACTCGCACATGCCCGTAGTTGATAATGATGTTGGTGATTAGAATCCTACGAATTACCACGAAAAACGTTTTCGTTAGGTTTGTGATTTTGAAGTAGGACTAGCCACGTTGACTCTTGCAGTAAGAGCACGGTTTTACTGTAGAACTATTTATTATACAGCCTGAGCATTTTTTCTACGAAAATTGCCATTTTTGTAAGACAAAAGTTCAGACTATGTATTCAATTTTATTGAAAGCTGACCTCACCAAAGTTGTAATAGCTAGTTTCATATTCAGGCTATGACATTTGTCTTGCTTCAACAAACTTATCAGCTTTAAAGATACTCACATCACCCGAGCTCCCCCGAAGATGGTCAGTATATAAGCGTCAGGCGGAGCTATCTCAGCTCGATGTCGCTTCACGAAGAGCGCTGTGAGCTCGCCGTAGATCACGATGCCTCCGATGGTGCCGAGTGAGCTGAGCGTCGCGAGCGCCACGCTGAGGAACGTCACCAGTCGCTCGACGAGGGTCGCGTAGCGCCACTGTAGACAAAAAAAAAAGTTGGTTTTACTCCAAAATTTTCTGTGGCCAAAATTTCGAAGTGAGTTTAGTGTGTCGGGAACAGAATCGTTTTGTGAGTGAGACGATTGACAGTGATAGTGGTGTCAAACGCAAAAACCGAACAAGAAAGAGGGTAGACCGATTTGTCTGCTTACAAACATCTACCCGCAAAAACTTCAGTTCATCGGTGACCAACACTTGCAACAGTTCAAAAATCAAAATCAAAAATGTGTGAAAAATAAAAACATTTGATTTTGATTTTTGAACAGTGCTGAAATATCGAAAACTCAAAACAAAATAATAAACATGGATATCCCGTTTTAAATCTTATTAATAGTTTTAGTGACTGCCAACTTTCAACGGGTGTTTGTGTATGTCAGTTTAAATGTCAGCGTTTCGAAAAATAGAAGGGAAATGAACTCGGAAGGTGGTACTAAAGTCGTGGCTGTGACCACTAGACTAGACCGCGAGGCTAATCTAAATGTAAATAAATGCATGTAATACGTTGTACACGATCATTATCTATCATTTAAGACAAAGCTTTTTGTCTGAGAACCACGGCGTAACACGAAACATGTTTATTTAGTTGTTAAAATAAAACAATGCATTGTCATCAGTTTATTTGAATTCAGATTCGCATATTTTTCTTCAAGCGTCTCTAGTCTTTCGATTTTAACTTACAATTATCAGGAAATTAGATATAATCTTAAAAAAAAACACACATGCAATAATGCATTAGTAACAATGCAAAACTTATAAACTAATGTTAGTACTAAAACTATCATCATCATCATCAGCCTCCAATGTTCCCACTGCTGGGACACAGGCCTCCTCTAAATTCAGTGCTGGAAGAAAAACATACTTGATATGTTTTGTTTTTGACTGTACTTTGAGATTTTGTCTCGTTGTACGGTGTTTATAATTGTTGCTATTCTGTAACAATTTAGAGCTCACTTCACATAAGTGAGTGCTAAATAGAAGTCATTATTAAGGGTGCCCTAGTCGGCGGGACGAACTCGTTGGCGGGCGGGATTAAAATGCATGCTATTTCATCCAACATCACGTACCAATGAGATGGATGAGCAGTATGAAGCTAGGGCGCCTACGCACACATACTCCAACCTTCGACTGACTCATACATGCGTGATTTCATTGTAGAATGGACTACTGCAACTTTTTAAGAGACCTTCGGGAGTTTGGATATATTATAATAAAACTACTAAATGTATCTGTTAAAACTATATTCTACATAATTATTTAGCGTGAGGCACACCAACCCTGAGGGATATCTAGTTGACTGCATGCAGTCGTATCCACCTCCCCAGGATCGGCGAGTCCCACCTATCAGCTAACGTTCAAGAATGTTGTTGGGGCTATAATGTGTTTTTATTTTATTTTATTTTATTTTATTTATTGGGGAAAACAAACAATCGCACTTTAAAAATTATAAACAATGTGAAATCAATCACGTTGGCCACAGATACACAATGAGAAAATTAGTTACATTTTAAGACTAGTGTAATATACAGTAAAAAAGATGAAAATGAGCAGTAAACAACAAATACAATAGAATATACAACAACAATAGAAGAATAACAAAGCTTATAGATGATTAATAGTTCAACACAATGTAACAATTAATGTTTCAGCATGTCCAGCAACATGAGCTTGAGCCTAAACTTTCTTTGTTTATTTCAGCAAATAAAAGACTGTTGAAATTACTTTTATAATTTATTGCTGGTGAAGCGACGAAGAGGTGCATGCAGGTGGTACAAAGTTAATCATCTAAATTAAAAATAAACTCACACGGGTAACGCTGCGACCTTAAGCAACTGTTTTAATTATGCAAATAACATAAATTACAACTTTTCATACAATATCGTAAACATTTTGATTTTATTTAAATAAAAAAAAAAAACATAAAAAAACGTCGTTACGACTCTTTAAAGACCATTTTTCAATTAAAACAAGCATAATAAAGTTATAATATTGCTTACAACAAAACAGGAATGTTGCAATTATTATTATTACCACTTGAATACCGGTTGTTATTATTTAATTTAAATAATAATTTAGATAGTAGCGTCCATTACATATGCAGTTTAATTTATCGATAAGGAAAACTATGTGATGCGTCATCTTAGCACTCCTGAGAGAAGCCTCCTGCCATGCAGACACACGCGATTAATCGCGCGGGGCGACATGTCGCGGTCCATTCGCAGTATTTTTAGAAGTAATCGCGTGTGTCTGCAGGAGGCTTAAAGTTATTATTCTGCATTTTAGGTACGGAAAAGGACAGAGCAGTTTGACTGAAATTGTGCACGTTGTGACAAAAAAATGACACCGTTGTCATTTTTTTTTTATTTTTTTTTTTATTCTCACTTCTCGAGTGGCGACCACGGACCAGAGGACGCAGCGTAGGTAGGCCTCCCACTAGGTGGACCGAAAACATCGTGAGAGTCGCAGTCAACCGATGGATGCAAGTGGCGAATTGTCGTTCGCCGTGGTGGTCTAAGGGGGAGGCCTATATTCAGCTGTGGACGTCTTGCGGCTGATGATGATGATTCACATCACTGCTTACCTTCAGACGAGAAAGAGGTCAGATAATCTTTTCCAAATAACGGTTTTCTTTTGTTATATCGGCTAAGTTATTGATACCCACTAACTTTCATCATTTACATTTTGTCACAATACACAACAAACTCAAATAAATATATTATTAACAAAGCGCTACTAAAAGCCTAATTTCTCTTTCTGTGACGTTAATTAATTAATGCATGCATAAACTGAAATAGAATTGAATGGTTTGTGGTCAGTGAGCGGTGCGTCATTTTAGCGCTCTCACCTTTTTTGCGGGTTTTACAAACATTTATCATTTGGATATAAAAACCATAATATTACTGTGAGTATGCGGAAACTAAAAATGTTACGCCTAATCAGTGATAAATTAGTCACATTCTCGTTTTCAGTGGTATTAGGCGGAACTTTAATGTCATACGAGTACCTTAGTTTATTGCATTGTTGGATTTAGAAAATTTTTAAAAAAATAATAAAAAAACTTGACGCTCAACTGTGTCACGAGATTGTCTAAACAGAGTAGGTACTGCAGCATTAAGACGCAATGGACAACCGAAAGAAAAGGTGGCCATTGTGGCCAACCTCATTAGCCGACCATGACATGTTTGGCTGTCGGAAAGAGACAGAGCTATACAAGTCGTCTAGCGCCATCTCATTCCCTGAGCAGAACCACTCACGCTTTAAGATGTCATGATAGGCCACCAGGCCACCAGGCCACCAGGGTGGTTTTTAATCAATATGAGTCTGACAGACCCTTTCTGCTCCCTTAAGAGGACTAAATTGATGATTTAATACCGCAAAAAATAAACGTTGAACTACTATTATATCAAGTCTGTAACCCCAAAGAGTTTTAGACATTTGTCACATAGAGGTGGCCCAGGTCCCAGCAGTGGGAACATTTTTAGACTGATAATTAACATTTCGCCAGTTGTTAAATTTTCCAGTCAAGATTTTGACTTTGTTTTTTTTTTAAACGTTGCCCTCATTATGGATTTCTTCCTATGTCGTGGGTGCGTTTACAAACATAGAAACTCACATACACAAACACCCAGACCCGGAACAACTATGAACCCGCGACACGCTGCAAAGCAGTCCAATCTCTCAACCACTGCGCTAACAGTGCCGTAAGATATAAGTTGACATGATCATTAATGAGTTATTGTGTTGATTTTTTTTTTATTTCTATTGACATTTCGTTTAAAGTAACTTAAGTAACTATATTAACATTTCTCAATTTAAGTTGGACATAAATTTAATTATTCAATTTAAACTGCCAATAAAGAAAATAATAATGGAATAAAATGTAAATTGCATGAAATTTAAGATATTAAGGGCAGGTGAATGGAAATAATTTGAAAAGCTTGTAAAAGGCTGCTAAGTCATAAGTACCTACCTGCCTACCAACATAAAGTGCGCTCTACACTCGCGGCTCGCGGCGCGAACGACCGCGAACGCCCGCGAACACTGCGAAACGCGAGTGTAGATGTTGTTCGCGCATCGCGTTCACGCTTCGCGGCGTTCCCCGATCAGTGTCGGTTTTTGCCCCGCTTCAAAGGGTTTGCGGCGCGCGAACGCATCCAACAAGACTGTGACTTTGCGAGTGTGGAGGGACAAAGTTCGCGCATGGATCACTGCGTTATTCACAGCGCGACTTCACACGCGAGTGTAGAGCCGGCTTAAGATAACACGAAAGATGTAAACACTTAGTTCACAAATAAACGCTCTTCCTTTGACTTTGAGAACTGTGTGGTCACATCTATCGAGTCAACAAATGCGTCATTTTAGCGCTCCATCATAAACATCATCTGTGACACTTTGCCACCGTGCACGACTTTAGCGCCATCTAGCGTTCACAACCATGTTGGCTCTGACCGTTCTGATTAGAAACAGTTTGTTTTGCAAATCACTTGGCGATGGCGATCCATCGGCACTGAATTAAATTAAATAAATGTAGGCAAAATGTATTCTGTAAGAAAAATATTGAATGCAGGATTTAAGGACGTATATGCAAAAATGACAAGTTGAGAATTGAACTACTACATAGACACAAGTCACACACACAAGCGTTAGCGTGTTAGCTGCGGGAATAAATAGTCAAGTGAACTAATTTTGATACGATGAAAATTGTATTTTTTTTTAAGTAATATGTACTTGTTGGCTAAGATGAAACCTCACCTGCAAACTTGATGGAGTGACCTGAAGATCTACTTCCTACTGGAACTCCACGACGGATCAAACTACATGTGTCGAGTTTGGGCTCGTTTTGTTAGTTATGAGGTGACCTTACCTCCTGCCTTGATGACGTGACCTGAAGGGCTACTTCTGTGACTCCTACTGGAACTCCTCGATGGATCGAACTAGATGTGTCGTGTTTGGGCTCGTTTTGTTAGTTATGATGAGATCATTCCTCCGGACTTGAGGGACTGACCTGAAGGTCTACTTCTGTGACTCCGACTGGAACTCCTCGACGGATCGAACTAGATGTGTCGTGTTTGGGCTCGTTTTGTTAGTTATGATGAGATCTTACCTCCAGATTTGATGGAGAGACCTGAACGTCTACTTCGGTGATTGTAACTGGAACTCGGCGACGGATCGAACTAGATGTGTCGTGTTTGGGCTCGTTTTGTTAGTTATGATGAGATCTTACCTCCGGACTTGATGGACTGACCTGAAGGTCTACTCCTGTGACTCCTACTGGAACTCCTCGATGGATCGAAATAGATGTGTCGTGTTTGGGCTCGTTTTGTTAGTTATGATGAGATCTTACCTCCTGACTTGAGGGACTGACCTGAAGGTCTACTTCTGTGACTCCTACTGGAACTCCTCGACGGATCGAACTAGATGTGTCGTGTTTGGGCTCGTTTTGTTAGTTATGATGAGATCTTACCTCCAGACTTGATGGAGTGACCTGAACGTCTACTTCGGTGATTGTAACTGGAACTCGGCGACGGATCGAACTAGATGTGTCGTGTTTGGGCTCGTTTTGTTAGTTATGATGAGATCTTACCTCCGGACTTGATGGACTGACCTGAAGGTCTACTCCTGTGACTCCTACTGGAACTCCTCGATGGATCGAAATAGATGTGTCGTGTTTGGGCTCGTTTTGTTAGTTATGATGAGATCTTACCTCCGGACTTGAGGGACTGACCTGAAGGTCTACTTCTGTGACTCCTACTGGAACTCCTCGACGGATCGAACTAGATGTGTCGTGTTTGGGCTCGTTTTGTTAGTTATGATGAGATCTTACCTCCGGACTTGATGGAGTGACCTGAACGTCTACTTCGGTGATTGTAACTGGAACTCGGCGACGGATCGAACTAGATGTGTCGTGTTTGGGCTCGTTTTGTTAGTTATGATGAGATCTTACCTCCGGACTTGATGGACTGACCTGAAGGTCTACTCCTGTGACTCCTACTGGAACTCCTCGATGGATCGAAATAGATGTGTCGTGTTTGGGCTCGTTTTGTTAGTTATGATGAGATCTTACCTCCGGACTTGAGGGACTGACCTGAAGGTCTACTTCTGTGACTCCTACTGGAACTCCTCGACGGATCGAACTAGATGTGTCGTGTTTGGGCTCGTTTTGTTAGTTATGATGAGATCTTACCTCCAGACTTGATGGAGTGACCTGAACGTCTACTTCGGTGATTGTAACTGGAACTCGGCGACGGATCGAACTAGATGTGTCGTGTTTGGGCTCGTTTTGTTAGTTATGATGAGATCTTACCTCCGGACTTGATGGACTGACCTGAAGGTCTACTCCTGTGACTCCTACTGGAACTCCTCGATGGATCGAAATAGATGTGTCGTGTTTGGGCTCGTTTTGTTAGTTATGATGAGATCTTACCTCCGGACTTGAGGGACTGACCTGAAGGTCTACTTCTGTGACTCCTACTGGAACTCCTCGACGGATCGAACTAGATGTGTCGTGTTTGGGCTCGTTTTGTTAGTTATGATGAGATCTTACCTCCAGACTTGATGGAGTGACCTGAACGTCTACTTCGGTGATTGTAACTGGAACTCGGCGACGGATCGAACTAGATGTGTCGTGTTTGGGCTCGTTTTGTTAGTTATGATGAGATCTTACCTCCGGACTTGATGGACTGACCTGAAGGTCTACTCCTGTGACTCCTACTGGAACTCCTCGATGGATCGAAATAGATGTGTCGTGTTTGGGCTCGTTTTGTTAGTTATGATGAGATCTTACCTCCGGACTTGAGGGACTGACCTGAAGGTCTACTTCTGTGACTCCTACTGGAACTCCTCGACGGATCGAACTAGATGTGTCGTGTTTGGGCTCGTTTTGTTAGTTATGATGAGATCTTACCTCCAGACTTGATGGAGTGACCTGAACGTCTACTTCGGTGATTGTAACTGGAACTCGGCGACGGATCGAACTAGATGTGTCGTGTTTGGGCTCGTTTTGTTAGTTATGATGAGATCTTACCTCCGGACTTGAGGGACTGACCTGAAGGTCTACTTCTGTGACTCCTACTGGAACTCCTCTACGGATCGAACTAGATGTGTCGTGTTTGGGCTCGTTTTACTAGTTATGATAAGATCTTACCTCCAGAATTGATGGAGTGACATGAACGTCTACTTCGGTGATTGTAACTGGAACTCGGCGACGGATCGAACTAGATGTGTCGTGTTTGGGCTCGTTTTGTTAGTTATGATGAGATCTTACCTCCAGACTTGATGGAGTGACCTGAAGGTCTACTTCTGTGACTCCTACTGGAACTCCTCGATGAATCGAAATAGATGTGTCGTGTTTGGGCTCGTTTTGGTAGTTATGAGGTGACCTTACCTCCTGCCTTGATGGGGTGACCTGAACGTCTACTTCGGTGATTGTAACTGGAACTCGGCGACGGATCGAACTAGATGTGTCGAGTTTGAGCTCGTTAGCTCTGAAAGTTATGCCACTGGCACTATGCACAAATAATATTGACGAAGGGAATTCATACTAATTATCAAAAGTATATAAAACAGTATACGTTCAGATCAGCTCATCAATTCCGGCGATAAGATCTCACCGAGTTCCAGTAACAATCACCGAAGTACACCTTCAGGTCACTCCATCAAGTCCGGAGGTAAGATCTCATCATAACTAACAAAACGAGCCCAAACTCGACACACCTAGCTCTACTCGTCTCTTAGTTCCAGTAGCAGTCTTCGAAGTACACCAGCAGGTCTCTCCATCAAGTCCGGAGGTAAGGTCTCAACATAACTAACAAAACGAGCCCAAACTCGACACATGTAGTTCGATCCATCGAGGAGTTCCAGTAGGAGTCACAGAAGTAGACCTTCAGGTCAGTCCCTCAAGTCCGGAGGTAAGATCTCATCATAACTAACAAAACGAGCCCAAACACGACACATCTAGTTCGATCCGTCGAGGAGTACCAGTAGGAGTCACAGAAGTAGACCTTCAGGTCAGTCCCTCAAGTCCGGAGGTAAGATCTCATCATAACTAACAAAACGAGCCCAAACACGACACATCTAGTTTGATCCGTCGAGGAGTTCCAGTAGGAGTCACAGAAGTAGCCCTTCAGGTCACGTGATCAAGTCCGGAGGTAAGGTCTCAACATAACTAACAAAACGAGCCCAAACTCGACACACCTAGCTCTACTCGTCTATTAGTTCCAGTAGCAGTCTTCGAAGTACACCAGCAGGTCTCTCCATCAAGTCCGGAGGTAAGGTCTCAACATAACTAACAAAACGAGCCCAAACTCGACACATGTAGTTCGATCCATCGAGGAGTTCCAGTAGGAGTCACAGAAGTAGACCTTCAGGTCAGTCCCTCAAGTCCGGAGGTAAGATCTCATCATAACTAACAAAACGAGCCCAAACACGACACATCTAGTTCGATCCGTCGCCGAGTTCCAGTTACAATCACCGAAGTAGACGTTCAGGTCACTCCATCAAGTCCGGAGGTAAGATCTCATCATAACTAACAAAACGAGCCCAAACACGACACATCTAGTTCGATCCGTCGAGGAGTTCCAGTAGGAGTCACAGAAGTAGACCTTCAGGTCAGTCCCTCAAGTCCGGAGGTAAGATCTCATCATAACTAACAAAACGAGCCCAAACACGACACATTTAGTTCGATCCGTCGCCGAGTTCCAGTTACAATCACCGAAGTAGACGTTCAGGTCACTCTATCAAGTCTGGAGGTAAGATCTCATCATAACTAACAAAACGAGCCCAAACACGACACATCTATTTCGATCCATCGAGGAGTTCCAGTAGGAGTCACAGAAGTAGACCTTCAGGTCAGTTCCTCAAGTCCGGAGGTAAGATCTCATCATAACTAACAAAACGAGCCCAAACACGACACATCTAGTTTGATCCATCGAGGAATTCCAGTAGGAGTCACAGAAGTAGCCCTTCAGGTCACGTGATCAAGTCCGGAGGTAAGGTCTTAACATAACTAACAAAACGAGCCCAAACTCGACACACCTAGCTCTACTCGTCTATTAGTTCCAGTAGCAGTCTTCGAAGTACACCAGCAGATCTCTCCATCAAGTCCGGAGGTAAGGTCTCAACATAACTAACAAAACGAGCCCAAACTCGACACATGTAGTTCGATCCGTCGAGGAGTTCCAGTAGGAGTCACAGAAGTAGACCTTCAGGTCAGTCCCTCAAGTCCGGAGGTAAGATCTCATCATAACTAATAAAACGAGCCCAAACACGACACATCTAGTTCGATCCGTCGCTGAGTTCCAGTTGCAATCACCGAAGTAGACGTTCAGGTCACTCCATCAAGTCTGGAGGTAAGATCTCATCATAACTAACAAAACGAGCCCAAACACGACACATCTAGTTCGATCCGTCGAGGAGTTCCAGTAGGAGTCACAGAAGTAGACCTTCAGGTCAGTCCCTCAAGTCCGGAGGTAAGATCTCATCATAACTAACAAAACGAGCCCAAACACGACACATCTATTTCGATCCATCGAGGAGTTCCAGTAGGAGTCACAGAAGTAGACCTTCAGGTCAGTCCCTCAAGTCCGGAGGTAAGATCTCATCATAACTAACAAAACGAGCCCAAACAAGACACATCTAGTTCGATCCGTCGAGGAGTTCCAGTAGGAGTCACAGAAGTAGACCTTCAGGTCACTCCATCAAGACAGGAGGTAAGGTCTCATCATAACTAACAAAACGAGCCCAAACACGACACATCTAGTTCGATCCGTCGAGGAGTTCCAGTCGGAGTCACAGAAGTAGACCTTCAGGTCAGTCCCTCAAGTCCGGAGGTAAGATCTCATCATAACTAACAAAACGAGCCCAAACACGACACATCTAGTTCGATCCGTCGAGGAGTTCCAGTCGGAGTCACAGAAGTAGACCTTCAGGTCAGTCCCTCAAGTCCGGAGGTAAGATCTCATCATAACTAACAAAACGAGCCCAAACACGACACATCTAGCTCTACTCGTCTATTAGTTCCAGTAGCAGTCTTCGAAGTACACCAGCAGGTCTCTCCATCAAGTCCGGAGGTAAGGTCTCAACATAACTAACAAAACGAGCCCAAACTCGATACATGTAGTTCGATCCATCGAGGAGTTCCAGTAGGAGTCACAGAAGTAGACCTTCAGGTCAGTCCCTCAAGTCCGGAGGTAAGATCTCATCATAACTAACAAAACGAGCCCAAACACGACACATCTAGTTCGATCCGTCGCCGAGTTCCAGTTACAATCACCGAAGTAGACGTTCAGGTCACTCCATCAAGTCCGGAGGTAAGATCTCATCATAACTAACAAAACGAGCCCAAACACGACACATCTAGTTCGATCCGTCGAGGAGTTCCAGTAGGAGTCACAGAAGTAGACCTTCAGGTCAGTCCTTCAAGTCCGGAGGTAAGATCTCATCATAACTGACAAAACGAGCCCAAACACGACACATCTATTTCGATCCATCGAAGAGTTCCAATAGGAGTCACAGAAGTAGACCTTCAGGTCAGTCCCTCAAGTCCGGAGGTAAGATCTCATCATAACTAACAAAACGAGCCCAAACACGACACATCTAGTTCGATCCGTCGAGGAGTTCCAGTAGGAGTCACAGAAGTAGACCTTCAGGTCACTCCATCAAGACAGGAGGTAAGGTCTCATCATAACTAACAAAACGAGCCCAAACACGACACATCTAGTTCGATCCGTCGAGGAGTTCCAGTCGGAGTCACAGAAGTAGACCTTCAGGTCAGTCCCTCAAGTCCGGAGGTAAGATCTCATCATAACTAACAAAACGAGCCCAAACACGACACATCTAGCTCTACTCGTCTATTAGTTCCAGTAGCAGTCTTCGAAGTACATTTCAGGTCACTCCATAAAGTCCGAAACGAAATATGAAATTTATAAGTACATATAAGAAACTGTGAATAAAATCTTACCTTGGTTGTCCGTAGTCCGTGCAGAATGCGTGAAGGATCAAGTTTGTTAGGTCAAATATTTTGTATTCGTACAGCGATCTTTTCCTATACGAGGAGCTGCTTACAAGCGTCACAGTGTCCACTCACGACGGCGGCCGAGCGCAGACTAATATTTCATTACAAATTTTTGTGCAATAAATCAAGACAGTGACCAGTAAAATAACCCTTATTTCAATCCAATAAGAATCACGTGTTACCGCTAAATATGTGAAAAAATAAGACTCAATTTTTTTGTTTTCTGAGCGTATTGTAACATTTTGTTAGTTTTTTTTTTGCTACCTTTTTGAGTTGAACATGTCTGCTTACATAAAATATTTTTAAATACATAAATTCATGTTATTTAATAAAAGAAAAATGTCCCTAAATTCAGTACGATTTCGTCAAATTTGTGTGAAGAGGTAACGTAAATTACTTTTTACAATATTATAAACCAAAATTTTCGAATAAAAAATTGCTACCATTTGAAGATTTAGGAGTAATCTATCTGTGGTAATTATTAGTTACATTTGGTTTTGTATCATTTTGCCGCAAAATGTACCGAAAAACTGCTTATTTTCGTCAGATTCGTAAACGCGTCCTTAAAGATTATGATGTTATTTGCTTTTTCTTCACGGCAGCTGTCCATTTCCTGCATTGTTCATTTTTCCAAGAGGCGCTTGGGAATCAGTTTTATAACTTCTGCCACCTTCTGCCAGTATTCTTGCAGTTTACAACACAACAACTGCTGTAACCTATTGTTGTTGGCGGAATAATAAGTAAGATTATACAAAAATACGTAGGTATAGATAATGTCTAACAGATTGACGGCTCAAAGTACCAATGACAGAGCCAATATCATTTCTACTTTTCGCCACCATGAGCGCTGCAATCGATTAGTATAGATACCGGCACGGTTCTTGAGCGCTCGGCGTAAGAGTGGGGATCGCTTTGCGCATCGTACACTTATCGACAAATGAAACGCACAATAAAACAAATAAAATGCACAAAACAACGAATCCCGAGTGGCGGCTATGACGCGATGCGCTACGGCACGCTACGCGGGCCAATCACTACACTTTCCCCGCCCCCGTTCCTCACTTCATCTACCAAAGGGACCTAATAACTCACTTCTGCGCAGGTGAAGGTCAGCGCTCAAGATCCATGCCGGTAACTGTACCCCCACCTAGTACTTCGCACCCAGCGAATTGTGACGTAGACTCTGATTGCTTAGCGGGATTTACATGTTTTTAAACGATCATTAATTATTAGTTTAGATTTCAAAACATGTGACTTGTTAGCTAGGTCGAGTTGTGGTTATGATTTTATGACTATTAATGATACTTAAGTTCCAATCGTTTGTAATAAAACAGGCACGTGACTAAAAGAATATAAATGTGAATCAAATAGGTAATTAATTTGCATACCTAACACATGTTCTCAGGATGTTCCTAAATCGCTTAAGGGTGCTCCCACATTTATCGACGCGGAATCGGCTTAAGCCGGTCAAGAAAAACTTCATGTCAACGTAATAAGGGTGTTACTAATGCCATTCGCATCGGATCGCGTCGTCCGAGCCGAGCCGATGCGAATGGCATTAGTAACAACCCTAAACCACTTCCGATTTTGATGATTTTTGATAGGTGCAAAGAATTTTTATTCAATAATACCTTAACAGCTATAGCGCCAAAGCGATGTTTCTACCAAATATTAAAAATAATAGTACTTAACATAGAATCAATGAAAATAAATAAGAATTGAAATGCCCATAAAAACATACCATAAAACTCCGTTAAAACATTCAAAACATCATTAAATCATTCAAAATTCATTACATTTGTATTGTGTTGTGTTGTGACTGTATTTGATTGTAGTATTTGCATTGTTTTATTTTATGTTATGATTTGTAATTGGTCCTTGTTAAATAAAAATAATTGTAATGATGATGATTCATCATTACGATGGGAGATGGTTAAAGGTCAGTTAAAGGCTACTTTTATTAAGGAGGGGGGGGGGGCAGCGTCTTACAGGGGGTTGGAAGATGTTAACGTAATTTGTGAGATTAGCAAGAATTATAGGACAACTCAAACTCTGGAAATTAATAATCTATCATGTTTACAATCTTGAATACCGGTTTGTTACTAATCTACGACCAAATTCAGTCAGCGAGACTGTCTCATCAGCAGGGCTATCTATTGGCTAATTTGATAGTCACTGACCAGCGGTTGTCCACTGAACTTGGATGGCTTGATACCTGTTAGGGTGCTCCCACATTTATCGACGCGGCTCGGCTCGGACGACGCGATCCGATGTGAATGGCATTAGTAACACCCTTTTTACGTTGACATAAAGGTTTTCTTGACCGGCTTAAGCCGATTCCGCGTCGATAAATGTGGGAGCACCCTAAGTTGAGTAGTGGAGTGCCTCAAGAGCGTTAGAATAGTTGATTTTAGGGAACATTCACATTTATCAGTTTCATTGCAAATGCAAGATCCAATACGAAATTTACCGTTTGACAAATATTTGTTAATCACCCTAGGTATAGACACCGATATACGCAATAGCTGCAGGTAATCGTGACTGTGTTGTTATCTTAAGGTACATACTTACAATAACATAATCACATATAGTAATTTTTGCACAAATTAGTCAGGTATGTAATACGTTTTTTAGGGTCAATGACCATATAAATGACTAATAAAATAGGCAATAGTTAAAGAAGGAAGTTATCAGACATGCGGGCAGTCGGGCCAGCGTCCTATTGATTATTTAATTGGTTCTAAATTCAATAAGTTGTTCACACATTCTTAGAGAAGCGGTAGTTACAACCTTGGAGTCTTTCAAGTCAAGACTGAATAAGTTTTTAACCGACTTCAAGAAAAGGAGGTTGTTTTTCTTATACATATAACTACTTAGTAAAATCTTCAAATGAGTCCTCCCACCCAGGGCAGGCTGGGAGGCCGTCAGACTTGTACTGACTAAAATCCACGGTGTCCTTTAATAGCCGGTTACGTTCGGGAGGCACGAAACAGGCTCAGGAACTACTGGGTCGAATGAAAACATCTTTTTTTGTTCATCATCATCATCAGCCTATAAATGTTCCCACTGCTGGGACACAGGCCTCCTCTCTGTGAGAGGGAGTGGGCCATAATGCACCACGTGGGCCCAGTGCGGGCTGGTAGATGTCACATGTCTTCGAATTTTTTGGTTCTAGGACATGCCGGTTTCCTCACGATGTTTTCCTTAACCGTTTTGAGAGCGCAGAGTGGTGTTGAAATAAATTACACAAAGTAATGCGCCTGGCTCTGGGTTCGAACCCACGAACTACAACTCGTAAGTCGGGGTCGATACCACTGGGCCACCACTGTTCTCCTTTCCTCTCGTTTTTTTTGTTGGATAGTGCATTTATCGAGGAAGTTTATATACAGGGTGACTTTTTTACCACCGTCCAAAATTTTTCTAGGCATTAGGTATCAATCACTAACCCCATTTTTGAAAACAAATCGATACCATAAATTTTCATATTAAATCATTTTCTCATCGCTCTGCGTGGTCACCAAGCTAAACGTTAATAATACTACACATATTAAAATTTGGATGGTGACTGAAAAATCACCCTGTATAGGTTATACATATAACATGCTCCACCTCAGCTCCTCAGTTATAGAACGCTACGTCAGTAGCAGAGGAGCCACGCAGGTGAAACCAAATGGAGCAGCTAGTAATGATAAAATTCTAAAGCACAGGCCTGTAGGGTTCCCAAAGGTGACTAAATTAACACTCGAGGGTGGCTAAATCCTCTATATAAAAGAAAAACTACAAGGGAACAGTGTATAAAACGGGGATGTTAATAATCGCGAGGTATAATGGGGACACACACTCTTTAGGCATACTTAAGCGCCATCAGGACGTCATTTGCAAGCGGCCAGACGCAAATGGCGTCCTGTTGGCGCTTGTGCTACGTTAGTTTTGTGTTAAGTTTGCCTTAGGTGTGTGATTTCCCGTCATACTTCGCGTCCCCGTCTTATACACTGTTCCCCTACACATAAATAGTTACATAACTCCCTCGTGTCGACACCTCGATAGTAATGACCTCTCACACTGTCAGCCGTGTTCGTCAGTCAATGTCATGAGAACCGCGTGCTTGTCGTGTGAATGGGCCTTTATTTTAAAGGACAATTATTTGCAATCAGTTTAACTTGCAAGGGCATATAATGTTCGTATTGCTGGGACACAGGCCACATATCTGTTAGAGTGGGTTGTAATACTAAGTAAAAAACCGGCCAAGTGCGGGACTCGCCCATGAAGGGTTCCGTAGTAGCAAGCATAGATTAGGGATATACTTAATTATATTGAGATTTGTATCACAAACAATAAAAATAACTGGTTTTCATAATGTTTCTATGAATGCCAAAGTTATATTTGCGGTTTTTGAAAATCTCAAAAACTGCTAACTGTATCTCATCCAAACCAATTTTCGTTGGAAGTTTTTGTTGAGGTCTACATTATAATTTTTTTTTAGTTTTATCATTTTCTTATTTTAGAAGTTACAGGGGGGGGGGGGCACATTTTACCACTTTGGAAGTGCCTCTCGTGCAAACTGTTCAGTTTAGAAAAAAATTATATTAATAAAAGTAACCTCAATATAATTTTTAAAGACCTATCCATGGATACCCCACACGTATGGGTTTGGTGAAAAAAATTTTTTGAGTTTCAATTCTAAGTATGGGGGGCACCCCAAAATTTGTTTTATTTTTATTTTTGTGTGAAAATCCTAATGCGGTTTACATAATACATCTACCTACCAAGTTTCAACAGGCTAGCTCTTATACTTTCGACAAAAACTGGCTGTGACATACGGACGGACAGACAGACAGACATGACGAATCTATATGGGTTCCGTTTTTGCCATTTGGCTACGGAACCCTAAAAATGAAATTATTGTATCTTCTGTCAAATAGTACCCAAATTGTAAGTTTATTTGAATTCTTGAGATTCTGTAAAATCTCGTTCTTCTTTTTCCGCTTAATCTTTTGAGATAAAGCTCCATCTTAAGACGCGGACTGACTACGATTTTAATCGCTTATGACCGCGTAAACTATTGTCACCACTATGGAGCGTCAATAAGATTGAAAATTGAAAAAATGACATTTGTGTTGAAATGTGACGTAAGCTGCGAATGGGCATTTATTTTACTGCTTTTCTTTAGATTATTTAAAATATAGACATAAAATTAAATAATGGTTCGGTTAAAGTTTAAAAAAAATGGAAAACCTACTAAATTCTTAAAAAAAAAAACTGTTGTTATCGCTGGAAATACAGAGATCTTCAGACGTCAAAGTTTATTTTTGTGCTACAACTTCCCAATTTTTATTGGGAATATCAAACTCTTATTTATTATTCTGTTCGGTTTAAATTCTTCTTTATACCCTTCTCTGTTCACTGTATTTTTCGCGTTGCTTATTTTTATTACATTACGTCATACTCGACGTTCTAAGAAACCAATTTTTGGGAATATGAGATAAGACCGCGCCTTAAGGGGGGAGATTTTATATTAATAATTTGTACGCGACTTATTGCTGACAAAACATAATATTTTCTATTAAACCATTTACGTCCATGCGAACAGCTCAGTAGCAAATTAGCAACCAATCCGCGAATGAGGTTCCAAACATGACTGTAAATAAGTTTTTCTCAATAAACTCTGTGAAAAGAACTTGGTGCAGTTTTTTTAAAAGACAATCAGCGGCTGCCGCCTAACATTAGAGTATAGACTCTACTAGTATTACGCTAATTCGGAAGTTGATTGTCCTCAGCTGCGAGTGTGATTTGTCCTCACTAGAGGTCGCCCTGTTCGCTTTGTTTGCGCTATCGTAGTCAAGATTAGCTCACGATTGTAACTTATGCAACATCGGACGCATTGTCATTGTGACGATGGTTCTCAGAGCCTTGACAGAGGTCTGGAATTAAATTCCTGCTACGCTGACGTTGTCGGCAGCGTACGTCGTTAGCCCCTTCGTGCACAAGGCGACGCAAGTCTCTGATACTTTACGACTTTAGTATCCAGGTGTCGCAATACAAATCCGTAGAGGTTCGTTTCACAGGCACAAGTCAATAGATACTAAAAGTCGCGAGGTATCGGAGATTAGCGTTGCCTTATGTGCGAAGGGGCTTAGCGTACGTCTGTCGCGTACCAATATACTCTTTGTGCTCAGTCGGTGGTAGAGACTATTAAATAGATAGCAGCGCGCGATGTGACAGAGATGTGAACTAACTGGGGACTCGCGGAGTAACGTCCGTCATACGTGTCAAGTTTAATATGCACCACAACCTTTATTTAAGTACCTACTTATTTAGGTTTTATTTAATCTTCTTAATATTGCTGTTCGTTAGTCTCGCTAAAACTCGAGAACGGCTGGACCGATTTGGCTAATTTTGGTCTTGAATTATTTCTTAAAGTCCAGGGAAGGTTTAAAAGGTGAGGCGGTACGAAGTTTGCCCGGTCAGCTAGTCTTCTTATATATAAAAATCAATTGCTGTTTGTTAGTCTCGCTAAAACTCAAGAACGGCTGGACCGATTTGGCTAATTTTGGTCTTGAATTATTTGTGGAAGTCCAGGGAAGGTTTAAAAGGTGAGGCGGTACGAAGTTTGCCCGGTCAGCTAGTTTTTAATAAAAAACAAACAGAAAATGTTTATCAAAATATCTAGTAGGCAGATGTAATGCCCCAAATAATGTGTTCATTATGGAGCGCTGTCATCGCACACAGCGTATCATTGTACTAATGTGTCATTCTCTACAATCAATTAACAACTAACTGTTAAGTGGTTTCAACTATTAAATTAGAATAAACATTAACAACACCCGTATATGACGTCAGCTAAGTAATAGGAAGTATGTCCCGGATTGTTATGGAGGAGCTCGTTGATCTTGAACAGTAAGCCGCGCTTGCTGAGGTTTTTCTGTGGATGGGTGACCAATTGACCGTCTGTCATAGCAATTTAGACTTTGGTCTAAGTGGCGACCGGTGTGGCAGGCGGCGCGAATAAGATATTAATTACTTTGTACGTTCGCGGATTCGAAATTGAATGCGCTTCGTGGCGTGTTTGAAACATTTTTAAACATTCTCCTCGATCTGATTTTACTGCTCGCCGCCCCGTACTAAGTCAGCGCTCACAATGACGCTGTGCAGGTCGTGAACGGGCTCTTAGGGTCAATTCACACCGAGACGCTAGGCTGCGCGCATATTTCAAATTTTCAATAGAGCGACTCAAAATCTAAGTTTATTTGCTACACGAAAAGGTACTTTTCCAGTATCGTCACGCCACGTCGCGTCGCGTCTCTGTGAACTAGCCCTTAAAGACACAATCAAATATTTATTTAGTTGGTGGTTTCACAAATAGTCGTACGGAACTCTAACAAAAAGGGCGTGCTCAATAGGAGCACGTTAACAACAACTCAATTTGAAACAAAGAAATATAATCGTTACAACTTGTAACAATTTTTATCTACAGTCTATTGTAAAATAACTTTTATTAGCTTTATTATATCACTTTTAGGATCATACATAGGTAATTATTGTAAATAATAAAAATAATTAATGTACCTATTCAAATTCCAGCACGAGCGGTTTTTGCTAACACCTTTTTTAAATGATTTTTTGTGGAATGAAAATAAATAATTATATGTGTTACTAGTTCATCAAATATTCAGTTTTTTTTAATAGGTTGCTCGCGGCTTTCCTCTGCCCGGCCCTTCACGGATAACAGGCATGATGGTGTGGCTTGCCATCACTATATGTATAACTAGCTTTCCCCCTGGTTTCACCCGCTGCTCCTAATAGTCGTTTTCCTCGATAAATAGACTATCCAACACAAACCGATTTTTTCAATTGGAACCAGTCCTTTCTGAGATTAGAGTGTTCGCACCTGCGTGTGAGGTTTTTTTATTTAGCGATAGATTCGCGTAGGTTCAACAGGAAAACGTATCGTTAGCGATCGCAAGCAGGTTTTACCTGAAGAGAGGAGATGCGGGCGAATGTGCGTGCTAGGGACTTAACATGTGGCGTGCGTGCGCTGTTTAATTTAGTTATGGACCATTACTATGCCTAATGGCTAATGGCAAAAAGTTTTCGAAACGGGAATATACGCAAACTCAAAAGTTGATGAAACTTGATGACTCAACGATTCAAAATCTAACTCTATTCATTTTTTTATTTTTATTTTACGATAGGTTCATGTTTGACCACTATCTCGCCTGATGGTTAGCGAAGATTTGGTCGAAAAGATACACATTTCTAATATCGTCGCGTCTCGGTGTGAACTGACCCTTAAGCTCGGTTGAGTACGGCGATGTATCGTCCTACATTTCACTCGCGACCCACAGTTTGAGAAACACTTAGATAAAAAACATTTACCAATCTTAAGACATAATATTCCATGTGTTAGCCAGCTCAGAGCTGATTGACGTAGGACTTACCTGAGATAGCATCAACTGTGTGGTACCACGAGTTTTCCTTCTCAATGTGCGTAAGTTGAATGAATGACTTGATTTACTGTTAGGTCCAGACGTCCTCGTTCTTACTCACGGTTTATGCACAAACATTATAGCTAAATTTGCCATTTAGCGAATTATGCTTTTGCTGTTCAGTCAAGTTTCGACAAAATATGTCAGTTATCATTGAGATGAAGTTATATGGAGATGCCCCGATGTTCTATACATACATTTTGCTTATACAAATATGAGTCAAACATGAGACAGAGAGTGAAATATTGGTTTGTCTCTTTCTTTCTAATGCAGTGATCATATTTGACAAAAGAGACAACAATATTTCGGTTGTTGCTCAAAATGGAATATTTTGTTGGGATATTTCCCGCAGTTACAGAAACGTGCCCATTTCGCCATTTTATGTGCCAAGTTTCGTGGTAGTTCTGCTGTCAAACAGTTGTTTACTTTTTGTTGAATTTAGATTTTTGAGTAAATTACGGAGTGTTTTCTTTTAAAAGTGCGTGTTACCATTAAGAAACAGTAATTCAAATGCCTGGATGTTCCATTGTGTCTTGTCATGCCAGGAAAAAGAAAAATCAGCCTGAATTGACTTTGTACAGGTTAGTAACAGGTTTTCATGAAAAACTACATGAAATAGAACAATTTCGGTAAAGAAATCGCTATGTGACCTTGTTTTCATGGTTAGAGTATTAATATTTGGGTTTATTTCCGCCCTACAGACAATATTTTTCATTTCTTATTTTCGTTCGTTTGTTTACAATAATAATAGTGTTGTACCGTTGCTGTAATAGTTCACGATACTAGTCCTTCGTTACACTGAAACTGTTACCAAATGATGTATGGATAAAAAAATACTAATCATTTATAGGTTTCCCAAAAATGAAAGATTGAAGAAAAAATGGTTGGACTCTAGCGGTGACGAAAAAATTTGTTCTCGAAGTAAAGACTGGCTTATGTGTTCACTTCACTTTGAAGAAAAATGTTTTAACAGAACACTTGATGTTATTAGGTTACATGAGAACTCTGTACCTACAATATTTTCGGTAAGTGTGTATTTTAATGATTGTTAAATAACAGCCTGGTTTTTTAGCCTAAGTTATATGGATAGTAATGCATATTTCATTTTTTTTTCAGACATCCAACAAAAAACAACTTCCAGAGTCATTTGTATTCTGTGAAACAAGCAACACTCAAGAATCTGATGTTTCTTGTACATCTACTGTAATAAAGGAACCATCTACCGTAATAGATGAACCATCTAGTGTAATGGAGGCACCATTGCAGTTGACCCATCAATTTGTGGGAACAGTGCCCAAAGAGGTATGTAGATGTTGAATTTTTAACCGTTTTCTGACAAACAGACGGCAGCACATCAAGCGCCACAATCTGTCAAAGACTTGTCAACTGTCACTTGAAAATAACTTTTAGCAATAAAATGCAATATGCAAATTATTTTTTAACAGTGCATAATTAAGTTGGGCACCTACGGTACTTTCACAGTTATTATGTCTTGTGACTAGATTTTGTACTGATTTATTACTATGTCTTTTGACCATTCAAAAGTGCCTGTAATTATTGGCCTAGTTGAAATAAATTTGATTTGATTTAACTATTTATCTTTTCTATTACAGGTTTTACAAACTGGAAAAAATAAAGCCTTTAAAGAAAAATACGTCAATCAACAGAAAACAATTAAACGCCTCAATGAAATAATACGAAGGAAAAAAAAATTGCTGATTTGAAGGCTGTTGTGATAGAAGACTTGACGGGACCAAAAGACTTTTTAAAAAGACAAATTAACAAGTCCAAAGGTTTACCTGTACAATCCGAATTAATCGTCAATTTTTTAAATTAACGCTAACACATAAATATATGTATAATATTTAATTACAAGCAATAGCGCAAATGTGAAAATTTTCATTTTTTTTACGTAACTACATGGATTATAATTTAATCATGGTATCTAGTCGTAATACTATTATGTAATCCTAAAAGTACTAGGGATACTAGTATCCATACTCGTTACAGTAACACTATGTTTCTTGATTGGCACAACCCTAGCATTGGCCGCCATTTTATGTGCCATGCGAACTTGTAGGTATCCACGTTTTTGGTGTAGGTATTTCCAGTCCATAGGATTATATGTCTATGTCAGTTATTCAATGGTACCGTCATACGTCAGTGGGATTATAAAATGCGTTCAATGTTTCATATTTATTTATTTCTAGACTTAAATAGGTACTTTTTGTAAAATTGTAATGTTTATAGGTACATAATTTTTAAATCTCAAACTGTGGCCATTTTTTTTTCTTTGAAAAATACTTCTACACTAAATTATTATAAAGAGGAAAACTTTGTAATGCTGGGGCTACATTAGCGGGCGAAGCTTCGTATCGCGTTGGCGCTCAAAACATCCGTTGTCGGACATACACGATGTTCTTGTCTACATTGGCGGGCGAAGATTCAGAAAGCGGCTTATGGCGAACGTTCGTTATACTAAGCTACTCGCTAGGTGTCTCGCTAGGCTCTAGGCGCTAAGCAAGCCACCTGCCTGTGCGGACGTAGGCTTTCCGAACTTTTGCCTAAAGGTAAGACCGCACTAGGCGGAACTGCACTGCAGCGGAACTACGCGACACGACGCGTCAAAATATTCTTTATAATATGAAATCATACGAGACAATACACGCACTAAGCGGCAACGGAACTGCACTGCAACCGAACTGCGCTGCATAAGTAGTTGAGCGTCGTGCAGTTCAGTAACGCTGCAGTGCAGTTCCGCCTAGTGCGGACTGCGGTCTTACCTTAAAACCTACTTAGCAACGATTTATTTATAAATTAGGTTACGAACCGTCATTTAACCTCGTTAAAAATAATTTTGATGACTATTTCGGGGAATAGACCTACCAACTACGCGAGCAAACGTATGGAACAATTTACTCAAATTCCGCGCATCTTGAGTACTTAATAACGAGTAAAGAATAATAAAAATAGTACCTACCATTTTAAAGATTTATCTGTTAACTTTAAATTGATACCAAATTCATTCAATTCATGCCATTATTTAAAGAGCTATTCCGGATTAATTACAAATGATTCCATAATTTTGCTCGCTAGTGTAGTATTGAGCGAGGTAGGTAATTCACACCGTGCCTTTCCTTCCTTATCTGAGAATATCCCATGACGTAAAGACAGGAGGAGGAAATCGTAAGATTCAGACAGTTATACCTACAAGTTGTTCATTTAGTCATCTCCATTCATCAAGAAGCTGACTGTACTGACGTCAACAATATTTCGTAAAATAAACCTCACTTGCGTCAGCCCATTTGTATCGAATTTATACCAGTTACAGCGCTTTTTTTTGTTGGGAAAATCATCAAATGAGTTTTCCCACCTTGGGCGGAAGATTTATGGCCAACTCCTGTCACAGAGTTGAGGATAGTTTCCCAGCATTGGGAACATTATAGGCTGATGATGATGAGTCATATCATTCAAGTATAGGCGTGATCATCAACCCTTAACGTAAAATTTCCTAGAGTAGAGTTCCACAACGAGCTATAGCGAAGTAACGAGTCCCACTCAAAATGATACTAGTTGCTAGGAGCTACATTTTCCAAGAAATAGTAAGATTGAAATCTACTTTAATGTACTAACACATTAATATTCAGGTCGCAGCACGTCACCGACGTTTTCTCACGAACTTGAGATGTAAAATATCTTCCTTCCTTCATATTTTGACAGTGCTATACGGTATAGTACCTCGCTGTTGCTATGACGCATGAACTATGTATAACTGATAAGATAAAGCTCGAATTCCCAAATTGTTTCCTGTCTAGCTGTCCACTGTTAGACATAGGCCTCTCCCACGCCGCTACGTCTCAAGCAGCTATGCTAGCCTATATAAGATATTTCATCGCTATTTTTTTTTAATAAATGAAATAATACCATAAAGCCTCCTGCAGACACACGCGATTAATCGCGCTGCGACAACGAGCCAAGCTAATTTCCACTCTAAAAATACTGCGAATGGACCGCTTTAAAGTACTTAAATCTAACAACAATTGAATGCCAAAGGGCTTCAGTTCAGCATAACCAGATGGCAACACAAAGTTTGCCATTATTATCGACGCTGATTTTCAGCTGCAGCCCACGAGTGCCATACGCTCGAAATAAAATACGTAAAGTACAAGATATAGGTACTGAGTCAGTGTGTATAATCAAGAAAGTACTAATATTATAATAAAACATGTAAAGTGAAAACAAATACGTGAAAATACGAATCATTGCAACAAAAACGAACAAAAACAAACAAACAAAAGACACCAGCCTAAATAAATAAATGAGACAGACGCAAAACAAATACTAATTAGCCCTAAAACCTGTTTTGCACGTTGCCACACTTCTGATCCACGCTTAGTTTAATAAAGTTTAAAGCCGGGTCCACACTTGTGTAACGTGTAATGTAATCTACCGTGTAATGTAACGCGAATTCTACGTGTGGACGGCACTACGAACGTTATAATGTAATGCTGGTACACCGTCCACACTTAGAATTCATGTTACATTACACGGTAGATTACATTACGCGTTACACCAGTCTGGACCTCGGCATAATAATAATGTGTAACGTATTCAAACGGACGTGTTCGGCTGGACACGGGATTGTCTGAACAGGTTGAAGATCCATAAGATTAAAGGACAACAATAAAGCCAAGGATACACTAGGGGACAAATGTCGCGCGACACGTGTCGCCAACTACATCGAGTAAAGTAGCGTAAGTAACATATTTAAGTAGCGCGATGTCGCCAGATATGCCCGGCGAAGTTTCGCGAAGTCGCACGACTTCGTCTGACGTCGCTGCGGACATAAGTCGCGCGTTGTCGCCATATTTGTCAGTCATCAACCGGCTTCGCTTGACATGTCGCCGATACATGTCATGGCACATTTGTCCCCTAGTGTATCCTTGGCTTTAAAGTTTCGTAAAAAGATGGAAGACGATCCATAACATTAAAGGACAGAGTTATAAATTCCTAACAAGTATAATGTCGTTTAATTCATTAAAGTTTCGTAATAAGTGTCGAGTAATGGCATGTCATAATGTCATTGTTTTTGTGTCATGTCATCACGGTGAATAGGTCTTACAAACACCTCGTCCGATCATCTTTAGTATCAAACTGCGTCGTGTGATGATTTTAGTGCGAATGATAATTATGGGGCTATAAGGAAACGCGTGGGGTGCATCCAAATTGAAGGATTGAGATCTTTGACGACATCATAATATTTATGAGGGTGTACGCCGCACGGCATTTTGTACAGACTTTGAAGTAGGTATTACTAAACCGGTTTTAATCAAACGCATAAACAGGATAAATAGGTTGAAAAAGTTATCAGAGAACATTTGAATCTTTGTATGAAATGTCAAATAGGTGCGTCCCCACAGAGCGAGGCATTTTCCGCGCGAAGCAGCTCGGTTGATGTGGACGTGTCTCGGGCGAAGCAAGTGACAGTGCTGCCGCGGTCGAGCGACCGAGCGCCCGAGTTAACCAGTGTCGGCTTTTGTTTTGCTCGCGTATATTGTTTCGTGCCTCGGTCTAAAAACAATAGACGCGTCCACACAGAGTGAGCGGCCTCGCTTGTCAGTTTCCTCGCGCAGCAAATGCCTCGCGAGGCTGCGCGCTCTGTGTGGACGCACCTAATGCCGTGTGGGTGCAAGCTGGACAAACCAACGACCACTGTTGTTCATCAGTGAGGCGATACACTACGACTTACATCAAGTATGTAAGTTGTAAACGTGAACTACAAGTAACCGAACTGGAAGAGGAATTATGCAAGGCACATAATTCAATCACCACCTTAAACTCTCTGAAAGCCAGCGAACAGGTTGCCAACACCAATAATCTGTTCAACGAGCTGATGGGAAGTGCATCGAAATTGGAGTGTGAGCAGCCCTCTGTGACCATAGACTTAACTGGGGATGATACCATTACTACCTGTCCTATTTTAACTAGTCGCATTAAAATTAAGAAGTATATTAAAATAAAAAAAAATATTAAAAAGTACAAGAAGCTTTTAAAAAGTCAAAGTGTTTACAAATATAATATTAAACTTAGGAGAGATACTATTAACTTAAAAAATCAATTAAATGTATGCAACACTAAGTTAGAAACCAGTAGGCAAATGTATGATGTTGACATACAGAACCTTCAAAAGGAATTAATGAGTAGAGAGGATTCCCTTAAGGATATCTTTTGTAAATATGAGAGTTGTCAACAAATGCTGAGTGAACGCATGCAGGAGGCTTGCGAGCTGGTGGACCTTGTGAAGTACAATGCAGAGAGGTATGAGTCGTTGACTAACAATATTACCTGTAATTGTGCTCCTGCTTCACCACCTCCCATGCCAAAGCAAGTGGTTCAAATTCCTCTCCCTATTTCAGACCAATCTATAGATACTGTAAACTCACACATTCAGAGTAATATATTAGTGTTTTCAGATAGATTAGGAACAAACTTTGGATCATTGTTAAATAACCGTTCCAATCATACAGTAGTGAACCATTGTTACCATAATCTGCATTTCAGTGACTTCATTCATAAAATACAAAACACAAAATTGGATGAGCAGTCCACTGTAGTACTTCTTCTTGGAAATAGCCTTAATGTAACGAAAAGGGACATGGTTGATGGTATTGACACCCTCCTTAAATTAAAATTAGGTAAATTAATATTGTGTGCATTTCCATATTCTGATAATTTAATTGCTCAAGACAATGATTACATTTCTAGTCTTAATAACCTGATGCATTTTTTTACATGTCGTCATAGTGACCGTTTATTGTTTTTTGATACTAACAATTTTGTTAGAGATTTTGTTGTTTTTTCTCCGGACCATATGTTCCTTCCCAGACGTAGTCAACATTTGTTAGCTACTTTGTTAGCATATAATATACACGCAGTTAATATTAGTTTAACTCAGACTAGGTTAAGTGATGAAACAGAACTATCTAGCTTTTGTAAAAATATTGCATCAGACACTTTAAACTTTTAGAGCCGACAGAAGAGAAGCATTATAATAATATTTTACTCTATCACCAGAATATAAATCGCTTCTCTGGCAAAATCCTAGACGTGGAAATGTTAATAGATAAATACCACATGGATATATTATGTTTCTGCGAAACATGGTTAAAACCAGATAGGATGTTGTTTAATGTAAATAATTTTTCAGTAGCCAGTGCGTTCAACAGATCCACTATAGGTGGTGGTACCCTGATACTTTGCAATAGCTGTCTTAGATTTAAGGAACGAAAGGATATCACTGCTTGCTCTGTTGATCGCTTATGTGAGGTAGCATGTGCAGAGGTTGAGGGCCATATTATCTTATGTGTCTATAGACCACCAGCAGCTAATTTGTCATTGTTCTTAATAACAATGGAGGAGATATTATGTAAACTCTTTAGAGATAATAAAGTAGTATTTGTTTGTGGTGACCTGAATATAGATCTGTTGCATAATTCACCAGAAAAAAGTAAGCTTCTCTCATTATTCAAATCATTTAACTTAACTTGTTTATTTAACGAAGCTACTAGAATAACCGCTACTTCAGCGTCTTGCATAGATAATGTATATACTAACTGTAAAGTGAAAGACTCTTATTTAATTAGTGGCGTTAGGTCTGACCATACTGGCCAACTTGTATCTTTTGCGTCAAACAAAAAGATTTTTTTAAATAAAACTATTAAAATAAGACCTCTTCCAAAATATAAATTAAATTCTTTTAATAATAATGTTCATAGTCACCTTTCAAACGCTAGTTTTGATTCACAAGACCCCAATATTAACTATGGCATATTATTTTCAACAGTCTGCCAAGAATTCAATAAAACCTGCCCTGTAAAAAAAGTTAAGGTCAATAAAAAGTCTAAGTTTAGTGAATGGGCTACTGCTGGAATAAGAAAAAGCAGAGATGTTTTATATAATTTATACAATGAAAAATCATTGACTTCAGATCAATCCTTTCACAATTATGTTAGAAACTATTCGAAAATTTTCAAAAAAGTCTGTGCTCAAGCAAAGTCAAAAATAATTAGCAATAAAATTAGCATTTCAAATAATAAAATTAAAACTGTATGGCAGGTAATAAACAGAGAAACTGGAAAGACACAACAGCGAGATCAGAATGAATTGTCCTTAAAAATAGACGATAAAATCATTTCTGATAAGCTAGAAGTTGCCGAGACACTAGAACACTTCTTTACTGACATTCCGTTAAACGTTACGAAATCTCTCCCCTCTTCATCTAATTTAGCTGAAGAACTTCTAATAAAACATTTTACTAAAGACATACCATCCTTTGAATTTAAATCTATTTCTATTTCTACCATTATAAATGCATTCAAAAGTCTCAATATAAAAAATACTGAAGATCTTTGGGGAATATCAGTCAAGGTTCTTGGCGAAATTATTGTTACAATAGCTCCTGTTCTCACAGACATATTTAATCAATGTTTGGACAGCGGCAAATTTCCTGATTTAATGAAACATAGCAAAGTAGTGCCAATTTTTAAAGCGGGATGTAAGAATGATCCCTCGAATTACAGGCCTATATCTGTGCTTCCAGCATTGAGTAAAATTTATGAAAAAATCATGTTGGACCAGATGCTGTCTCACTTTAACTTAAATGGAATTCTGCATAGCCAGCAGTTTGGGTTCACAAGAGGTAGGTCGACGACTGACGCTGGTGTAAAACTCATCAGTCACGTTTTGGAATCCTGGGAGAGGTCCCAGGATGCCATTGGCATTTTCTGTGACCTCTCAAAAGCGTTCGACTGCGTTGACCACAATACACTCATTTGTAAATTACACCATTACGGAATTCGTGGACGAGCTGCTGGCCTTGTTCTTTCCTATTTATCCAACAGGCAGCAAAAAGTAACTGTAAGTGGGGCGACGTCCTCCGGGTCTTTAGTGAAGATGGGCGTACCTCAAGGGTCAATTCTCGGCCCTTTTCTTTTTCTAGTTTATATTAATGATCTTCCGTACATGATGGCTAACTTATCGGATATAATATTGTTTGCCGATGACACATCGCTTATTTTTAAAGTAGATAGAAAAGATACGGATGTCTTACACGTAAATGAAAGTCTAGCTGTTCTCTCGAAATGGTTCGCAGCTAACAATCTATTACTGAATGCGAACAAAACAAAATGTCTGAAGTTCTCACTGCCTAACGTACCGCAGGTTGGTCTAAATTTAAAACTTGACGGCAAAAAACTTGATACTATTGCGGAAACTGTATTCTTGGGTATTACGATTGATTCGAAATTACAGTGGGGCGCCCACATTAGAACTCTTTCGAGCAGATTAAGCTCCGCTGCGTACGCGGTAAGGAAAATAAGGCAGCTAACTGATACGGCCACAGCTAGGTTAGTATACTTTGCCTACTTTCATAGTATTATGTCGTATGGGATTCTGCTGTGGGGATCAGCAGCAGACGTAGATTCAGTTTTTATATTACAAAAGAGGGCAATCCGTGCGATATATAAAATGGGTCCCCGTGAGTCACTTAGAGAAAAATTTAAAGAAATCGAAGTATTGACACTGCCGTCACTTTACATATTAGAGAGTATCTTATACGTACGAAAAAACCTAGGAAATTTTAAGATTAGAAGCGATTTCCATAATATTAATACACGAAGTAAACACGAAATTGTGATACCCAGATTCAGACTAGCAAAGACAAGTAAGTCGTTCGTTATAAACAGCATACGTTTTTATAATAAATTGCCCAAGTCAGTCATAGAACTAACTGACGGAAAGTTTAAAACCCACATCAAACGTGTCCTTATTAAAAAAGCATATTACAAAATTAAGGACTACGTTGAAGACAAAGATGTTTGGCAATAGTTCCTTCTGTTCATGCGGCTTCCCTGGTTCTTCAACAGTTTTATTAAAAATTAGATAGGTATATTGTCTATTAACTGCTCTGAATCACGGTACTACCTTTTTATTTTTTACTTTTATACATTTTTTTTTTCTATTGTTTTTGTGTTTGTTTTGTCTCTTTTTAATATAACTTTGGCTAATATAGCTTCTTTTTTATATAGCTTCTTTTTACTCCAGAATTGTGAATGCGAGAACATTGTTGGTTGTGTAAATTCCCAGATGCCCATTTTATCTCAATCGTCTACTTACTTTATTACGTATATATTATTATATACTTTTTTTATTTTATTATTTTTTTTGTTTTTTGTATTGCTTTTGATAAGAAGTTCCCTCTTCTTATCATACCTACGATGTTCTCTCGTGTTTATGTATTCCAAACTGTAATAATGACATTGTAAAAGCAAATATTTTAAAAGAGTAACCATGGAGTTTCTTGCCGGTTCTTCTCCATGGAAACGACCAACCCGAACCGTGCCAATTTTTTTTTTTTTTCTCGACGTTTTATAAGTGCCCATTGAGGCCTATGTAAAATAAAATATTTTGATTTTGATTTTGATTTTGAACACAAAGAGATGGATATTAAGCCGGCTCTACACTCGCGTGTGAAGTCGCGCCGTGAATTCACGCCGTGAATAACTTTGTCCCTCCACACTCGCAAAGCTTCACAGTCTTGTTGGATGCGTTCGCGTTCGCGCGCCGCAAACCCTTTGAAGCGGGCCAAAAACCGACATTGTTCGGGGAACGCCGCGAAGCTTGAACGCGAAGCGCGAACAAAATCTACACTCGCGTTTCGCAGTGTTCGCGGCCGTTCGCGCCGCGAGTGTAGACTAGAGCGCGCTTTACAAGTAATTACCCTTAATAACTCATGTTTAATGTAAGTAACGCAAATCTTAAAATATTTCTATTAGAAGGGACACGGAGTAGATAATTTATGTAACTGAAGCTTAACTTTACTTTGTGACTAAGAGAGTGATGAGCATGAATGTTGATGGATGGAGAGGAAGAGGAAGGCCAAAGAAAAGATGGATAGATTGTCTAAGGAATGATATGAAAGAAAAAGGAGTAAATGATACTGTGACGTCTGATACTGATAGGGGAGAATGGAAGAAGAAAACGTGTTGCGCCGACCCCAAGTACAATGGGGTAAGGGCAGGAAGAAGAAGAAGAAGAAGCTAAACTTTATACTTTTGCCAATTTATACTTTTGTTCTTTTTCCATCTTTAACTTTAATTGTGACTTTCTATCAATTACGAGGTATTATTGTTTAGTTTACAGAAGTACTTATGGGAAAAATTTAATTATTCTGTCTTTGAAGAGGAGATTAGTAGCAGCATCAATATTGAACGGCGTAACAAGTTCTTTCCAAGTCATAAAACTATGGGGTGCTAAGACAGGAAACCTCCACGTGCGCCCGTGGACTGGAGTTCCCTCTCGGATACGTCCGGGGGAAGACCAGTTTTTCGGGGCGGTGCACCCTGGGATGCGGGCAAAAACTCTTCCTTAGGCACTGTGTGCCTAAGGGGTCTCTTTGCCCGTATGCAAATAGCCTGTCGGGTGGACGCTCCAACGCGTGTCCCTCTGAATAGCAGAGGGCAAAGCGGCGGAGCGGGCTTGCGGACGGTGAGTAATGGGTAGCTCGCCGTCCGACCAAGGACCAAGCCCGGGTCGGTGGCGCGTGTCGTGTTTCGCGCGTGCCTTCGGAGAGTAGTCAGTAAACTGACGGGGCCCCTTATGGGGCCAAATGCCTGCTGGGGTGGCGGGCTTTTCTTAACCCAGGATACCGTGGCCCCGGAATGTAAAGGGCATCCGAAGGAACACGGGTGGATTTTAGTCAGTAAGAGTCTGACAGTCCCTTCCGCCCCACCCAGGGCGGGAGGCCTCATTAGATGATTTTACCACCTAAAAAAAAAAGCCATGAAACTATCTCACCACCGAAATTCCAAGAGGACACCGGGTTTGTGATCTCCAACTATTAGGTCTTTCACAAAATATTATTGGAAAATTCTTGGATCTTTTCAAACGATTGGATACATAAGCCACATGCAAGCACACGAACGGCAACTATAACGGGGCTGAAGAAATCGTCCTGGTTGAAATCGGTCGGATCGCATCATCATCATCATTGCAGATGTGTTAAGTTCGGTCTCTGTAGCACTATCTACTCCGCGTACATCTGACATTTCCCCATATAAGTGCAGTACAAGTTGTCTATATTGTATACGTGCTTGGAATTACAAACATTTGTGACTTATGACATATTAATTGTATTAGTTTAGGAATTTCATCTAACGTTGTAACAGCTGTTATGTCGAGTTCATTAAAAATTAAGATCCATTTACTAATTTGATATTAATATGTTTCTCTGTATTGTTAATTGCTGAACGAATTTTGATAAAATGTGACACACAGGTTGACCTGTGAACTTTGTATCATCATCATCATCAGCCTTTATATGTTCCCACTGCTGGGACACAGGCCTCCTCTATGAGAGAGGGAGTGGGCCGTAATCTTCCACGCGGGCCCAGTGGCGGATTAGTAGATGTCACATGTCTTCGAATTTTTGGTTCTAGGACATGTCGGTTTCCTCACGATGTTTTCCTTCACCGTTTTGAGAGCAGTGGTGTTGAAATAAATTACACAAAGTAATGCGCCTGGCGGGGTTCGAACCCACGACCTACAACTCGTAAGTCGAGGCCGATACCACTGGGCCACCACTGCTAACTTTGTATGTTTAGAAAAAATAAATATTAAGGAAGGCTATAGGCTATAAAACATCTCGCTAAGACCAATAGGAGCTGAGCAGCGGGGGTGAGAACACTGAGATCAGCTTCCGATAATATAACTAAACTATGAGTGTACCTACATAAGTACACTCCTACTCGCTCCATCATGTGCTAACAGTCGTGATGTTATGTTATTTAAATCACTTGAAGTGAATTACTCTTTGTACTTGACATTGATATTCAACAAGAGCGCAAGCACATGGAACTTATGGCGAATTTATTGAAATGATATACTCGATTTCACCAACACAACGACGACATCTAAACTGATGCCTAAATTATTAAAGCTGAAACTTTAATTTTTTACATATTGTGTTGGGTTTTTTATTTGCGTGAAAAAACATCAAATGAGTCCTCCCACCCAGGGCAGGGCGGGAGGGATTGTCAGACTTGTACTGATTAAAATCCACGGTGTCCTTCAATAGCTCTTTACGTTCCAGGGTCACGGTCGCTCGTTAGTCCCCGAGACGCTGACAGGCTTTGTACCTCTAAGGGGGGCCGCGTCATATTGCTGACAGCTCTCTGAGGCGCTCATGGAACACAAGGCGCCGTCGACCCGGGCATGGTCCATGGTTGAACAGCAAGTCGCCCATTACTCGCCGTCCGCATGCCCACAAAGTGCTGGGCTATGGGCATTCATTTAGGTGTCACTTAAAGTTTGTAGCGGATATATGGTAATAATTGTAATTTGCTCGATTTGAGTGCCGAGCGCAGTCACCGAACTTAAAACGAAGTAGACTGAATACCTAAACATGAGAGTACTGTTGGCGCAGTCGTTATCGACTGCGGCGCTGGTGTCGCGGGTTCTAATACCACATGGAAAAACATTTCTCAATAAGTAGACTATCCTACCCAAAAAGATTTTTTCAATTCGAACCAGTAGTTCATAAGATTAGCACGTTCAAACAAAGTTTTCAGCTATACTATTTACTGTACATATAAGTTTTGTACAATGTTGTGCCCACCCCAGTCTCTGTTGGAAACTCGGTACTCGAAGTTGTTGACTCATATTTCTATTTAGGACAAGTAGTCCAATTAGGTAGGTCCAACTTCGAGAAAGAGGTCAACCGCCGAATCCAACTCGGTTGGGCAGCGTTCGGGAAACTACGCAATGTCTTTTCGTCCGACATACCTCAGTGCCTCAAGACGAAAGACTTCAACCAATGTGTGTTACCAGTGATGACTTACGGCACCGAAACGTGGTCTTTCACTATCGGCCTCATCTCAAAGCTCAAAGTCGCTCAGCGAGCTATGGAGAGGGCTATGCTCGGTGTTTCTCTACGTGATCGAACCCGAAATGAGGAGATCCGTAGACGAACTAAAGTCACCGATATAGCCCAGCAGATTAGCAAGCTGAAGTGGCAATGGGCAGGCCATATTGCTCGCAGAGCAGATGGCCGATGGGGTCGAAAAGTGCTAGAGTGGAGACCGCGGACTAGCAAGCGCAGCGTAGGACGTCCACCAACGAGGTGGACAGACGACCTTATAAAGGTCGCCGGAAGACGCTGGATGCAGGTCGCTTCCAACCGGTATATGTGGAGATCTAAAGGGGAGGCCTTTCAGCAGTGGACATCCTATGGCTGAGATGATGATGATGATGATAAGTTTTGATGTTATGGTCATCCATCCATGTGCTAGTCTGCATAATGCAGCTGTGCTCGCTACAAGTGTAATAAAAAGACTTATGTTTAGTCAACATTGCACTGAAGCAGGGCATTGTGTTTCTTATCAAATAAGTCACATTGGAACCATGTGTTCGTATTCTGGTGTTCCCTCACAACGAGCATTTACTTGTAATGTAACGTTACAAATGCAAACATGTTACATCAATGCGCTCGACGAGCCCCATACGTTACATTACAGGCGAATGCTTGTCAGTTTGGGAGCACCTTTATGCTAACAATAGGAGAATAATGACATTATGGACTAGTTAATGCTACTGTATGAGGTGCTGGATTTGAATCCCAGGCCGTGCAGTGTTATTCGGTTTATGTATAGGAATTTTTTGATTTATAAATAACTTTATTTGAAGAAAAAAATGTGTGATATTTGCTCACGGTTTATTTATCAAACATTCGTACACCCACTCAACGTAAAACACACTACCTACACAAGTTTTTATACAAGTTTAGTTTTTTGACGCGGTCACAGAATAATTAATAGTACTATACGTACAGAAGGACTACTCCAAAAAAAAATCAAACAAATGTAAAATCTATATACGAGAGAATAAAGTACATTTTAACTGGCAGCCGTACCGCCCACCTACTTTTATAATAGCCTAAACTTCCCGTGCGCAAGCAAAAATGTACTGAATGGTTACGCCCGAGAGTTTATTTTGGTTTATCTGACGCCAACGACATTAAAAGGTTACAATGGGTCAAGCTCAATAGGGTTGCGACTTGCGAGTTCAGGCACAAATAGGTACCTATGCGTATTTTATGCATTTGCTAAATTACATTATTACCATAAATACCTATGTTCCTCAAGGAATTTTGTTTTTATCATCAGCCTATATCTTTTTGGTTTCGTCATCGATTACTACATACATTATTGATTGTTAGCACAGAATGATAATAGTAGGTACCTACGGCACCTTACGTGAGGAATAATATTTATAATAATATTATCTTTTCTACCTATTATTGTTATATTTTTGAACATTTATCTTACAAAAAAAAGAATAATATTTTTAAAAGATTTTTATCGTCTATGGCAAAATAGCCAGTCCTTATTATTTTGCACTCAACCTAGTAACCGACCAATTACTATCGCATACTGTCACAGGCTCCGCGTTGCGTGTCTTTGTAGGTAGGTAAAAAAGTGGCGCAGCGAATAACGACCGCTGACCTTGAATGCGTAGTGTGGCCATTTTCTGAGTTAGAACTTTTAAACAACAACGCAAACATCTTTCTACTTTCTACCGATCTTAATTCTTAGTACTCAGCTTAAGGTGAGTGAGAGTGTCGTCTTTTTATCTTGGTCGTCCAGTAGGCTCACCCCCCCCCCCAATTAGTATCTCGCCTCATTTCCAAACTTGTAACCTCATGATTAGGTATCATGATCAGTTAAGGCGCGGTCTTATCTCATATTCCCAAAAATTGTTTTCTTAGAACGTCGAGTATGACGTAATGTAATAAAAATAAGCAACGCGAAAAATACAGTGAACAGAGAAGGGTATAAAGAAGAATTTAAACCGAACAGAATAATAAATAAGAGTTTGATATTCCCAATAAAAATTGGGAAGTTGTAGCACAAAAATAAACTTTGTCGTCGAAGATCTCTGTATTTCCAGCGATAACAACAGTTTTTTTTTTTAAGAATTTAGTAGGTTTTCCATTTTTTTTAAACTTTAACCGAACCATTATTTAATTTTATGTCTATATTTTAAATAATCTAAAGAAAAGCAGTAAAATAAATGCCCATTCGCAGCTTACGTCACATTTCAACACAAATGTCATTTTTTCAATTTTCAATCTTATTGACGCTCCATAGTGGTGACAATAGTTTACGCGGTCATAAGCGATTAAAATCGTAGTCAGTCCGCGTCTTAAGCCCATACTTCACAAGCAGGGAGATAATTTTGTTGATCATTACTAAATATGTACTATATATTTTTTTTCTTCATAATAATATTGTGTTATTAATTTACCAAAAGCACCTAAAGCAAGAAACTTGTGCGTAACTACACGTAACGTAACAAAAATATTAAGGAGACGGAGCGCGTGCGTAACGGGTGGCGCGTGGCAGCCGTAGTGAATGGGCCACGACATAATGGCCCCGCAACTACTTGCAGTTTTATGCCTACACCGCGGAGTGAGACAGGCCTGACGCGGTTTCGCTCGTCCAAAACACAATTAACTGATTCTATTTTTTTTTTCGTTAAAGCCCTATAGGTAGTACTATTAAGTATTCTGTGTTAAAGCATACAAAAAAATGTTGTGCGTTTCGATGTGTCGGTTAGCCCTGGGGACCAATGACAGATTTAGCTGACAAAGTTCTATCAAACTTTTAGTGGGCGGTAACCAATGATATTATAAGTCATTGGCGGGAGGCTTCCGGCGACTGGGACCGTAATCAACTGACACCGCGGTCCCAGATGCCGGATGCATTTAATTTTAATGTTTGTGTTCCGTCAACTGGGACCGATCCATAAATTGAACGGAATGGTACAGTCAGACGAAAATCTTGGGACTCTTTCGTCTGACTGTACCGTTCTGGCATGAACAATAGAATTTTTTATTCATTTATGACTTGGTCCCAGTCGACGGAATACAAATATTAAAATTAAATGCATCCGGCAACTGGGACCGCGGTGTCAGTTTATTGCGGTCAAAGTCGCCGGAAGCCTCATTGGCGGTAACGATTTTTCCTATTGACAAAGAGAGGAAGGGAATATCGGAGAATTAATTTCTCCGAGAAATTAGGTCTTGATTTTTTTTTACTAATAAAGGGGTTGGTCTTGGTATATTCTATAAAAGTTTGGGAACAAAACCTTCTAACAAACGCTCCATTTGTTGTTGAAAACTGTATGAAAATCTGTGCTGTCGTTTTTGATAGTATCGAGTTCAGACAGACAGACACAGTCGGACATTGTATGATAATATTTGTAGTGACTATAAACACAGATTTCCTGTATTTTTTGCGAGTGATCTCGTAATGTCGTCCGTTGTACTGACATTATGTACGTGTGATGGAGCCAGCAAATTATGGAGTTATTTCATTGTCGTAGTAAGTGATACCATAGACAATTAAGTAGCGTTCTATGTCATTCTTGTTCAACGACCAAAAAAATACTCGTCGTGATAAAAAGACGTCATATTAAAAACAAAAATGCTTAGTTTTTAATAAAATCGTGTCATAGTATAGAAGTTTATGTGAATAGGCTATTTGACTAAAAAAATCTAATTAGTCCGTCAGTTAGATTATCAAATAATATTTGACCCGTATTTTTTCTTTTTTTACGCAAACCAAAATTGACGGAGATATGATGCTTTTAAAATTGCCAATACGTCACAATTTAGTACATTTTTTACTGAATTCTGACGTCACGAGCCCCCACTCTCGAGTCTTGATGTGTTATATTTTGGTAAATATTCATTGATTTTACATAAGAAAAAATATGTGTCCGTTATTTTTCAAAACTCTAAATGACGGACTAATTAGATTTATAATTTATTGATACTGTCAAATAGCCTATCTAGATGTGCCTATCTAAATAGGCTATTTGTATGACAGAAAAAATGCTACTTATCGTGGGGCAAAAAAAATACAAAAATATGAATTGAAAATTCAGTGATAATTTTACGATAGGTATTCCAATTTTGATACTATTTTGTTATTGGTAAAGTGGCTTTTTTAAACCCGAAGTTAGTAAGTCAGTAGGTTAAATAAATACACTTGAACTTGAATATTACATCTCAAGTTGTCAACTTGAATGTACACAGTTTTAGACAAGTCAGGGCCGGAAGTTATTGAAAGGTCATTTTAATGAATTCTTATAGAATAATACACTCACGTTTTACCAGAGTTATGTAATAGGGGGTGAGTGTGCCTAATACCATCAACAAGCGACAAGTCCAGGAAACAAAAAACACACTAGAAATATCATCCTGCATCGTGGGTACGTTTACAAACATATAAACTCACATACACAAACGCCCAGACCCGGAACAACTACTTGTAGATCATACAAATATTTGTTCCGTGCGGGGATCGAACCCGCGACACGCTGCACAGCAGTCGATCGCTCAGCCACTGCTAACTAAACTAATATTTTATATCATGAGGATGAATGGATGAATAGAATCGGATATAGGTATGTCTATTACTCTTTCACTTTTCCTCACGATGTTTTCCTTCACCGTTTTGAGAGCAGTGATCATCATCTGCCATCCTTTTCCCAACTAGGTATATTGTGGTCTGCTTCCAGTCGAACCAGATGTAGCTGAATATCAGTATTTTACATGGAGCGACTGACTATCAGACCTCCATAACTCAGTAACTGGGTAATACGATACCCCATGGTAAGACTGGTTGTCAGACGTTAGAGCTTCTGACTAACAGTAACGACTGTCAAAGATCTACAAATGACGGCCGGGACCAACGGCTTTACGTGTTTTCCGAGACACGGAGGAAACTCGCTATGACAGGTGATCGGGTCCAATACTACTTTGCCACCACTGCTCTATAATAAAATTGTATACCTATGGTTAAAGTATAATTTGTATACCATTCGTATCATTGTATAATTGGCTTCAATCTGGTTCTCGTTATAATAATGAACATACCTAACAGGTTTGTAACAACCGATATCTAATTACTTATAATGTACCTATATCACTTCTCTATGTTTATAATAATAGGTAATAATGACAGCACGGCATGGTTAGCGCAGAGTGGCCACGCACTTCACTGTTGCGCTGTTTGTGGAAGGTTCGATTCCCACATCGAACATTATCTACATAATATATTGTGTGTAATTATTTTGTTAAATGTTGCCTCACAACAACTAAGTATTTGCTACTTTTTTAACGTGGCAATATCATCAAATGAGTCCTCCCTCCTAGGGCAGAGCGGGAGGGACTGTCAGACTCGTACTGCATAGAGTAACATTATAATCGTACAGAATCGTACTGACTAAAATCCACGGTGTCCTTCAATAGCCCTTTATGTTCTAGGGTCTTGGTTATTTGATGACAGACCCGAAACTTGTAGGTAGGCTACTTGACGGCACGGTTACCGCAGCGATGTGATCGACTGCTAGACAACGGGTCGCGGGTTCGATCCCGCACGAAACAAATATTTTGATCTACAAGTTGTTGTTCCGGGTCTGAGTGTTTCTGTATGTAAGTTTATATGTTTGTAAACGCAACCACGATGCAGGAGAAATTCATAGGGAAGGACTTAAAAAAAAGTAAATTAGATTAAATACCTATTTGTTTGTTTTTTTCGTGAAATTAAAGTATGTAGGTACATAGTCTTAATTCTCAATGTTAAACTTTCATTAAACAAGGTGCTAATCACTTTATTGTGTTTGTACTTTCATTTACGATGTTTACAGCGCGTGCAAGTTGTAAAATACATAACATAGGTATTACTTACATAGTAACCTATCGTAACGTAGAATATCTTTCTAAACTTCGATCAATAAAGCTATGTGTTATAGATCAAAGTTTCTAAAGCTCAAATACGTTAACTTATCTAGGGTTGCCATGTCTTAAAACCGAAAAGCCGGACACACCAGTCAGTTTAGCCGGACATTTGGGTGAAAAGAACGGACATTATTTTTTATTCCTAGTATAACTAGACCTCGTTTGTTGTCTTGTCGTGGAACGGGCGGTGGCGCTGTACCCAAGCTCTAATATGTAGCGAAGGTAGTCGCGGGGCTGAAGCAGCTGCGCGCGGGGGCAAATTGTAAGAGAAAATGTAAGAAATTTTGCATATTTAAACAATTACAGGTCTGAGTTCAAAAAAAATAGAAAATGATGTCTTTAGTATATGAAATTTCTTCTGCTATAGTTACAAAAAATATAATGGTTACCGCTGAAAAAATTGAGAATTTCGAGACGAAAAATTTTTTTCGTGGTCATATTGACAATTTTTTTTTCGTAGTTATAGATCACTTTTGTGAATTGTTTTTGTTAAAGTCTTTACTTTATACATTTGACTATACACTGTATTTTTTTCTGGCTTGTGGCATGTACAGATACGGCTAACTTTGCGACGAAAAACTAGTCATTTACATAGTGTTCGCTATGGGCAGCGCAGTACGGGAATTGAATACTGGCGGCACATCGTGGTGTGTTACAAGCATTTCCGCGCTAAGTCATCGCTCAGCGGCATGGTCGTGAACGGGCCGAAGGTGAAACGGGCAGAGCGAAAAACAAACGAATATTAAACAAAAGCCGCACAGTCCGTACACGGTCTAATTTGTCCGGACACGCAACCAAAAAGCCTGACTGTGTCTAGCCTTATCCGGAAAACTAGCATAGATGTAGGTAGCTATCTAAAGGAAACCTTACAACGAGTTTCAAGTGTTTATTTATATTGCTGGCAGTCTGTAGATTACTGTAATACCTACTTTTATTTTATGATTACTGTCACACAATTTCAAAGGATTATCACCTAAGTAATGTTTGTTCGCATTTCTTCTAAACTTTGCAATAGATTAGATGCGGTGTTTTCTTAACACACATTATTTATCTGTCTGTCGGTCTATGTGTATTTGAGTTAAAGATACAATGACGTTTGAGTTGTCAAACACAAAAATATTAAGCTATACCTACATACAGGGTTATTTGTAAAACATTAACCATGGGCTGAAAGTACAGTGTTTGGCAAAACAAAATTTTCCTCATGTTATATTAAAAACTTCCGTGAAAAGAAAAAAACAAAACTTTCCTAACAAACCTAATTTGAATATCGAACGTCAGCCATTTTGTGGAACAATGAAAGGCGGGACCTTCGCGTAATGAATATAATTGGATGCATTACATCGCGTGATTAATTCGCGAGCCTAGTTAAATAGTTCTTATTAAACGAGCGATGGTATTGAACTTGGCGAATGAGTCGTAATGTCAGGGTTGTCTTGAGCAAATCATTACAACATGGATGGATATGGTATTTTTTCTAATAATTATTATGGTAGGTAAGTAATGACTTATTGTTTTCTTTGAAGCTATTTATGATTTCTTGATGCTTCTTAGAAAAATATAATTTTAAGCCTTGCTTCACACTAGGAATATAGGATAGGTACATAACCAGTTTTTCATGGTCTCGCTTTGTGACATCTTTTCGGACCATGAAGGATCAGCTTATACTGGGGCCTATGTAAATATGCACTCTTAAGCCTACCTCATCGTGAAACAAAGGTACTAATATGTCCATGGATTAATAATATAAAAGTTTGGAGTTGCATTGTTAAGCAATAAAAATGTTAAAAAAACCTAAAACAAAGTGCAATTAACCACAATTCACACAAATGACAAAAAAAGAACATTTGTAACAAAAGCATTGGTTTTTTTACGCTTTAAGTCATAAAGTGCATTCGATAAGCAGCACACTTCCGCGGTACTGAGCGACTGACTCAACTCTCGCAGAACTGTGACTATTACAATTATTATGTCTCACCTTCATTAAATAGATCGTTTTGTTTTAATTACATTTGATCAGTCACGACCAATTAAATGTACGCTAAAGGTACGATAATACTTTGCAGAATTCAACATTGATTTTCTCCCCATTTTGATTAACTTTTTGCGTTTTCATGAATTTTTTTTTGGAAGCTTTGCGATTGATGAATAGGAAAGATCTTAAATATAGGTCAAATTAGGTCTTATTTTAAATTAATAAACAGAACCTATTTCACAAGTTTATTGTAGTTGAGTTTTTTTTAAAGATTAATGTGGTTGTTTACCGCTCGCTAGATAACTACCTAAATAAGCTAGTTTTACCGAGTTTAATGGCGTAGAATATTTGAACGGCTATTGGTAAAATTTTGCATATTTAAACAGAATTTTTCCATTAATTCAAAAAATTTGCCAACCGGCAGTAAATTTCTGATCGTTCCAACATTCTGTTTTTTTCTTGTTGCAAAAACCTTAATATTTTGCATAAAAATATGTCGCTAACCACTGAACCGATCATTTTGATCTGTTCAGGAATACAACAATAACGTTCTTAAGATAAATAGATATCGCTACGTGTTGTACGAATCATAAATTTAAGTAAACAATAAACGAAAAATGCTCATAAAATAAACACTACTGAACAAAATGTATGAAAATTTTATGAGACCAATTGACAAGTATATATGCAACAAAAAAAAAATAAGAATCATACAAATCGGACCAGAAACCTCGGAGTAATCGCAGTGAATGCATAAAAAAAATACAGGCCGAAATTGAAAACCTCCTTTTTGAAGTCGATTAAAAATCATTACTAAATTCCGTTTGTTGCAATAACTTTAGTAGCTTGATTGTCATCTTTTTCACAATTCTTAGGCCCAAATCTATAGAGCAAACTTCGACTTAGCTCAAGTTTAGCTCAATCGCACTAACTTTGTCCAAAACTAAACCTTATTTAAATATAAGTTAGTGTTCTTCATGAGATAGGCTTGAGCGCTCGCTATCGCTTGCAGGAATATGCGCATTACTTTCATTCTAATAATTTCGGATGAAATTGACTGAGATAAGTTTAAGATAAGACTAAGTTCGCTTTAAAAATCTGGGCCTTAGGGATTCCCAACAAAGTGTCAGTTTAAGAAATATTCAAATTAATCGATTTAACAAGTTATCAGAATTATGATGAAACATAATTTGTGACGAAATTTCCAACGAATTAATTAATTATAAACGGTTTAAAATGTAAGGTAAAGGGGATTTATTATAAGTTTAATATTCAAAAAAATTATAAATTAAGCTGAAGTTATATTGCGTATTTTTGAGAAATCAAGTTAAGGAGCGGTGTTCAATACAATAAAACTCACGCACCTTGATAACCTTGAACTATTTGAGTTTTCATTTTTTTTTTCATTTAAATAATAATGTTAATTAATGTTAATACAAATCAATTGGCACATGTAGGACAGAGGCTGTTTTTTATTGTGTTCGGAATTATTTTAGGATTCGACGCACAATTTATTAATTAAAAAATATTCCCACAATGTCTTCTCAATAAATGCCACATCCAAAAAAATCATACGGCTTAACTAAGGGTACGTTAAGGATAACGGCGGGTTCTTATTACTGGGTGGTTGAAATATGAGCGAAATGGCAGCTTTACCTACCAGGCACTACAGGGACTTGAAAGACTCCAACTTGAGGACTTTAGGACCCTCATAGCGGACTAAATGCCTTCTGGGGTCGCGGGATTGTATCAAAAGGAAACCCTGGATCGTAAAGGGCTATTAAGGAACACCGTGAATTTTAGCCAGTACGAGTCCCTACCGCCCACCCAGGGGAGAGGACTCATTTGATTATTTCACCAGGGTAAAAAGGCACACCGACTTGGACAGGTTAGGCTAGAAGGGGATGTCAATAGGTCCGCCCCCTTATGCCCTTATTACGGCGAAATGTGCGTGGACTATTAGGTGACTGATACCTATAAGTTTTTTTTTTTAATATTTAAACATTTTTTTCCATAAAATTAAAATAAATGATGAAATACAACTACTGACACAACACACTGCACCCTTCAATAATTTCAGGAAAAAAAAAATATATATTCATAAACCACGACAGAGGAAAACAGTCACAAATTATAATACAATAGAGTTCGTGAACTATTAATTGGTTGTTCAAGTTAATTGGATTTTTAATTGATGCCGTGATTCAATTGACTCATGTTTAGGTACTACGTCCGGACTGGCGCGATGGCGCTGATTGTAATTTATAATTGGAAGACAATATTATGAAGATAATTGAGATGTTTCATTTTTTTTTAGTAATTGGCTTTATATTTGCATAAATGGTTTGTTAATTTTCTTGATTTATTGATAACGAGTTTTTGTCTGTTAAATTATAATATAAATAATATTCTAGCTCACATGGCTTACCAGTGTTCTTAATTTCATCAAAAATTCAGCAGGCAAAAGCTTGTAGGTAGTTTTTTTTGTACAAGGTTTTTTTTTACAAAAGAAAAATTTTAAAATGCATAATCTGATTCCGCAGACGCTGACGCAAGACGCAACGCGGCAGATATACATTTTCTTCATACGAACCGGTAAAAGTTACCTTCAAGTTATTGATCTTCTATTTTTTTTTTTGTATGAGACGCATCTTGGAAATCCGCAAGCCTCCGACATGGCAATGGGGCCAGCGGGAACGACTTTAAACTACACTCGAGAGCAATGAATCCGGGTCACTTAAAGAATCCTAAAAATCTCGGAAACTAAAAATGCTAGGTTAATGCAATAAATTGTATTTAATAGACAATGTAATACTCCTTAAATGAAGGTATTAAAACTTCTTAGTTATTGTAAAGTTATATCATAAAAAAATCAAATTTGAAAAAGGGCCACTTTCGAAGATGGAACTACGAAATTACAGCATTTGGTTTTGCTTTTGTTTGTAATCTGTCATTTATGTGGGTACATAAACCATGTTGATAGTGCTCTATATTCATTATTCAAGCTGAAATAATGTCGCTTACGCCTGAAGAATGCACCAGAATACTTACAATGCTGGAAACCGGCCGGAGTCAGCGCGATACAGCCAGGACTGTCGGTGTGTCGCTGTCAACAGTACTAAGAGTTCTCCGACGTTACGAAGAAACTGGTTCTAACCTACTCAGACCAGGAATGGGCAGAACCAGGTGTACCACAGCACGAGAAGACCGATACTTGGTGAACACCATGCTTCGAAATCGCTTTCTCACAGGAACTGAACTCACCAATCAGTTTCGACGCCTCGGAGGAAGTAACCCAAGTGCATGGACAGTAAGACGTCGGCTTGCTGAATCTAACTTAAAACCCCTTAGACCTGCAAACGGCCCTAAACTGGAGCGTGGGCATCGTATTTCAAGACTAAGATATGCCCAGAGCCACGTAAATTGGAGTATTGAAGATTGGTCAAAAGTTATGTTCTCCGACGAATCAAAATTTATGCTCTACAAGCACGATGGAAGACACAGAGTGTATCGAAGACCAGGGGAAAGATTCAAGCAAGCATGCATCGAAGAAAAAGTAGCCTACGGTGGTGGGTCTGTACTTGTGTGGGCCGGAATTTCTTCTGAAAGTCGCACAGAGCTGGTGATCATAGAAACCGGCTCTTTAACTAGCGTAAGATATGTGGAAGAAATCCTCAATGATCACGTTGGTCCATTTATGGTCAATTTAGGTGAGGATGCTATATTTATGCATGACAATGCCCGACCTCAAACAGGTAGGATTGTGAATGACTACCTTCAAGAGATGAACATTACTCGTATGGAGTGGCCAGCGCGCAGCCCGGATATCAACCCGATCGAGCATGCTTGGGACGAGCTAGGCAGATGCGTAAAACAACGAAACCCTTCCCCAATCACGCTTCGTGAGCTCAAAATGGCTCTCACAGAGGAATGGGAGAATATTCCCCAAAATCGTATAAGGAACTTGGTGTACAGCATGCCAAACCGCGTAAACGCAGTAATGGAAGCACGAGGAGGCAATACGAAGTATTAAAATTCAAGAAAATCGTAATAAAGTTCAAAAATTTCATGTTTCCTATTTTTGTTTTAAGGAGAGATCAGCAGTTTTTTTCTTTATGTAATTTTGTGTTAATAAAATGTATGGTGACTCATATTTTTTTTACTTTCATTTAAGGAGTATTACATTGTCTATTAAATACAATTTATTGCATTAACCTATCATTTTTAGTTTCCGAGATTTTTAACATTCTTTAAGTGACCCGGATTCATTGCTCTCGAGTGTATTTTATTCAAGTTCACCCGTTCCCATTAATGTGGGGACTTTTCCCGTGGGAATTGATGAACGGGGACAGCGGGAACAATTTTTTTTCAAGTTGCACTGTCCCCTTTGATGGTGACTAAGGTTATGGGGACAATGGGAAAACACCTGTAGTATTCTTCGGCGAAAGGCAGCTTACGAAAAAAAAGTAATTCCAATTATCCCCACCAGTGGGCTCATATTCATTAAAATTAGTAATAAAATTGATTAGTACGACGACCTCCAAGAAAGTTCAGGGTGATTCAAAACTGAAGCTGTTGGAATATGACTTTTAGGGTTCCGTACCCAAAGGGTAAAACGGAACTCTATAATAAAGACGCGCAGTCTTAATAATAGGGTCTATCCTTCGGGTACTTGCGTCCGTCCGTTTATCCGTTTGTCATCAACTCACTAGGCTGTATCTCATGAACCGTGATAGCTTGACAGTTTAAATTTTCACAGATGATATTATATTTCTGTTGTTGCCAGCAACAAATAAAATAAAATATTTAAGGGGGCTCCCATACAACAGACATGATTTTTTTTGGTGTTTTATATAATAATGGTACGGAACCCTAAACAAGCGAATCCGTCCAGAAATTGACCGGTTTCTATTTATTTGACATTCACAGGGTAACGTGTGCTAACGATGACGTAGCCAGCCATTATTACTGGTTTGCTGACGAGCCAACTGCCTACATATAATAAATTATATCAAAACTGGGTGAACATGATTCTTACCACATGTTTTACACGAAGTTGATCAGCTGATATATTTGCAATTTGCATAAAATATTCATAATTTTGACGATTATCTAGCGTTCTCGTTTTTCTAGTTATTATAGTCATTTAATTCTTGTTTTATTTCATTGGGTATTTAGCCTCCTGCAGACACACGCGATTAATCGCGCTGCGACAACGAGCCAAGCTAATTTCCACTCTAAAAATACTGCGAATGGACCGCGACATGTCGCCCCGCGCGATTAATCGCGTGTGTCTGCAGGAGGCTTTTTTCTTAAATACTTGACTGTATTGATTATGTAGAGCACTAACCCCAAGTCCCCACGGGTGGACCCCGTATTAATACACGGTGCCTGGGTAATCTTAGGTGAAGCACGGGTCCGCGGTACCCATTCAAAATGTAATTGGGTCTAGTGACCCCCAACGCCCCCAAGTCCATTTTGAATATTTTTGAGTGAGTCCAGTTGATTAGACTCGACGAATTTTGTGACACCCTGTAACTTTTTACCTATACACCGTGTTCTTCACGTTATCCATAAACTTTAGCAAATACTTCTATGGCTTTTACAAATCAAATCCAACAAAGGAAGTAGTACTTAAAAAGGCTTCGTTACAAAGATATTTGTAATTTCATTTAATGAAATTTAATTGAGCTATGCAGTGAGAAAGTATCTTAATTTGAAATCTATCAAATACTATTTGCATTTCATTTGTTTCAGCCCGCCAAATGTTATGAATGAAAATACGACGTTGCCAATTCGGATAAAGAGGCATGCATATCGGGTTATTTACGTCTAGGTATTTAGTTTGTATGAAAATTAACAAAAAATAAAAAATAAGAATTTATTAATGTGTCCATAATGAAAAATGCTTACTTCCGTGGTTTGAACATCTGGTCGAAGTTTATGTATATCGTCCGGAACACGGTGTATACATTTTTTTTGTCATTTGGTTTGTGTTTTTTTTTCGTTGTAAAATCATCAAATGGGTCCTCCCACCCAGAGCGGGACGGGAGGGACTGCCAGACTCGTACTGACTAAAATCTACGGAGATCCTTTAATAGCCCTTTACGTTCCAGGGCCACAGTTACTTGATGAGACAGTCCTGCGATTGTGTTTTATGTAATGATAAATTAGGATGTTGAATTGAAAAGTGTCCAGTGTCCAAGTGACCATTCAAATAATATCAGCAATGGTGACTATTGTGTACCCTAATCATAATATTAAACTTAATAATACTGTTGCCCGACTCTCGTATCGGTGAATGTAAATGGTCCTAAATTGTAGAGCACAACAAGAGATTTTTTTATAACGTTCACAAAACATTTAGGTTACCATTCCACAATATTTATTGTAAAAATCTTCCAAAACGGTTGCTTTTTCGGAGAATATTTTAACCACAGAGGAAATTCCCACTTGCGAAACTAACGCAGATTAAAAACATACGTAAACATAATTAATTAAGTAAAATAATAGGAAGATTTTGTTTGTAGTGCGGAATATTTTTCTCTGTGGTTTTATTTATTACCTACGGACAGGTAATAAATAGAACACATCCAGAAATAATCTTTTTGTTTTTTTTCTTTGTTTCTTGACACTTCGTGATTGAGTAAAAAATATTTTTTCTTTGTTTCTTGACACTTCGTGATTGAGTAAAAAATATCCATCCACGAACTATAAGGAACAGATTATATTCAGGGGTCAATATCTGATTCTTTAGAAGGAGAATTTTTAGCGTATCAAGTAATATAATCATCAATACAACGCTCTAAGTTCATAAAGCTTCAGGAATGACTTTTTATGTTAATTTTTTTGTTCCTGAAGCTTTATGAACTTGGAGGGTTGTATTGGTGATTTTGATGATAATAATTCTGTAACTACATACGTCTTACAGTCGCGATCAATATTTTAATCCACATACAAGCTAGAACTGGCATGCAAATTGCAAAAAACCCAAGAAATTTTGAATTTCGCGGGCTACCCTGGAGCATTCACCTTAAGGCTCCATCAAATCTTCCAGAACGGGTTTAAGAGAGAAATGGCGCTTTATATAAAGTTCATTAGTATATCGCTCTCTCGTTCTGGCGATGATCCCTTGGGGAGACCTTACAAGTGCAAGTTGTCTGCAAAGAGGTTACATGTATATGTAAGTTGTTCTTACTATAAAACGTCACTACGTTTTTATACACTATTCTCCGTTACTACCCAAACGATTCAATGAAATGTGTTTGATAATATACATGATTCCCGATAGCCACCCCATATTTGTACATCAGTGCTGAACAACGAAACAGAGGGAAGATTTTAAAGAAAATTTCCCCTTAGCCACCACTGGTGGACAGTGAGACGACAGGCCTGTTGGCCTAGTGGTTAGTGACACTGACTGCTATGCCGGAGGTCGTGGGTTCGATTCCCACCCAGGACAAGTATTTGTGTGATGAGCACGATCATTTGTTCTGTGTCTGGGTGTAATTTATCTATAATATTTATGTATTTATAAATATATAAGTATGTTTAACAGTTGTCTAGTACCCATAACACAAGCTCTGCTTAGCTTGGGACTAGATGGCGTTGTGTGATAGTTGTGGAATATAAAAAAAAAAAAAATGTTAGGTACTATTCTTCAGTTACGTTATGGGATGGGGCGTCGGACAAAAAAAATTGAGTTGTATAAACAATTTTATCTTTTCTTGGTATGTATGATCATCAATGGCCACCGGTTTAGGTAAGCGTGAAAGCGTATTAACAATAAACAAACACATTTTCGCAGTAAAAGAATAGGATGACATCAAAATGGGATGTTTTTTAAAGGACAATTTAAAATTGCACTTATTTGTAATGCACCGTTTGGCCGTTCGTGAGCGCTCGGCTGTCCTCGACCGTGCTCGGCAGCGCTCGGCCACACTCGGACAAGTTCAAGGCGCTCACGCAACCAGTTTTACTGCTGTATGTAGGTATGTTTATGTTCGAATTAAAGGGCTTTTGTGCGAACAATGAGAGATTCTTACTACGGTTATTTAACCTACAGTAAAGTTGTTGTAGGCTTTTGAACTTTTCACTTTGCTCTATGAAACGTCTTTCAAGTAAATGACAATCACTTTCAGGGCTTTTCGTATTTTTGCTACAATCATTTTCTCTTTTGTTGAGTTTTTCGTTCATAACTGTCACTTTGTCTGGCCCCAAGTTACTATTACTGATTTTCTGCCAGAGAATAACACCATTGTACCTAACAATTCAACTTCTGTAAATGGGCCTGCCTCATGGTAGTTACATACTTATTTGAACTTGCGAAAGCAGTCTGACGTTTAAAATTAGTGGTAAAAGTAACACTAAGTCAATTACAGGCCGAAGTCTAGTTTAGGGAACAATGAAAAAGGAGTTTTTAGGGAACAACCATGAAAACATAAACTATTTAGGAAATCGTTATTTCTATTTTTGACATATCGCCAGCACACCCTTCACTGCTTCCTAGTGAAGGATGAAGGTGAAGAAATTGAAGAATGAGTAATCAGAGGAGAAATCAAGCGCAAGTTACTAAAAGACAGACGGTGTTAATTGATGGAGAGTTAAAGGAAAACGCCATAGAAAAGAGATAGTGTGACGAATGAAAGAAGAAAAGGAGGAAATGATAGCGTGGGGACTGACAGGAGAGAATAGAGAATAAAACGTGTTGCATCGACCACAAGTAGACTGGAATAAGGACAGGAAGATGATGAAGTAGTGTTTCAAACTCTTCAGATAGCTAAAGACGTAATGACTGGCGCAAGTACCGACATCCGCTTGAATGAACTGTCATATTTAAATTGGACAAGTTCTTGTGTTAATATTTGTTCTCTAGCGGTAGACATTACTTTAACTTGAGACGCGCCGAGTTAGGGAGTGTTCACATTTAGTTAGACGACAGTTTGATATTTAGAGGCTTGAGCCGCTTAGAAGGAGCTTCATCTACATGTCCATTTCGTGTCGTTGATAAGTGTGGTTGCTTCCTAAGTATGGAAGTTATGTGCGAAGTAAGTACCTGCCAATAAAACGTAAGTATCAGCAGAAAAAACGAGTTGGAGGATTTTTTCATCTAACTAATATAATATAATATGGTATTCCAACTCATAATCAACTTTTTGTTCAATGACAGAAGCCTAAAATTTTCACGACCAGTTTTGTCAGGGTTGCCAGTTTTGCTAGTAGTTGTCTCCGGTTAGACTGGAACAACGTGGCAGACGATACACATGGATTTATGGATAACTATGTATGTAAAACTGCAATATTCAATTATTCATGATGCCGTATAATTGTGATGACCGCAACGTTGTATAAAAAACTCTCAGAACATTTACTACTAATGGTCAAAGACCACAAATTGTTAACAGACCTCAATATATTATTCAAGTGTTTTAAAGTTCTCTCACGTTCCTCAATAAATCTTGAGCAAATTGACGAACAAAACCGGACATACCTCCTAAACGGGAAACCCGATTTTAATAAAACTTGCCTCAAATATTGTTCATTAACTAACCTATAAATTTGCAAAATTTCATCAAAATTGGTACAGTGGTTTTGGTTAAATAAACTAGAATGTAAAACAAGTAATAAAGCGAGACTTATCCAGCAGGAATCTTCGTGATCATTTTGACCTTTAACTTTCAACTGACATAATTATATAATTGATTGATTGGGACAAGACGAGACGAGTGCAAAAAAAATGAAGCATTTGTGATGAACGTGTGTATAAAAGAGCTAACGGAAAACGTTTAAAGAGGATATTGATGTCTGAGATAGCAAGTAAATTACTTTGATCACGAGCCTAAGGTTTAATTTTTGGTAAAAATTATCATCATCATTCTGTCTTTTGCCAATTTCTTGTTAAATGGAGTGCATGCCTATTCCGATAAGGATTCAATGAGATCTCCTCCTAGTGGTCCACCCTGGGCAACAGTACCACAAGTGTACTGTGGTGATGACTGAGCGAACTCACTGACGGTGGTAGACTCACCAGGGCCGCCTGCGAGCCAGACCACCATCCTGTCGGATACCGCCACATAGTTTCTGCTGTGTTCCGTCTTTGGTCCAGTTTCTTCTGTGTGAGCTTGATCCATCTTTGGTCTTATCTTTGCTTCTGGGCTAGATATAGTCCAAAAAAGCTCAGACACACCATTTTTATAGAAATATTTAAGTGTTACGTATCAGCGATGAAAAAGAAAGTTAGCCGTTTTTGTAAATGGGGAATCCCTTCTACCATAAGTCAGTTATATCATGAGGAAGTTTTCCTCCGAAATGAGTCTGCAATGAGATGCATGGTGATACATAGTTGTATGCATAATATTATTGATTACCCTACATTCCTGCATTTAAAAGATGCCGTTGACTTTACAACGGCACGCCATTATTACAAAAGGTCAGCAATGCATCGGGAAATCCCTTTTTTAATTTGGAGGTGTGGTCACTTACAAATATCTGAATTGTCAACTTATGTATTTTTCATATTCTGTTCATGTGGTTACCCTTATAGCTGGGAACCCCAAAGGCTTGTCGCATGTATTGGTTATAAGATATTTCAAAGTTTTTTTTACAATTTGTTTCAGCATGATGCAAATTTTATTGATGTTATTAGGTACTTGAGTTATTGTTTATAATTTTCAGTTGATACAACCTTTTTTTTCTACCAAAACTCGCTTTATATGCCAAAGCTACCAAAACAACAGAAATGACTACCATTCAGTAAGGGTTGGTTTCCGACCCCACGTGTAGAATAATTTTATTGACAGAATTGAGCATGCTATATACCCTTCAAGTTTAAGATTAAAGTTCTAGCGATTATGTCTCTGTAATACCGATACCGGGCAGCAAGACTATTCCCTCAACCAGATACAAGTCCATACTCCAGGTTACTAAGAAATACCACACGGAAATACTCAGATACTTTGCCCAACTTTGTTTCATAATGAAAACAAAGATACTTGTGGTAACGACTTCATTAGAGGCCCTTCACAGAACATTAATGACGTAAAAATTCATTAAGTATAACTGTTCTGCAATGACACAATGGGGAAACTCGTATTATTTTAATTAATAAGAAATAAACAAATAAACTAGAATCATTAAACTTTATAGGGTTTTGTTAGCAATATGGGATATATTAGATGACCAACGTAACTAGACATAACAACGTGGTGCTGCTTGTTTAGAAAAATATCATTTACCTGTCAAATTCAATACATTTCAACTGAAACGAAAGTCCACCATGTCTCAATTTATGTTGGTTTTATAAAATACGTACAGTCGCACATGGTTTAAAAAGCCCTGTGTATTTAATACGTTGACAAACAAAACAATGTGTAGGAAAATAGCGGACGCAACAGCCATTGTGTTTGGAAAATTTTGGACTTTTGACGAATATAAAGCTTGACATGTATTTTTGAAAGTCGACAAAATGCTTGACTAAATCTTGGCCTGTGCGTCGAAAACAAAATCGAACATAATATCTGAAAGGATGGTAACACTGTCTAGCCCATAGCCGCATCAGTATAAAATGTGTTTCGGGTCTAGGCATTAGTATATTGACGAGGCCCTCTTAGAGGGCCAAAGCCTGCCGGGGTTGCGGGACTAACAAGCTACCATGACCTCGGAACTTAAAGGGTTGTTTAAGGACACTGTGGATTTTAGTGAGTACAAGTCTGACAGTCCCTGCCGCTCTGCTCTGGGTGGGAGGAGGGAGTCATTTGATGAGTTAACCACGTTAAAAAAAGGTTTTAGTGCATCCGAGTTTAAATGTTTGTAAACTCACCCAGCTTACAGGAGAAGTTCCTAGAGTGGGGCAATGTAGGTACCGTAATATGAATTGTGATTAAATTATCCCATTTGTCCCCACTGGTGACAAATGGGAAGAAAAATTTCCGGTTGTCCCCACTGGGGACAAATGGGAAGAAAAATTCCCGATTGTCCCCACTGGCGACAACTATCAAAATTCTTCAATTCATTAACATGTTTCTGACAAAGTGGCCATTTTAGATCCTCACACTCATTAATGATGCGTCAGCATAACTTTTGTATACATAATTATTACGTCTGTTACATAATAACGTTATGATAATGATGTCTTATGTAATTATAATTAAGTTAATGTGCAGTAGGTAAATATCTAAGTAGGTACTTATTACTTTTTGCGACTCCATTATATCGAGGTGAGAAATACGTATTTAGTTTTTGCACGTTTTTGTTTTAAAACATTAATTGGGCAGTTTTTTGACATTATGTTTTAATTAAGAGATTATATCTTTTACTGTATTTTGTTTATTTTCTTTGATAATTTTGTTTTGTTTTATTTATTTTCAGTCTAACATTTTAGATTTCAAGGTGTATTCCCACTGTCCCCATCACATGAATCACCATTCATGGGGACAGCGGAACTGTTATAAAATAGTACTTAAAAATTGTTAACTCTCTCCTCTATATTCAACGGGGACAAAAGAACATTCTTAAAATTATTCCCAATGTCCCCATTGATGCGGTGAAATTATTTTTTTAATAATATTTTCAAAGTCTCTTTTCGAGAAAGTAGGATATGTACGACATTAATTATTTGCTATTAATGTGGTTGCGATTTTAGGCTTTATAGAAGAGTCAGGCTCAAGCGAAGCCGGGTAGAGCTAGCTCTACAATAATAAATTGTGAGCATTTAGACTTCATAACAATACATAAATTAATTCGACTAAAAGAGCTAGCTCTACAACAATAAATTGTGAGCATTTAGACTTCATAACAATACATAAATTAATTCGACTAAAAGTCACCTTGATACAACAATAACTACGGTCACATCAAAATTAAATGTTATTTTCCTTAAAAGATTATTGTTAAAAAATCATTTGACATTAGCAGAGGTCGTCGGTTCACTTCCCAGTTGTGACAATCGACACGTATTTAGCAGTGAAAGGCGTAAATTCAGACAAACGTACTTTATATATAGACAGCGCGGAACTGATTCAATGAAACTAAAGTAAACGATAGAAAAAACGTACAAAATTGAAGTCTGTGTTGGTTGTATTTAAATATTTATTTTACTTAATTTAAAGCTACGTATTGTTGAGTTCACGGCCGTGTGTCTTCTTATATAACATTGCATCACGACTGCAGTTTATGAAGTAGTGAGCAGTGATGTTTCTACGACAGTTGTGTTTAGAAATAGTTCCAAAGAACCATTATGTTTGCGATTGATTGGCTCTCAGAAAAACATCGAACTAAAAATTCGAAGATATGCGAGTCATCTACCAACCCGCACTGGGCCTGCGTGGTGGATTAATGTTTAAGCAAATAAAATAGAATTATATTTGGGAACATCATTGACTGATTATGACGCATGTTCCAGGCGGATAATTTACCATCTCCATTAGTAGACTACAGTGCTTAAGGTGAATGCTTCAGGGTAGCCCGCGAAATTCGTACCGCACCTACGTCTCTTGTTGACCTGAATAACCCTGGCGGTTGAGAGTGTGTCATGCTCACTCAAATGTCTCGCTGATGGTGGCGCGTGTGTCGGATCATTTAGCTCCCTTCAAAATGGTTGAGCTGAATGGTGCTGATACATGTGTCATGTTCGTGAACGGGCGCCGTCAGTTGGGACTGGTCATCTCTTAGCTGCCACGGTTTATTTTAATTATTGATATATTTTTTTCTGAATTGTCTTTGTTTTAATTTTTACGATGGACACTTTTAACTTGCTACATCGTTCTCACATAATGTACCATCTGATGATGAATGATGTAACAAAGGTTTTGTAATAATTTTGGCGATCTAAAAAGAGTGTCCATGGAGTTTCTTGCCCGTTCTTCTCCATAGAGATCTACTTCTTGGAATGGGCATCTACGGTACTTTCACAGTTTTTATGTGTTGTGACTGGGACTGTAGCACCATAATTTTGTAGTGTTTAATATATTTTATTTGTCTTTGACAATTCAAAAGTGCCTGTAACTGGCTTATTTGAAATAAATGCTTTGATTTTGATTCAAATTTTCTTATGTTGCAAAAAACACAAGAAATTTTGAAGTTCCAAACAGAACGTAACTTTTTTCGTAAAGCCACTTTTCTTATAAATGTGTGAGTGAGCGCTACGCTCGCATATCGTGTGATGTAGGGCTGGATCGAAGATCGAACAAAGGGGTTTATATTATACTTCCTTTTTTGGCTTTAATTCTCAGTTGCCTACTAGGAATCAGCAGAGCTATTGGCTAACTTGTTGGTCACTGACCGGCAGTTGTCAACTTGAACTTGGATGGCTTGATACCTGTTATGAGGTTAAGTTGAGGAGTGGAGTGCCTCAAGAGCGTTAAAATAGTTGGTTTTACTCGTAGGGAACATTTACATTTATCAGTTTCATTGCAAATGCAAGAGCCAATACGAAATTTACCTTTTGACAGCTATTTGATGGTCACCAGAAAGACACCGAGATACGCAATAGCCCCGCTGGACATTCTATAGTCTATGCTTCAGTGGCAGTCTAGGTCTACTGCCATTAACGGACATAAATTAAAAGTGCAGGTTCTTTCCTCGTTTCTAATGGCTATCTTATAATAGTATAGCGTTAGTTGAACTCGCACGTCAATGACGCTCGGCTGTACCACTTCTGCGGTGAACACAACATAATTGTGTTCAACGACGGGTTTCCCCAACACTTGATGTGAAAGGCGTCGTCACCGCCTCAGGAACTGACTCGCATTTGTTACTAAATTATTGGTTGTTCTTTATTTACTACTTTACAGTTATGGCGAGCTTGCATTACAGTAGATATTATTATGAGACCACGACCAATCAAGATGGATTCTCTAAACATCACTCCTTTAAAATTGTGATTAGGTGTCATTACTTATAAATTTATAATATCATTGGTGTCATGTATAAATATTTTTTTGAGACAAAACGCTTAATCGTGGTTCTATCTTGACTTTATTCAAGTTTATGAACATAACGCGCCGTCGACCCGGGCATGGTCCATGGTCGGGCAGCGAGTTGCCCATTACTCGCCGCCCGCATGCCCGCGCCTACGTACGATGGCCGGAGATCGTCTTAAGACGTCCGACGCCGTAGGCGTCTACCACTGGAGGAGGACGCAGAGGGAGAGGCCCTCTCGCGAACCGCCTCCTCCTTCGCGAGCATGACTGCTTCGCAGAAGGAGGCTACCGCTTATCATGCCTGTACTTACAAAAAAAAACTTTTTGGAATAACCGACTTCTAAAACAACACAAAAAAAAATTAAATTACTTTTCCATCGGAAGTCGGTGACACTCAAGTCAATTTAATTAAAACAAAGTCATTCAATAAGTAGTTTATTGTTGTTACAATCAGTCAGTTTGATCACGATGTAGTTTAGTTCATTTGCGGTCATCTCACAAACCGCTGTACCGATTGTGATGCGGTTTTGGTAATTGAGTTTATTTAGATTGGAAGATAAAACTGTACAGTAGAATAGAATATAAATATTATGTATAAATAAACATGAATACCCAATTACACACATAACAAATACTGATATAATTAATTTGCTATGTAATATTTTCAAATACTGACGATAAAAGTATTTCAGAATAATCTTACTTTAATATTATAATGCGAGTGTGTTGTTGGTATGTTTGTGTATATAAAACGACTGGACTGATTTAGATGAATTTTGACCCAGAGATAGATTTGACCCTACAGAAGGTTAAAAGCTATTATATACAAGAGGAGCGGGCTAAGCCGCAGGCATCAACTAGTATTAAAATAAAAAAGGAGTTTTATTTGAAAGGGGCGGTGAAGAGGTTCAAGTTTAATCTGAATAGAATTAAACAGTTGTTTCAATACAAAACGTAAGTATTGAACATCTGATGAACTCGACGTCATAGTTAATTTGTTTATTTATATTTGTTTAAACGCATTTTTTTTATTATTAAAATATTTTAACAGTAAATTAGCAGCACAGCCTCCGCTCCCCATCACAACAGGACAGCCTAGTACCTTTTGCTAGATTAATTGCCTGGTGACAAATGGAAAAAAACCGTTTTTTGCCAGTCGGGACATTCGGGATTTTTTTCCCATAGTCCCCTTGGTAGATTTCACACATAACGTTTTTTATGAAAAATTAAAAACTTTTATGGGGTTTAACCGAAATAAAGTCAGTCAAATTCTACATACAATAACAAACAAAAAATATTGTGTAGCATTGTTATTTTAAACGATTTCTATAAATTTCGATAACAGTAACCGGCAGTTATATCTTCTAGAAAGGTTTTAACATACAAATTTATACGGTTAACACACAAAAAAACTTTCATTTCAATAACTGACAGCTCTCTATTTTTTTTTGGTGTGGGAAATAATAAATGAGTTTTTCACGATTACCTATCTTCGGACGGACCAAAACCTATTCTATTAATTCAATTGTTCATTGCGTTCCACGGCCTCGGTTACACCGCAACGCAACCCTGGTTATTCCCGCAACACCAAAAAATATAAGTATGTTTTTTTTTTTTTTACGTTTTTTGTTTATGTCTTATGTGCTATTTACCTAAATAAAATTATCTATTTAGGACTCATTTTTCAGTAGTCAGATATGTTTTATCTGAGGATAAAAATGGCGGTTTGACAGCTTATCTATAGAAACAATGTCAAACCGCTATTTTTATTTTTTTATTCCTCAACAAAAGTTATCTGACTATGGAAAAATCAGCCCTTATTAATATAAACTTACCAGAGCAAAAAATCCAATGTTTTCATTTTTCTCCTTCTTTGCCACATGTATTTCGTATGCCTTGCCCTTTTGGCTCACAAATCTTTTAGCTTGGCCCTTCATCACTTTACAATTAATTCATTAAAAAATAATAAAATTAAAAAATCAAACTGTCACTCCGTTTCGCGCGCTTTACCGATTAGGTTTTTGTCGTGCGCACGGTGTGTGCGACCGCGGCCTCTCGCGCGTTTGGCTGAACTGAGGCGGTTAGAGATGTGGCGACTATAAAAAACCTGTGTTTGGGGAAATACTGCGGGCCTAGTGTCATGATACTGCTCTCGTTTGGTTGTTTGACGATGATGACGCAGGTGCGGCTTAGTGGTAAGGGAGAATACGGTTTCGAGGAAAATTATTCTAGTTATTGTTTTTGGGATTATTCGCCTCTGTTTTTTTTCTTTTTTTTTGGAAGTACAAAAAGTGTCAAAACTATTATGACTCATAAACTTTATCACTTTAACAAAAACAAAGTGATTTAAGTTATTTTAGTTTTAGTAAATATTAAAAAAAATATTTAAAACTACAGTTCTTACACAGTTATTTTTCGGCGGCCCTTGCTTCTTGCGTCGCTGTCAAAATCAAAGTACCTACCTACCTACTAATAGAAAAAAAAAGATTGTATGAAATGGGGAGCGATCGATTCGTGGAAGTTTGCCATTTCTGATAATTTTTCAGACAACTTTTTTTAGACCTGTAGTGTGTGTAGTGTGTTTTCTGCTCATACCGTTAGCTTTATATTTTTTTTGATCCACGCAGTTCTTTTGTTACCCCGGTGAAGTGAAAGAAAACTTTTAATATTTTGAATTCGCCCTCGCACATTCGCTGTTGGTTTTCTTGAACTCTGAGACTTATAATGTATCCTTTCTCTTATAATGTATTATGAAAAGATGCCGTCGATCGACTCAGACATTTATGCACCAAACTTGAGTTTTGAGATTAAGGCAGCGCTGCGAATAAGGCTGTATCCATAGAGAATACCGAGACTGCAGATTTTTTATTTTTTCCCTTGTGGGAGAGTCCTTCAACTTATTTTATTAAATTCCCTTTGTCCCCTTTAACAGGAACATTGCCTATGGGGACAACGGGAATACAGGGAAAATCCGCCCTCTGGCGTCAGAGTTAATAAAGCCGCCCTGGGAACCCATTTAAACTTATCAATAAAAATAAAAAATAATTAATTTAATTTATTAGAAATTTTACCAATCGAACCTTATTGAACATTAACTTTCCACTATAGTGATAAGGTTGAACATCTATTAAAGAAATTGAAAGATTGAGGTAGATTGATGTGCGCGTCTGTAAAAGGTTTGTTCTGAACAGAAATAAAAAAAAAACCGAAATTCAAAAACTTTTGGTAGACAACTAGGTATTTCATAATCATTTCAAAAAATCAGAAGATTAACAACTTTCCTTTTTTCAATGCCAATTTTAATCAATAATAAAAAAAAAAACTGCAGTTTCATGTCAATAAATAACAATATTATGATGTTATTTGTGTGATGTAAATGTAACAAGTTCGTGAAGTAGCTGTAATACCTACAAAGATTGAGACATCGTAAATGAGGAGAGGCTCTGTGCGAGCTTCAACATGGCGGGATTACGACCCCAATTGAAAATGTATCAGTATACAGTGTTTGGCTAAATAATTACCGAGGTTGGTCTGTGGATGGATGACCATCGCATATCGAGTTTCCTCCGTGCCTCTGAAGCCACGTAAAGCCGTTGTTCCCGTCTGTCATTTGTAGATCTTTGACAGTCGTTACTATTAGTCAGAAGTTCATGGGCAAGTCTGACAACCAGTCTTACCATGGTGTATTATAATAGCCATACTGTGTTGTGGAGGCAGTGCCGAAAATAGGGGTGTGCCAACGGTGCCCAGGCACAGGGCGCAGGCACTGGAAGGGCGCAAAAATGATCAGAGAAGGACCGCAATGGACCAGACCAGAGGGTGCAGTTAAAGAAGCTCGGACTGGGCGCATAAAAGGCTCGTTTGTGTGGAGGTCCGATAGTCAGTCGCTCCATGTAAAATACTGATATTCAGCTGCATCTTCGGTGCGACTGGAAGCAGACCACAATACATATAGTTGGGAAAAGGCAAGCAGGTGATGATGTACTACATTTGTACTATTTGTACCCTTAACAAGGCATTTGTACCTCTAAAGGTAAAGAAAGTATATCTGAAAGTCCCCGGACCTTCTGGAAGCCCTAATGAGAAGCATGTAATATGCACATCACAAGACTTAGTACACACGGCTACACATCAAGCTATACAAAACCAGTATAAGCTGATCGTTGAAAATGCGGAAAGACCATACAGAGCGAGACCACGACAAACTGGTTTTGTATAGCTTGATGCGTAGCAGTGTGTACCACGTATGTACTGGAATATAGGTACTCAATTTTCAAAACAATTGTAAGTGCAAAATGTAGACGGCTTTCAATACAGAACAAGGATTTTTCCGAACGAAAGATAATTTAGAAAAAAATACATTTTATTTATTACACAGTAGGAATTTCTCCTGTATCGTTGGGTGTGTTTATGAATATTTAAACTTATAAACACAATCGGGACAACTACTTGTAGATGTAGCTGATATTATTATAAATATTTGTTCCGAGTGGGAATCGAACCCGAGACCGCGATACGTAGCGCAGTAGTCAATCGTTCAGTCACTCCTTCGGTTCGTTCAGTTATTTGCATTACTAGGCTTATTTTATCGTGGTAAAATCATCAAATGAGTCCTCCCACCCAGGGCAGAGCGGGAGGGACTGTCATACTTGTACTGACTAAAATCCACGGTGTCCTTCAATAGCCCTTTACGTTCCAGGGTCACGGTAATTGTATAAGTCCCACGCTGTCGACCCGGGCATGGTCCATGATGATCGAACAGTGAGTCGCCCATTACTTGCCGCCCGCATGCCCGCGCCTACGGTGGCCGGAGATCGTCTTGCGACGTCCGTCGCCGTGGGCGTCTACCACTGCGGCTGTGGGGCGAAGGGAGGACGCTGTCCTTTCCCTCACGCGGCCCGCCACCTCCTTCGCGAGCATTCCCAATCTCGACCCGCAGCATGGCCTCGACGGGTACATTACTAGGCTGGAAAATAAAAGAAAAAAAACGTGACGTCCCGCCAAAATCGGGAAGTCTGTGAACGCTGATGTAATCCCACTCTGTGTTTCAGTCTAGCATCTATTAATATTCCCAAAAATTGGTTTCTTAGAACGTCGAGTATGACGTAATGTAATAAAAATAAGTAACGCGAAAAATACAGTGAACAGAGAAGGGTATATAGAAGAATTTAAACCGAACAGAATAATAAATAATAGTTTGATATTCCCAATAAAAAATTGGGAAGTTGTAGCACAAAAATAAACTTTGACGACGAAGATCTCTGTATTTCCAGCGATAACAACAGTTTTTTTTTTAAGAATTTAGTAGGTTTTCCAGTTCTCTGTCTGTCTGTTAACTGTTGTTAGGGTCCCGTACCCAAAGGGTAAAACTGGACTGGACTAAACTGTTCGTCCGTCTGTCTGTCTGCCTGTTCGTCTGAATAAAATCAATATTTAGGCTCCCATACAACAGACATTATTTTTTTTGCCATTTTTAAAGGTTATGGTACGAAACTCTTAGTCGGTCCGACTCGCACTTGGTCGTTGTTTTATCGTGATTATTTATAAGTTTTTGTCAATAAATTATCATTTTATTATTCAGAGATGCCTGAACTTCAACTGTGTAACTATCACAGTTCATGAGATCGGCCTGGTGAAAGACAAACAGACGGATATGGTCCAGTTTTACCTTTGGGTACGGAACCCTTATCTAAAAATTTTAAAAATCCTTGGTTTTCTTCAGATTTCGAAAATCCGACCGCAATCCTGAGAAAAGTCTAAAAATCTAGAGTAGGTACTCAGGACAAATCCTAAGATATGGTAACCCTACATGCAGGTGTTTGAGATGGTCTTTTGAAGAAAGAACCACACAGAGGCCGTAACACAAGATTTATGTATTTTATTAGCGCTATTGTGATTTATCTAAATAACAGTACATTTAGTTAGCCTGGCAACAATACTTTATTACCTTTTAAGAGTTTCTATTGTCTATGCTGTGTCTATGCTCTCTGTACTTTGATCAGTTTGAATAAAGCATTCTGCTATTACAAGTAAAACGCGTCGTTTCATTTTAGGTTATGGACCCAGTCCCTTTTTTTTTTTCAAGGTCAGTGAAACAGTGAGTCAGAATATAGTTAAAAGTAGTTGTGACTGAATTAGGCGTTCGTAATTCTTCGGGATGGCTGCGAATTACCTTGTCAACGTGCCGAAACTAAAAGGCAGAGAAAACTACAGCGAGTGGACTTTTGCCGCCGAAAACTTCCTAGTGCTCGAGGGAATGCTTCATTGTGTAAAACCTGTTACTGACAAACCTATCGCAGCTGAGGATGATCAGAAAACAAAGGCGAAGCTCATAATGACTATCGACTCGACGCTATTTGTACACATCAGGGATGTGGAATCATCAAAAATGCTATGGGATAAACTGAAGAGTTTGTTTGATGATTCAGGTTTCAGCAGAAAGATTAGCCTACTTCGTACTCTAAGGTCGATTCGTCTCGAAAACAGTAACTCAATGGCGTCATACGTAAATCAAATGATTGAAACCGGACAGAAGTTAAGAGGAACGGGCTTTCAGATAGATGACGATTGGATTGGGTGCTTGTTGTTGGCTGGCCTTACCGAAAAATACATGCCTATGATTATGGCTGTGGAACATTCGGGGATGAAAATTTCATCAGACGCCATTAAAGCAAAATTATTAGATATGGCGGGAACGACAGAAGTTTGTAGTGAAAAAACGGAAGAGGGCGCGGCGTTCGCCAGTTACCAGAAGCGCCAACAGAACTATAAAATAGATTTAAAAAATCTAAAAACCCACGTTTTTAAATGTCCTAAAAAGAAGAAAATAACCCTACGGGGCTGAGAGAGGGGCCACTCAAAACGTGGGGGATTATTTATGGGATATATTTACATGACGTGAGATCGTAGGTGTAACTTGCAAAGATACGCCCCCACGTTTTGAGTGGCCCCTCTCTCAGCCCCGTAGGGTTATTTTCTTCTTTTTAGGACATTTAAAAACGTGGGTTTTTAGATTTTTTAAATCTATTAATTATTTTATCATTTTTATCATTGTTCATCGGGTTTGAAGCTACCCTAAAAATTTCAGCCTGCTAGCTTATCGGGTAGTGCCTCAAAGCCTGTCCGCCATCTTGGACGTCCGCCATATTGGATTAATAGCCTAGCCTAGCATAAGCCACATGACAATTTTTTCGTATTCCTGACAGCAAACCCTTTCATTTGATACCCATATCACGGGGGTGGATTTCAAACAGCCACTCTACCATCTTGGACGTCCGCCATATTGGATTTAAGTCACGTGACTATTTTTTTCGTACTCCTGATAGCAAACCCTTTCATTTGATATCCATATCACAGGGGTGCATTTCAAATAGCCTGTCTGCCATCTTGGACGTCCGCCATATTGGATTTAAGTCACGTGACTATTTTTTTCGTATTCCTGACAGCAAACCCTTTCATTTGATACCCATATCATGGGGGTGGGTTTCAAACAGCCAGTCCGCCATCTTGGGGAGGCCGCCATATTGGATTTGTTATGACGTTTCTTAGCTAGTCATGTATTGTCATCAGAACTCAAAGCGTGTACAAAATTTCAGCCTGCTAGCTTATCGGGAAGTGCCTCAAAATTGAGTTGCAAAAGTCCAACCGGAACGACAAACAAACAAACAAACAAACAAACAAGAAAAGTGAGTGTATAAAAACGTGGTAAAAATAAAACTTCAGATGTCAATGTCAAAGATGGCGGCTCAAAAAAAACAAACGTCAAGTGTTACAAATGTAAACAGCCAGGTCACTATAGAAATCAATGCACTAATAACAACTCAAAATCATTGAACGAACCAGTTACTACTAGGAAACAAACAAATGCATTTAGTGCCGTGTTCCTTAATACGAAATATAACAAAAACGACTGGTATATTGACTCGGGCGCGAGCGCGCATTTGACTGCTAATGAAAGTTGGGTTATCAACCCATGTTATGATCAAACAAATGAGATTGTTGTTGCAAATAACAATAAGCTGCGAGTGTTGTGTACAGGCGACGTCAACATGGTGACAATAGTAGATGACTGTGAATATGATGTGCCGATCAAAGAAATACTTTGCGTTCCTGAATTGACTACAAACCTTTTATCTGTTAGTCAACTACTGAAGAATGGAAATAAAGTTGATTTTGACCAGAACGGATGCAAAATATATAACAAGGTTGGTTGTTTAGTGGCTGTGGCAGATGTTGTCAATGGAGTATACAAGATCAGAATGCCCAAATATGCAATGTCAGTTTCTACTGTGTCCGGCAATACATGGCATCGTCGATTAGGACATGTCAATAGTAATTATCTAAACAAAATGTCTGAAGCTGTGGAAGGTCTGAATTTGGTTGAAAAAGTAAATATAACCAAGTCAACATGCTCTACTTGTTGCGAGGGCAAGCAGTCTAGACTACCCTTTAAACATGTTGGAACTAGAGCTGACGAAGTACTCAAGGTAATCCATACTGACATTTGTGGACCAATGGAAGTCTCATCAATAGGAGGTGCAAAATATTTCCTTTTGTTTATAGATGATTATTCAAGAATGATATTTGTATATTTCCTCAGAAATAAAAGTGATGCCTTGGCATGCTTTAAAGAATTTAAAGCTAAGGTTGAAAATCAAACCAGTAAAAAAATCAAAATTTTAAGAAGTGACAATGGTTTGGAGTTTTGTAATAAAGATTTTGATTTGTTTTTACATAGGGAAGGAATAATTCATCAAAAAACGAATAGCTACACACCTGAACAAAATGGTCTATCTGAAAGATGTAATCGCACAATAGTTGAAAAGGCAAGATGCCTGTTGTTTGATGCAAACCTAGGCAAGGAACTTTGGGCAGAAGCAACAAACACAGCGGTGTATCTTCATAACAGAATTGTAGCATCTGGATTAAATGGCAAAACACCCCTTGAAAAATGGACAGGTAATAAACCAGACATTAGCCACTTGCGTGTATTTGGTAGCAAAGTTATGGTCCATCTTCCCAAGGAGAAACGAAGAAAATGGGACAAAAAGTCTATTGAGCATATCCTGGTTGGCTATTCCGAAAATGTTAAGGTTATAGAGTCTACAATCCAGCGACTAAAACTGTGAGCTTGAGTAGAGATGTCATAGTAATGGAGCAACAGAAAAATGAAGTTGTCTCTCTTCCGGTGACTGAGAACAGAACTGTCGAGGATGTATCTGAGTCTGAAGATGAAAATATTTCTACAGATTATGAGACTACAGAAGATACCCTGGATGAAACCTATATATCTGACGAGGATGTACTTGTACCACAGACACCAAGATCAAATAGACCAGTTAGACAGAAGGGGGCACCTAAAAGGTATGGTTGGACAAGTATGTGTGTCAGTGAAGATGCTCAAGATGATGCGAGTAGCCTTACTCTAGAAGAGGCGCTGAATGGATCTGAAAAAGAAGAGTGGTTAAAAGCAATAAAGGAAGAAATTCAGTGTTTTGAAAAGAATAGTGCGTGGGAGTTAGTTGATGCTCCACCTAACAGTAACATTGTGAAGTGTAAGTGGGTTCTTAAGAAAAAATATGACAATGAGAACAGTGTTCGATTCCGTGCGCGATTAGTGGCCAAAGGATTTATGCAACAACAAGGTGTGGACTTTACTGAAACCTACTCACCCGTTGTAAGACACACAACACTTAGAATTTTGTTTGCATTAGCTGCACAGTTAAACTTGAATACTGCCCATCTTGATGTTACTACTGCCTTCCTGAACGGTGACCTTGATGAAACCATATACATGCAGATGCCTGATCATTATACAAATTCTAGTAATGATACAAAAGTCTTGAAGTTAAAAAAGGCAATATATGGTTTGAAGCAATCATCAAGGGCATGGTACAGAAAGGTACATGATTGTCTCACTGAAATTGATTATGTTGCATCAAAACTTGAACCATGTTTGTATATGAAGAGAGTTGGTAATTGTAAAACATTTGTAGCATTATATGTCGATGACTTTTTTATATTTACAAATGATATATCTGAGCTGGAAAAATTGAAAAGTGTGTTAGGTTCACATTTTCAACTTAAAGATTTAGGTGAAATTAAACAGTGTTTAGGTATGAATGTGCATATAGATAAAACGAAAGGTGTTGTGGCTTTAAGCCAAGAGAAATATATAACTCAATTGTTAAAGAAATTTAATATGACAGAATGCAAACCAGCTGTTACACCTATGGAAGCTAAGCTAAATGCAAATAAAAGTGAAAAATGTAATGAAAAGCTTCCCTACCAACAACTAATTGGTAGCCTTATGTATCTTGTAGTATTAACTAGGCCAGATATAGCCTTCTCCGTTGGTTTTCTTAGTCAGTACAACAATAGCTATAATTTAGAACATTGGGCATACGCCAAAAGGGTATTAAGATATCTTAAGAAAACAAAAGACTATGCTTTGGTATATACTAAAAATGGAAACTCAAAGCTAGAAGGTTATGCTGATGCAGATTGGGGGTCTAACTTAATAGATAGGAAATCATTCACAGGGATATGTTTCACTCTATCAGGTGCTGCCATATCATGGGCATCAAAAAAGCAGAAAACTGTTGCTTTATCAAGCACAGAAGCAGAGTGTATGAGCCTTACCGAAGCATGTAGGGAAGCCATATACTTGCGCCGCTTGATAAGTGAAATTACTGGTGAAATTTACACCATCAATGTATTTAATGATAACCAAGGGGCTATAAAACTGACTGCTAGCAATACTTTTCATAATCGTACTAAGCATATGGATGTTCGTTTCTATTTCTGTCGTGACTGTGTAAATAATAACATTGTTAAGTTTAATTATTTAGAAACCGCTTGTTTGCCAGCTGATTTACTAACTAAGAGTTTAACTAGTGTAAAACATTTTTGCTTCTTGAAGGCATTGGGTATAGTGAATACCATTGATTAAGAATATTGTAAAATAAAATTGTCATGTTAGTATGTTATCAGTTTATTTAGCTAAGGGGGAGTATTGTGATTTATCTAAATAACAGTACATTTAGTTAGCCTGGCAACAATACTTTATTACCTTTTAAGAGTTTCTATTGTCTATGCTGTGTCTATGCTCTCTGTACTTTGATCAGTTTGAATAAAGCATTCTGCTATTACAAGTAAAACGCGTCGTTTCATTTTAAGCGCACTAGAAAAATATTGCGTTTATTGTACGGAAAAACGAAAAAGCGCCTCTAGTGTACGAGCGAGGAACTAATTTTTTCGTCAAAGTTCGAGTCATGATAGGGCCTCAGATTTGAGTGGACCTGTCCAGTCACCGCAAGCATGTGTCAGTTATTATGTAGCTCGACCCGACTGATACTCAAGAAGTTCAACGACGCCACAAGCTATACTTTCTCGTAGCAACTGCAGCCAGCACGCGGGATTCCCCTCGCCGATGAATTTCTATAAATTGATGAAATTATGAGATACTGATGATATTATCTTTGGTAAACAACCTCTACCTTACTGTAAATTCATAGTTTTTAAGGAAAATAAGTTAGGTAGGTACTATAACAAAAAAATAAAACATAATTTATGTCAGGTAGTCGGCGCGATGTTATAGTAGGTACTAATATTTTTTTTTTTTTGGACAAACCCACCACACTATTCCCAACCACTGCAACTCCTGAAAGCCAGAATCAACAGTGACAACCACCAGAAAAGCGCCGAGACAATGAAGCTCGACGTGTCCCGGAGAATGAATTTACCTGTCTTGGATCCTGCAACGAAATTAATCAGAAAAGAATAGTGGAGAAGTAGGAAAAAAAAATAGTACTAATAGTACTAATAATGTAGAGCCAATGTACTTATCATTAAAAAAAATCTACTGGAATATTAACATTACGCTCATAACCCCCGAAGGTTAAAGCAGAGGTACCTAAAGGTGCGTTCGTGCGCGAGACCACGACAGGAGACCGAGACAGGAGACAATGTTTAAATTTCATAAAAACAAAAAAAGTGGAAAATTATTTTTCATTCAGAAATCGGTGACTTTGTTTTCTTATTTCCTTGATTTTTCTACCACAGACTTTCGAATGGAAAGTTAATGATCACTCTTTAGTTTTTTTTGCTCGTTATTACTAAACTGTTACCTATTGTTTTCGATGTTTCGGCGTCGTTTTTTCTCACCATAAGCAGTGTACGGTAGAGTTCGGATTCTTCCCGAAAATAAGTGCTTGTTTAACCATTTTTCAATAAATTACCAATCACCTTGTATGTCTATGTATAAGCTGTACATTCAACTTGCACCGTAGGATGTAGACTTCACAAGGAAATGTCAAAATGAACATTAGTAACAAAACAAAACGTTATCAACTACCTACTTCATTCGGTAAAAAAACGGCCAAGTGCGTGTCGGGCCACGCACAGTGTAGGGTTCCGTAGTTGCCCATTAAAATACTTATGCGAACTAACTAAATTGATTGGCTGAATTTAATTTTAATTTAATTTACGTACCGTACATTAACATTTATTAGGTACCTAAGTCATTCAGTAGCCAACTCATAACGTCTAAAAACTGGCCCACCATAGGACGATGGTAACTGTAGAAGGAGTTATAAAAACCAACTTCACAGGTAAAGTTCGAAAAGATGTTGTCTATTTGAGTACCACCGCGTGTAGAGGGAAGCGGCTGTAACAAAGATTTAAAACCAGCGTTACGTAATAATTCGAATACATCGCTTCAAGAATGATTTAAAATTTAAAGAGTTCCCACGATTTCTCCAGGATTCCATCATCAGATCCTGACTTGATGATCATGGGAACAATTGGAAGGTGTACTCTTTCAATCAAAAGAAGAATTTTCAAAATCGGTCCAGGCGTCTTTGAGAAATCGGGGAAAATACATAAAAAAAAAAAAAAGTACGACGAATTGAGAACCTTCTCCTTTTTTTGAAGTTAGTTAAAAATAGTTGACAATAAAAACCTACCTATATCGAAAACATACCCACCTATTATAACTGTAAAAATAAAGTTGACAAACTTACATTTGCAGTTAAAGAACATGTTCTCCGATACATTTTGTTTAGGAAAACATGTTATCCAAGTACGTTTTATAAGTTGGTAGACTATTACTCGTAAACTTGTAAAGCCTACTTAGTCATGATAATTTTCTTTTAAACTTCGTTATATATTGTGAATGTTTTTCACACCCCCATACATAACCGTTTAGTGGACATTCGAGTCGAGCAAAAATTAGCACTTTAAAGCTTATGAGCGCTTATTCTGAAAGTTGGCAACGTCGCAAATAGTAGTCAAATATTAACAAGTTTTAATTAATTCAGCAATGTTACTGTATGAAAATAAGAAATATCACTATGTAGTGCACTAGAACATTGATATAGAAATGCAATTAAAACACTGAATTTGATGTTGTAACCGTTTCAGGTTTAAAAAAAGCATTTGGAAAGTTTTCAAATACCTACTATTTTTACATCTAAAACTGTATATACGGTGTTACGATATTAATTATTGCATTCCCTAATCAATTTTTTAGTGCACTACAGAGTCATATTTCTTATTTTCATACAGTAAATTTACATATTTAATTAAAACTTGTAAATATTTGACAGCTATTGGCAACGTTGCCAGCTTTCTGGTTATGCGCCCTTAATATTTCACAAACGAATATTTTTATCAAAAAAATGTTAATGGAAACTATCAATATTTTTAAAGGCCTATTTAATGATACCCCACAATAAGGGGTACGTACGCGAGAAAAAAAAAACATCCCCACTTTACGTACAGGAGGTACCCTAAAAAAATATTTTACGAGATTTTATTTTACCACTTTTTCGGCGAAACAAATCCGTATATTTACACCAAATTACAGCTTTCTAGTACTGGGCGTCTCTGAGCTAAGCTGCAGACAGACGGGCGGACGGACGGACATGGCGAAACTATAAGGCACGGGGTACCTTGTTGACTACGGAACCCTAAAAAATGGCCATTAAAATAATATTAGTTTATTTTTCGTTTTTTTTTTCTTTTCTCAGTAGTTCATGGTCACAATTGATGGTCAGCGCCGCGTCCGTCGTAAAGCTACGTTAGCAACGTAACGTATTAAAAAAATAAACAAAAATGTTTAATTGCGGAGCAGTGACTCACAGCTTTGTTAGTTATTACATAATTACTATATAACCTATCGTAATACCTATCGTAAAATTAATAACTTGAAGAAATGGTCTTTGGGTCAAAAAGTTCTCGTTCCATGAAATTGTCACAACATAGTCGACCACACCGTGATATTGCTAAACATTAGTGATCATAATATCAAAGTAAAATAATTTAAATAGTTATCAGATAAACAGACTCGCACCCAAAAGGTAAAATACTAAGAAGACACACATTTTTTTTTTTCAAAACTCTCCATTCGTTCGGCAACGCGCAGGCGATACCTCTGATCAGGCATCCATAGACTACCTACGGTGATCGACAAATGTGTTGTCAATATCAAATTGTGATTGACTATCGGGACTTATATGGGTGACTAATTAAAAGGGCCACTATGGAAAATTGATTATCAAGGAAAAATACAGAGAGAAGTGTGTGACAAATCTACCAGATGTTGTTACAATGACGTAGTTAGACTTTAGACAATAATTATTGACATTTTCCTTTAATTATCTATACCTAGGTATTGCCCTAAACCAGATCAAGGTCATTTCAATGACAGGACATTTTCTGCCACAAATTGTAATAAGTAGGGCTTGCGCTACTGATTTACTCCCATTTTTAGGGTTCCGTGGCCAAATGGCAAAAACGGAACCCTTATAGATTCGTCATGTCTGTCTGTCTGTCTGTCCGTCCGTATGTCACAGCCACTTTTTGTCGAAAGTATAAGAGCTATCCTGTTGAAACTTGGTAAGTAGATGTATCATGTGAACCGCATTAGGATTTTCACAGAAAAATAAAAACAAAACAAATTTTGGGGGTACCCCCCATACTTAGAATTGAAACTCAAAAAAAATTTTTTCACCAAACCCATAAGTGTGGGGTATCTATGGATAGGTCTTTAAAAATTATATTGAGGTTACTCACACCATTTTTTTCTAAACTGAACAGTTTGCGCGAGAGACACTTCCGAAGTGGTAAAATGTGTGTGTCCCCCCCCCCTGTAACTTCTAAAATAAGAGAATGATAAAACTAAAAAAAATATATAATGTAGGCCTCTACAAAAACTTCCAACGAAAATTGGTTTGGATGAGATACAGTTAGTAGTTTTTGAAATATAGTACATTTTCAAAAACGCAAATATAACTTTGCCATTCATACAAACACTATGAAAAACAAAGTTATTTTTATTGTTTGTGTATATTACTTACTAATCTCAATATAATTTTATTATATCCCTAATATATGCTTGCTACTACGGAACCCTTCATGGGCGAGTCCAACTCGCACTTGGCCGGTTTTCTTTTTAAAGTTAAACTTCTGGGAATTCGTGGCCTCGTGGTTGCTTTTACAAACATTTAAACTCACATGTACAACTAACCAAACTTGGAACTACTAATTGTAGTTATAAAAATATTTTGTTACCAGTGGGAATTAAACCAGCGACATGCGTCCCGCGGTCGATCTCTCAGCCACAGCGCCAGCCGTGTGAGATTCGTCAACTTATCCACAACAAAGAGAAACATTTCCATATTTTCCGCCTCCATCAGTAAATCCCTTTTCATTAATTCTACCACTCACCGGGGAAGCCCGAAGCGTAGTCATTGATTCAACCATGCAGAACGTATTACTCGTAAGTAATACGGTATTACGACATGCAACCTTCACCGACGTTAAAGACAGAGATACAAACTGTAATACTTGCAAGGGAGTGGCGCAACACATGAAGAGGTCTCCAAAAAGAAAATGAGTCAAAAAACTTGTTCGATTGTCTTTCTTACATTTTCTGCCGTAGAATTTGAAAAGGGAATGCTCAGTCCTTCCTCTTTGCCCTTGTTTTTACCGACTTCAAAAAAAAGGAGGTTATCAATTCGACCCGTATGTATGTAATATTATCAGAACTGCCCAGTTTTCATATATGTTAGTCTATATCAGCGTCTGAACAAATGTGCCAAATTTCATAAGTGTATGTATGTATGTATGTTTTTATGTTTGTGCACGCATATCTCCGGAACTATAAGTTCGATTTAAGTAATTCTTTTTTTGGTGTACTAGGTATTGTTCAACTTAGGGTACACTGCAAGTTTCATCAAAATCGGTTCAGTAGTTTTAGAGATATGGATTTTTTTATGTTGTGACGGATTACAAGATTAGTGCATATGTAAGAAAATTTTTGTATTTTACAAGAATTTGGGTTGAATATGTAATAAATAAACTAAAAAGGGTAAAATAAAAACTTTTTTTAAAAAAAGTACCGACTTCAAAACAAATACAAAAAAGTTTAAAATAACTTTTCTTTCGGAAGTCGGTGGCTTTGTTTTGTTGTGTCATTGACTATTGCCACCGACTTCCGAAAGAAAAGTTATTTTAAACTTTTTTGTATTTGTTTTGAAGTCAGTACTTTTTAAAAAAAAAGTTTTTTAGCGTAATAAAATGTTCAAATGAGTCCTCCCGCCCAGTGTGGCGAGGAAGGGACTGTCAGACTTGTACTGACTAAAATGCACGGTGTTCCTTCAACAACCTTTTACATTCCAGAGACATCTGTTTAGAGTTTTAGACAGTACCACGACTTCGGCAGGCGTTTTGCCCTCTATGGGGGCCCCATTATTTCGTCTTTGTCTATGGTAGACGTTGACGCGCCATTTGTATCTGTGGTTAATTTGACAGCGGAAAATGGTGGGTATATTTTAGCGTTAGTCATTTTATTTCCGTAGGTAATTTTAAATTGTCTTTGCGGTCGTTTCTGTGAAACGATATGACAGTTTGTCAGCTATCTAGGTAGTTGATATTTGTGATCGATTCTGCGAAAGAACTACAATATTATATTACCTATATTTTCTAAAGCAGGTAGATCAGTGTTGCCAGATTCGGGCATTTTATTTCCGGGGCAATTCGAGGGTTACGAATAAAATCAGTAGAACGAAAATTGTTAATTATTTTTATTATTGAAAAAAACTTATGCGGCTTTATTACAAAACGTGGTTTAACCTAGACCAAGCTTTAAATCAAAAATCAATTTTTGAATTTCGAACTTTATTCCAACTGCTATAAAATTCTAAAATGCACATTGACAACTTAGACCGGGATCTAAACTCGGTTTTTGTATTAATAACTTTACGACAGTAGAAATAAAGTTCGAAATTCAAAAATTGATTTTTGATTTAAAGCTTGGTCTAAGATAAACCACGTTTTGTAATAAAGCCGATGGTATTTAGGCATTCGAAAACCGGGACTATAAACCACAATTTCTGGATACGGGACAAGACTCGTAATTCCGCGACAATCCCGGATTTCCCGGCCACCTGGCAACCCTGAGGTAGATTCGTGTTCAGAATAATAATGTTATGTGTATCAGAAGCCCGGGACTTTTGTTTTTCTAGATTCCATAATTTAATTTTCCTGTCGGTGTGTTCGATCTGATAAATGTTTAATGACGTCATGGTGATCTAATAACTCTTAATGCAAATAAAACTTGAAACTGTCATATTCGATAGACTTTAATTATTCAAAGACAAACCTAGTCCCTTAGTATTATGTGTTAGGTAACTGTGAAGTGTCATGACGCCATATCGTACACTTGCACGCTCAATTTTCTGTGGACAGAGCTGCTGACAGCGACGGGCCGCACAGCCTGAGGCCCGAGTCGTCAGTGTTACTGACGGGTGGGTCGCACAGCCTGAGGCCCGAGTCGTCAGTGTTACTGACGGGGCCCGATAGAGCCAAGTGCCTATTAGGGTTGCGGAAACCTCCGTGATCTTGGAACACAAAGAAAAATTGAGGAGACAGGGTGGGTTTCTGTCAAAGCCTGACAGAGCCTTCCAGAAAATAACAAATAGGTACTAAATTAGATATTTAACAGGACAGACATGACGTTTTTGCCGTTTTATAGATTATAAACACCCTTCGTACGCGAATTCGATTCGCACTTGGCCGGTTTTTTTTGCTCTAATGCGATAGTTGAGTAACACTACATGATTCAGTTATTGTAACTGGCAACCAGGAAATATGTTTTATTTATTATTTTGACGTACCTTCCATTTACGTAGGTACAATATTTTTTTTATTATTTATTAACCGTGACAAGCTCTTCGTCATCTGAGGATCTGGATTTTATTGAAATAAGAAAAAACCCGTGGCCATTGACTTTTATTTATTCAAATCATAAAAAAGTTAAAAGTTACTTATTTATTAATACTAAATTAATACTTGCACAAAACAAACTAGAAGTTATTTTTCGGGTTAACTTTGAGCTCTTCCCATATAAACCTTATTGTATTTTTTACATAATTAAAATTATTCAGTCACCGTTTTACATTACATTACTTAATGTTAATTTGACGTTAAACGTCTTTTTAGCCCTCACAGTAAATTACCATTTTACTTAATTATTTCCCTAAAAGAGAGCCTTACAATATTATTGCTATAAAATAATAATAATAAGTTTGCAATAATAATTATTCACATGTGTAACATAGTACTTTTTCTTCGCAGTCGCATTAGTGTTGCTATTGCCCGCAAGATGGCGGGAGTAGTTCGCATTGCCAGGTGACCTAACAGAACTGTCAGGAATAACTTTGTGGCGTTGTGCATCATGTGCAGCCTGTGAAAAAAGAAGATTCGTTTATTGCTGTTATCATTATCTAAACACTGTTGAAAGTTCCGTGAAATGGGCACTTGCAACACTTGCAACAGTCAACAGTGCTGAAATATTGGAAAATTGAAATAGAAAAAAACATCGGAAATATCCAAAAGCGAAGGCGAAATATAAAAATTCTTATGATAGTATTAGTGACTCAAGTTATTTTTTAAATATTCATAGTATATTAATTGATCCGGCGTCCAAGAAAATACTTAGTTTTAATTCAAAACCATTTTGGGAACAACGCCATCTATACGCGAGTAGCTGGTTTGTTGTGCATTTTTCATTAACATTAATTATGAGAAGATACCTCAAATATCTTTATAACTAGTGTAATTAACTTAAAGGTCAGTTCACACCGAGACGCGACGCGGCGCGACGTGACGCAACGATACTACAAATGTGTAGGTAATGTAGGTATCTTATCGTGAAGTAAATAAAGTTAGATTTCGAGTCGCCAATTAAATGCAGCGCGGCGCCGCGTTGCGCCGCGCTGCATTGTGACAGGTGTATCTTCTCGTGTAGGAAATAGAGTTAGATTTTGAATAGCTCTATTGATATGTGCGCGCAGCGTCACGTCTCGGTCTGAGCTGACCGTAATAGTGCGAATGGTGACGAAATTTTTTGAGTTTGAAAGTTATTGGTTGTAAGCTGTGTAAGTGTCGAAAAAGACAAAATAACGATGCATGTAAGTACTTTTTTTTAACTGCCCCACACTAGAAATTTCTCCTGAGTCGTGGGTGTATTTACAAACATATAAACTCACATACACAAACACAAAGGAACAACTACTTGTAGATCATACAAATATTAGTTCCGTGCGGGGATCGAACCCGCAACACGCTGCGCACCAGTCGATTGCTCTCGGATAAGGTCAGGAGTATGAATGATGCTGATGAACATAGTTAATGTTAGTACATGTGCATTCTTCTCTGAGCGTGTTCGATGTCCTCCTCTTTTTCCTGCAGCAAGTACTTGCGAGTGCCCTTCACAAAGTCAGTGCACACCTCCACCCAACTGAAATAAACAAGTTTTCGGTTGAATTTAAAAAGAAAAAAAAAATCTTAATCCTAATTATTCATCACTAATATTATAAAAGCGAAATTAAGTTTATTTAGTTATTTTCATCCCGCATCCCGTATGCTAAAATTCAAGCTCTCAATTCAAACATCACACGTTTCGAGATCGTAGAAAATGGTTCTGTCGACGGAAGAAAAGACAAAGTGACCGAATGTAGAAAGATAAATGTATTGTATGTCGTCTTAGGCACAGCGGGGTTTAAAATGCAGAAAATTAACATTTCTATTTTCGTCTACAGGTGGCGCACAATACGGGCAGAAAACTCGAAACCGAATGGTATAGAAGTAATTTTGTCTACTCTTTGTAGAATAGAGTTAGATGGTCATGCTACGAAACTGATGGACGCTTTTGATTCGAGGCCGTTAAATTCGTCGCCCGGTTCTAGGCTGACTCCATCTGAATTTACCATCGAAATGCTGGTCGAGATTAGTGTGGTGGGAATGTCCCAATAAACACAAAGTTACTCACTCAATAGTACCAGGGTCCAGATTGAACACAGCCGCGTCAGCTGGCGACAGTCGCTGCTTCAAGCGCTGCACGTTGTCCGTCTTGAAGTGCCACTCGCGCAGCGCGAAGAACTTCAGCGCTTCGTTCATTGCTTGCAGGCGGTTGCTCACGGTCGACAAGCTCGGTCTGTAACACGCAATGTATATTGTGTACAAGCCAGTGTGGAGCCCTATTGCAGGATATGCCCCACCTCCATCATTCCCACCTGCACAACAACCATGTAAGAGAAAAGATTCGGTAACTTTGTTTTTGTTTCATTGACTTTTGTGCCTTCAACTTCTCCACCACCACCTGAGAAATATACCTTTTCAAACAAAAAAAAGAATTTCCCAAATCGATAATGGCGTCTTTGAGGAATCGGAGACCATAGATATTAATTAAAATTATACCTGGGCTTCATGCCGCATATCTTGGACACGTAGTGGATGAGGTACAGAGGCGTGGTCTGAAGCACCGTCTCCAGGAGCTTCTGCATCGTGCTGCAACGGACAAACACTTGATCGTTATACTGTATCAAGGTTGGGTCGGGGTACTTCGATGAAGCAATGTGCAACTGCGGAGCCTCATCGCAATACATGGCTCACTTCCGGACTGAAGTGATACTCTCTAAAGATTCAGCGCCTCAGCAGCGCTTAAGCAACGGGTTGTTATTAAAGACAATCTTTTTCAGTCCTCGATGTTGAGACAGTTTCTTGTCTTTTACGGAATTTCTATTTTCAACAATTTTAAAGCAAAGATTTTCTTTGGAAAGAAAAATTCGAACCACGGAATTTTTCTTTCCAAAGAAAATCTTTGAAAATTCGCTACGCATGCGTTAATGCGTTTAATATTTATAAAATATTAATTTTAAAGCATTTTAGAGTTGGAAATCGATTATGAGCTCGACGATAGAGACTTTAGAGCCTAGCGAGTCACCTTAGTATAACGAACGTTCGAAAATGTTCGTGAACGGCCGCATTGCGCGCTTGACACCTAGCTAGTCTTCAAGCACCGTTCACGAACATTTTCGATTGTACATGACTCGCTAGGCTCTAGGCGCTAAGCAAGCCACCGGCCTGTGCGTTTCCAGCCTGGTTTTTTTTATGAATCATGGATCTAACTGGTTGAAACTTGATCGCTATAAGTTTCAACCAGTTAGATCTGGCGCTAGCTGCATGTTCCTGCGATTTGACTCACGCATGCTCTTTCTCTCAGCTTGTTAGGGTCTGCTTGATGTTACAAATACAGGAAGATAAGTGCTGTAGAGACTCACGTTCCCTCGATGATTAAGCCGTATGGATACCACATGGCGTTGTCAAAGGGGTGCGCTCGGACCCCGGACAACATGTACGAGCGGAACTGCCCCCACGTGATGGGGTTGGAACACGTGCTGCAGTTGTAGACGCGCGCCTCGCGTAAGCTACAACAGAAATAATTTCATGTTAAAATGAGTACGCTGAGCTTACAATTTAATAACCGTTCCTTAGTTTTTGTTTTGTAGACACCTCTTAAGGGGTCACTGTCCTCATCTGGTATTTACAGAAAGTGATCTAACTCAACGACAACCGATGGGGAAGAAAAGTTCTCGAGTGGCGACCACGGACCGGAAGACGCAGCGTAGGTAGGCCTCCCACTAGGTGGACCGACGACATCGTGAGGGTCGCGGGCAACCGATGGATGCAAGTGGCGAATTGTCGTTCGGCGTGGCGGTCTAAGGGGGAGGCCTATGTTCAGCAGTGGACGTTTTCCGGCTGATGATGATGATGATGACGATGATGATGATGATGATCTAACTCATCGACGGCGGTCTCCCAGGCGGCGGCCAGCAGCGTGTCGATGGCGAGGTCCACGGGCAGCAGGTCGGCGCGCTGGCCGCCGCCGCAGCTGAGCACGTGCAGCACGCCCTTGTGATACATAAAGTGATCTAACTCATCGACGGCGGTCTCCCAGGCGGCGGCCAGCAGCGTGTCGATGGCGAGGTCCACGGGCAGCAGGTCGGCGCGCTGGCCGCCGCCGCAGCTGAGCACGTGCAGCACGCCCTTGTGATACATAAAGTGATCTAACTCATCGACGGCGGTCTCCCAGGCGGCGGCCAGCAGCGTGTCGATGGCGAGGTCCACGGGCAGCAGGTCGGCGCGCTGGCCGCCGCCGCAGCTGAGCACGTGCAGCACGCCCTTGTGATACATAAAGTGATCTAACTCATCGACGGCGGTCTCCCAGGCGGCGGCCAGCAGCGTGTCGATGGCGAGGTCCACGGGCAGCAGGTCGGCGCGCTGGCCGCCGCCGCAGCTGAGCACGTGCAGCACGCCCTTGTGATACATAAAGTGATCTAACTCATCGACGGCGGTCTCCCAGGCGGCGGCCAGCAGCGTGTCGATGGCGAGGTCCACGGGCAGCAGGTCGGCGCGCTGGCCGCCGCCGCAGCTGAGCACGTGCAGCACGCCCTTGTGATACATAAAGTGATCTAACTCATCGACGGCGGTCTCCCAGGCGGCGGCCAGCAGCGTGTCGATGGCGAGGTCCACGGGCAGCAGGTCGGCGCGCTGGCCGCCGCCGCAGCTGAGCACGTGCAGCACGCCCTTGTGATACATAAAGTGATCTAACTCATCGACGGCGGTCTCCCAGGCGGCGGCCAGCAGCGTGTCGATGGCGAGGTCCACGGGCAGCAGGTCGGCGCGCTGGCCGCCGCCGCAGCTGAGCACGTGCAGCACGCCCTTGTGATACATAAAGTGATCTAACTCATCGACGGCGGTCTCCCAGGCGGCGGCCAGCAGCGTGTCGATGGCGAGGTCCACGGGCAGCAGGTCGGCGCGCTGGCCGCCGCCGCAGCTGAGCACGTGCAGCACGCCCTTGCCCGCGCCCACTATCACGCCGCTCGGCCCGTTCAGGTTCTCGATCCAGCCCGGGAACGGAGTGCGCTGAGACGATATTACTGCGAAATAAAGATAAAAATTCATTAGTTGCGTCCACACAGAGCGAGCAGCCTCGCGAGGCATTTTCCGCGCGAGGAAACTACTTCGCGAGGCTGCTTGCTCTACTGTGTGGACTCGTCTATTGTTTCTCGACCGAGGCACAAAACAAAATCCGCGAGCAAAACATAAGCCGACACTGGATGGCTCAGGCGCTCGGTCGCTCGCCCGCGGCAGCGCGTGCGCTTGCCTCGGCCGAGTACACGTCCACACTAACCGAGCTGCTTCGCGTGGCAAATGCCTCGCGAGACTGCTCGCTCTGTGTGGACGCACCTATTGAAAAGTTTTTATTTGTAGCCTGAGAATGTAAGTGTTACAGCTCTGGGCACTGGCTTCAGATTTATACTGAAATGGCCCACCGATATTCCGAAAACTTTCATTGCATGAAACCTGGACTGAGAGTATCCTCTGCAGATTTCAAGTAATCACGGGCAGAATAGTGTGAGAGAGACAAAGCTCTAATGTGAATAGTACTTCGTAGCTACAGACCTCTAGAAAACACAACTTTGGTGTAACCACAGACAAAGTGGACTGAACAGTACTGTTTGCATAAAATTGATTGAAAGAGATAGCAATTCAGCTGTTCCTACCTATCTCTTTGAAGTAAGACATAGAGAACGACAACACCAACACCAATCGCTTGTCTCTGCCACACTTTACTGTGTGATTATTTACTTGTCATGTTGTTATGTGACGCTTATGTTCATAAATTGAGTGAAGTTAAAAAAAATGAATACAGCGCCATCTATTGTCGAGTAGCAACAGCAATTTGCAAAAACAATTAGGGTCAGTTCAGACCGAGACGCGAACCGACGCGACGTGACGCAACGATACTGCGAATGTGTATCTTATCATAGTGAATAAAGTTAGATTTTGAGTCGCCAATAAAATGCAACGCGGCGCCGCGCTGAGTTGTGACAGGTGTATCTTTTCGTGTAGGAAATAGAGTTAGATTTTGAATAGCTCTATTGATATGTGCGCGCAGCGTCACGTCTCGGTCTGAGCTGACCGTTAAGTAAAACGATGTGTGCAATAATGTCTGCAGATTCTACCTATGGCTTATAATACATGATAATGGTATACCTATGGTGGGTCTGAAGATGGCGGTGGCGTAGCTGGCTGCGGCGGCGTGCTCGGCCACCGCGCGCTCCGCCAGCGCCTTCGTGAACGTGTACGAGTTGGGCTTCGGGGAGATCAGTCTGATGGACGGATCAACAGGTTAGTTGGTGACTGGTGTTACGAGTACTACTTACTAGGTATCTATCGTGATGAAAAAGGAGGCTTCTAGCGTTTCGGTAATGTTCAAAATAGTTACCACTTACCGTGGAGTTACGCGGCCCTGGAACCCTGCTTGACAGTCACTTCCGCCGCATCCTGACAGGACTCATTTGATAATATTCTTACCAAAAAACATACCTCATAAAGTCATAAGGCAACCGCGGTCTATGCCCTATTACGATCATTTTAAAAGAAAGTAACTAGTATAATAAGTGATGATCTGTCTGAGGTGATGGTGATCGCGAGGCAAACATGGTTAGAAATTGATTGAAGTGAAGAAAGGAAGGAGAAACGACTTAGGCGTGGAAAACGCAGTACTTTAAAAAACTTTTTCAAAAAAAAATGTAACCGCCTTCAAAACAACCACGAAAAAGGGTAAAATAACCTACTGTATACTTCAACTACAAATAAAAGTACATAAAAATCAAAAAAAAAAAAAAACCTACAAAATAACTTTTCTTTCAGAAGTCGGTGGCAAAAAAGATAATGAAATAAAAAAAACAAAGGCGTTTTTTGAAAAAGTTTTTAACTTACTCTTTTTAGTTTAAATATTCAACCCGAATTCTTGTCAACTACCTACATCATTATCTTACATCTGCACTAAAATTTTGTAATCCGTAGCACCGGTAATAACATCGCTCATGTACACAATAAGCTAATAAAATTCCCTCTCTCAAAAACTACTGAACCGATTTTGATGAAACTTACAGTATTTCCTAAGTTCAATGATACCTAGTACAACAAAAAAAGAATTACTTAAATCGGATTTTTAGTGCCGGAGATATGCGAACTCAAACTAAATCAGTCGATGCCTACTCCTTACTGTTAAGGAGTTGTACCTTCCATTATCAGCTCAGCTACATGAGATGATGATCACCATACGCAAGTACTTAAAATACTTCATAAAATTTGCGAAAAACTAATGTGGGCCTATAAAATTCGAGGGTTTCCCTCGATTTCTCCAGGATCCAATCATCAGATCCTGACTTGGTGACAATGGGACCACCTCAGAAGTAACTCCTTTCGAACAAAAAAAGAATTTTGAAAATCGGTCCACAACTGGCAGAGTAATCGCGTAACAAATATACAAAAAATAAAATAAAAAACATACCGTCGAATTGATAACCTCCTTCTTTTTGAAGTCTGTTAAAATATCTGCTCTCTAGACAAATGGCAAACAATCAAAGACATTAAACTATATACGAGCAATAGACGGGACATCACGAAGAAAGTTGTGATCCACAAATTTTTTTTTTTTTTTTTTTTTGTTTTGTACATACTACTACGAGTATTTATAGTTTGTATATAATTTTAGTATTTTAGTATTTATATTAGTATTAATATGTAAAATATTATTAAATAAACTCATTAACAAATTTTTACCACTCGGTAAAAACTCGACCAGTCTAGTTTGAGACGTCCGCCTGACAGGTCGTGTGACCGTGCGTCAAAATTCAAACTTCGTTGGACGATTATAGGAAAATATGCCTAGTTGCGCTTTGCGTAACTGCAAATCAAGATATAAGAAAACATGTGGACTTGAAATCAATTTATTTTCGTAAATATTTTTTATTTTTACCTGGTTTTTAAGAGTTTGTCTGATATTATTCTAGAACTCTTGCATTTTTTAAATAAACGCCATCTGTTGCTCAGTAGCTGTACGAAGTATACGACAACTTTGCTAAAGAATTAGAGTTGTCGGTTTATCGATATTTATTAAGTCGAAGAGTAATTATAATACCAAATGATTAATTTCGTATACTGACTTGTTTATGAATGAAAGAGATAATTACAGAAAAACTTTTTTAGGAGACTAGCTCCCTTTTGAAACATTTTTATTTTGTTCAAAGGCGAGCTGTCCACAAAAATTAATTAAAACATTTATTTTCATGCCGTTTGACACATTTAATGTTAGGATCATTTTATGACATGGGAAAAATAAAATCGAGACGGTGGAAGTTGGTCAAAAGAAAAAGACGTTTTCATCAAATCATACGAGCGAAAAAAAAAACATTTTGTTATGTTGTTCATTGACTAAGTTATTGACGATAGATTAATCACAATACTGTTGAACATAATCGTCAAATTGATAATATAGGATTGTATTAATAACTAATAATTTAATTTCTGTTCTGCCCTTACACACTTTTTAATTTTTTTCTAATATTTAAATCCTAGTTAATTTTATCGATGTTTATGTATCGATAATTGTGCCATTCTAAAATGTTGCACCCCTATCACAAGATGCTCAGTTCTGCCATCTATTGTGTATTGGCTGAAATATATTCTGATGAATTACTTTAATACGTGGTTTTGCTATACAACGCTAGATAGCGCTACTGACGCCCGACATCAACATTTTTGTATGACAATATTCCCAATGCCCGCTCTATAGTTCTTTTAAATCTCTTTGCAAACAATAATAAAAACGCTGTCTTTTAAAACTACGACTTGAACGGACGAAAACGCTCTGTAGTCTTTAATTGATTTTCAACTTTATACACTAAATCATGAAGTTGAAAATCTATAAGACTACAGTCCGTCTTCGTTCATCGTTTGCTATATTACGCTAGATGCTCTGTCTCACTTGTGCGCGGTGTCGGCGAGCAGCGCGGGCGGCAGATGGTCGGCGAGCGCGAGCACCTGTGCGGGGGAGGCGGGGGAGGGGTACACGCGCTCCTCCACCTCGCTCAGCTCCGCGTTACTGTACGCCGTCGACACGTGCACCAGCACCTGCAACATGACACACGTAGGAGAGAGAACCTACAGCTAAGAACAGTGGCGGTAGTTGTAGTAGCAGTCAGTACCTGCATGTTGGGCAGCTCGTCGCAGATGTCCATGAGTGTGATGACGGGGCGCACGTTCTGCGCCAGCGCGGCCTCCAGCGGCTCCGAGAACTTCAGCGTGGCCGCCACGTGGAACACCACCGACACCTGTGGGGCAGACTAGTGTGAGCGATAGACTGGTGTGAGTGACAGACTGGTGTGAGTGACAGTCTGATGTGAGTGACAGACTGATGTGAGTGACAGACTGGTGTGAGCGATAGACTGGTGTGAGTGACAGACTGGTGTGAGTGACAGACTGGTGTGAGTGACAGACTGGTGTGAGTGACAGACTGATGTGAGTGACAGACTGGTGTGAGTGACAGACTGGTGTGTGAGTGACAGACTGATGTGAGTGACAGACTGGTGTGAGTGACAGATTAGTGTGAGCGATAGACTGGTGTGAGTGACAGTCTGATGTGAGTGACAGACTGATGTGAGTGACAGACTGGTGTGAGCGATAGACTGGTGTGAGTGACAGACTGGTGTGAGTGACAGACTGGTGTGAGTGACAGACTGGTGTGAGTGACAGACTGATGTGAGTGACAGACTGGTGTGAGTGACAGACTGGTGTGTGAGTGACAGACTGATGTGAGTGACAGACTGGTGTGAGTGACAGATTAGTGTGAGCGATAGACTGGTGTGAGTGACAGACTGGTGTGAGTGACAGACTGGTGTGAGTGACAGACTGGTGTGAGTGACAGACTGGTGTGAGTGACAGACTGGTGTGAGTGACAGACTGGTGTGAGTGACAGACTAGTGTGAGCGATAGACTGGTGTGAGTGACAGACTGGTGTGAGTGACAGACATGTGTGAGTGACAGACTGGTGTGAGTGACAGACTGGTGTGAGTGACAGACTGGTGTGAGTGACAGACTGATGTGAGTGACAGACTGGTGTGAGTGACAGACTGGTGTGAGTGACAGACTGGTGTGTGAGTGACAGACTGATGTGAGTGACAGACTGGTGTGAGTGACAGATTAGTGTGAGCGATAGACTGGTGTGATTGACAGACTGGTGTGAGTGACAGACTGGTGTGAGTGACAGACTGGTGTGAGTGACAGACTGATGTGAGTGACAGACTGGTGTGAGTGACAGACTGGTGTGAGTGACAGACTGGTGTGAGTGACAGACTGATGTGAGTGACAGACTGGTGTGAGTGACAGACTAGTGTAAACGACAGACTGATGTGAGCGACAGACTGATGTGAGTGACAGAATGGTGTGAGTGACAGACTGATGTGAGTCCCATCCTATCCCATCCTATCCCATCCTATCCCATCCTATCCCATCCTATCCCATCCTATCCCATCCTATCCCATCCTATCCCATCCTATCCCATCCTATCCCATCCTATCCCATCCTATCCCATCCTATCCCATCCTATCCCATCCTATCCCATCCTATCCCATCCTATCCCATCCTATCCCATCCTATCCCATCCTATCCCATCCTATCCCATCCTATCCCATCCTATCCCATCCTATCCCATCCTATCCCATCCTATCCCATCCTATCCCATCCTATCCCATCCTATCCCATCCTATCCCATCCTATCCCATCCTATCCCATCCTATCCCATCCTATCCCATCCTATCCCATCCTATCCCATCCTATCCCATCCTATCCCATCCTATCCCATCCTATCCCATCCTATCCCATCCTATCCCATCCTATCCCATCCTATCCCATCCTATCCCATCCTATCCCATCCTATCCCATCCTATCCCATCCTATCCCATCCTATCCCATCCTATCCCATCCTATCCCATCCTATCCCATCCTATCCCACTATACGATTCCTTTAAAACGCTTTAATTAATTTACATTTTTTGTTTGTAAGGTGTAAACTGATTATTACGATGAAATAAAAAACATAATGTTACTTCAATTCAACACCTCTATTCCAGGTTTTTTTTAATGCCATCTACCGTGTTATCGTTGGTTTAGATGAATTATTTAAATATGTAGTTTTTCTATTCGAAGCTAGATCGCGCTACTGAACTGCGCGTCGCGGTGTGAACTGACCGTAACATTTTACTTCTGAATCACTTTAAATTCAAATCTTTTGATGGACTGAACCGATTGCAATGAAACAAAAACTAAATGTTACTTCAAGCTACGCTTAATCGTTGTGTATAAAAGTTATCTACATTGATTTCGTACATTTTACGTGATGCCCGAATAACCAAACATACAAACAGACAGACAAACAGACAAAAATTCTAAAAATGCTGGAAATCGGTTCTATTGGTTGTCCTTTAACACCCTGGCTATATTTTTTTTTTTTTAATGTACAAAAACTTCTTTTCTACCGTTTTATTATATGTATATAATAATATAATGCTTTTTCTTTGTCTAATCTATTTTGTGAATATATTGTGAGAAAAAGATCGACGATACCAATGAAGATCGTACACGCGTAGCGCAGTGAGCGCGCACACAGTTGTCGGCTATTTTGGCTACTCTAGCTACCCGGCTACCGAATACCGGGACGGCTATAAAACGTAGCAGTTAGCTTATACTCCGGGGCGGCTACGCGGCTACGCGGTTACGAGCGGCTACGCGGCTATATCATAACCTGTCAGTTATCTAGCCAACCAGTAGCCGATAGCTAGCTATCGTGTTGACGGATATCATAGCCGTGGCTATTTTGCTCATAGCCGGTATTTGGCTAGTTATGGCTATAGCTACCCATCGCTAGTCACTCACACCAGTCGATCGCTCAGCCACTGTTCAGTGCGCCTCAAACACACTCACAACATAGCGGCCAGCTCTCGGAATATGAATAATGCGCTTCATTTGTAAATATAATGTAAGTACTTACGATGTTTGTTTGTAAACTGTGCAAATGAATGAATTTAACAAAATCATTACATTATTAATGACAATGCACGGGCGTCATTGCAAACATTCAACTGTAATGTAGTTCAATGATCGTGGGTCACCTTTTTATTGTATGCTTGAAGTTGAACCCATTTATTTACTCTGAGGTTTGAAGTTGAAAATGATAAGGGAATGCAACAAGTAATATCGTAACACCGAATATATAGTTTTAGTTTTAGATGTAAAAAAAGTATTTGGAAACCTTCCAAATGCCTTTTTTACACCTGAACAGGTGACAACATCAAATGCAGTGTTTTAATTGCATTCCTATATCAACTTTGTAGTGCACTACAGAGCCATAATTATTTCTTATTTTCATACAGTAAATTTACCAAATAAATTAAAACTTGTAAATATTTGACAGCTATTTGCGACGTTGCCAACTTTCTGGTTATGCGCCCTTAAGTACCTACCTACCTATTGTGTATACCCAGTATACCATGCATATACCTATCATTCTCATTAAAGCCGGTACCTAGTATCGAAATGGCCTTCCCCATTGTGGACATACCTTTTGTAGTTGGTTGAGGTGGTGCTGGTTGAGGCCGAAGTGAGGCTGCGTGACGTCACCGGGGAGCGCGCTCAGCTTGTCCAGCTGCTGCGGGCAGTGCGCGCGGATCACGTCGAACACCTGGCGAGTGTGGAATGGACTGAGCCCCATAGGAAGTCGACCTCTCTTAAGAAAGAGAGAAAGCAATCGTGCGTGTCTCTTTACTCACATTGAACAAAAGACTACTAGCCTCTGCGTGTACTGAACTGAATATTCCCCGTGTCTATGAAGAGTGAAGACTGACCTTGGAGTGCTTGAGCTGCGCGAGCCTCTTGTCAGGCGCGCAGTCCTGCTTGCGGCGCAGCAGCAGGTGCAGGCGCGCCACGTCGCGACATGTCCACAGCAGCCGCTCCACCAGCACCTGCACACACCACGTTACAACATACATTAGGATATGTCATTATGTAAACGTAGGTATCATCATTTTCAACGACGAACGAAGGCCTCCCCTTAGTCCACCACGCCTAACGAATAGTCCGTCACGTGTATCCATTAGTGGACAACTAATGGATACACGTGACGGACTGTTCGTTAGGCTCTAGTCTAGTATATCATCTTCTTCTTCTTCTTCTTCCTACCCTTATCCCATTCTACTTGGGGTCGTCGCAACACGTTTTCTTCTTCCATTCTCCCCTATAAGTCGTCACAGTTTCATTTACTTACTCCTTTTTCATTCATATCATTCCTACAATCCATCCATCTTTTCTTTGGCCTTCCTCTTCCTCTCCATCCATCAACAGTCTAGCCAGTCTAGTCTAGTATATCATCAATAGTTATAAATTAGTAAAAGGTAGATATTTATTGTTTTTGTAGTGTCCCATAATTCCACGTCAAAGGGCAAAATTAGTAGGTAGGACAATAATTTATTTACCCCACGAGAGCGTCATAATTATTATCGAGATAAAAAGTGTCCTATGTATTATTTCACACTATAACTTATCTTTGAACCAAGTTTCAACATTCATCCATTCATATAATTACTAAGGATGTATCTATGGTATATGAACCTGTCAAACGTTTTCAAATACCTACTCTTACTGTCGTGCACAATATTTAAATGAAGAATTCAAACGTCAGTTGAGCTTATGACAATATTGTACAACTTATGTCACTTTTATAAGTACATAGTACATAAGGAAAATGTAGATACACGTTTGATTACTGTTCAGTCCTGTCAAGTCATATAGAATTATTCGAACATCCGGGTATAAAAAAAATATATCTAACCTTATTATTCATTATATATTAGTTAGTTACTATTTTAAGGGTTCCGTACGTCCGAATACAAAAACGGAACCCTTATAGGATCACTCGTGTGTCCGTCTGTCTGTCGCTTACTGTCAATTATCTCCGAATCTACCTACTAGACCGATTGAGTTGAAATTTGGTACACATATCAATTCCTGTGACCCAAGCACAGAGGTGTGACGTGAATAGATGAAATCTGTATGTGGGAGGTAATTTTTTGGGGGGAAGGGGAAACTTAAAAAAAAAATGCAAACTGCATCGTGTGACACATCAAATGAAAGGTCTTGTTGAGAAGATCTTAAAGTTGTTTTTTTTTTTAATTTTAAAATAAATAGCTTCCAAGTTATTCAAGAAAATAGACAAAATTTGACCATTCCCCCCCCCTGAAACTAAACTGAAACTAAAATTTTAAAAAAAATACAGAAATTAGTTTTCTACTTATAGATTGTAGGAAAACCTATAAGAAGTCCATGATATTAAAATAACATGGTAAATCACTCAATATTGTGCGTACCAATTTGGGTCAGATTAAAAAAAAACGTGATAGGTAACATCGTACGGAACCCTCTTCACGCGAGTCCAACTCGCACTTGGCCGGTTTTTTTTTAACATTTAGTCAGAGCCTGGCAACTTCTCTACATAATCTCCTTTTATTCAAATTCTAGTCCTACATTATAATATCATGTGACAATAAAACTTGGAAAGAAATGTCCACAAAAGGACTATCTTTTATCATTAAGGATCTGTCCCACTGCTGAATAAAGGTTTCTCCACAATAATCCAATTTATTAGCTGGGCCACGTCGAGCCGTCATGAGAAGTGGCGAGACAACCAAGACACGCGTGTAGTACAAGAACGTACAGGTTGTCTGGCCACTTACTACTCCATGAGCTCTCAGTTCTTAAATAAATCCTTGTCAGTGTGACCAGTGACCTTACCTTGCCCATGAATCCAGTGCCGCCTGTGATGAACACCTCCCTCCCCGCGTAGAACTCCGGGATGAGGGGGGTCGTCGGCGACTGCGGGACGGGGCGGGGCACCATTGTGGTCTACCTCTGATGCAACCTGTTGAACATACAAGGAAATTACATTTTAAAACGGGAAGGGGCCCAACATACTCCCCTTAGGTACCTAAGACGTACCTATGTTACGTTACAAAAAAAGGGGTGACTTTAGTATCATTTGGCAGGCGGATGAGGGTGCGAGGTGGAGGGGGGAGTGGGGGGGGGTGTTCCCTCTCCCCTGGTACCACTCCCGTGAAAAGGTAACTCACCATTTTAATCTAACCTCAAAACACATTATTAACACCTATTATGGTCGGAGAAATCACGTGCGCGTCTAAAGCTTCCAATCAATCAAAGGCGTCGTCGACGGAGCCCCGCTTTGCGGGGCTCCTACTTCTGGGTGGTTCGAAAAAAAATAAGCACGAAGGGGATGGCGTTGTCTTTCAGACCACGCCATCCCCTTCTAACTTAACCTGTCCGAGTCGGGGTGTCCCAAGTCCCGAGCTCGCTTCGCTCGCTCTTGCATACTAAGAGGAGTGATATGTAGTAGACTCGTAGACTCCGCATCTTTCTGGGTTGGCTGTTATACAAATTAAACAACAAATGGCACATGACGCATTTGGCGAAAAAAAAACTTCTTTTTGCGTTCCTTTTCTCTAATTTGGTACGACATTGTACACCACAGACAATATAATAGAACACATTCGGTCATACATCGCCCATTTTAACGTTCCGTTTCACCTAATAACGTTTACATTTCGCCTTTTATTTAATTTGAGGTTAGAAACAATTTTTGTAAATTTCTGGATAAATATCCATTAGGGGCGTCCAGCGTCCACACAGAGCGCGCAGCCTCGCGAGGCATTTTCCGCGCGAGGAAACTGACAAGCGAGGCTGTTCACTCTGTGTGGACCGTCTATTGTTTTTCGACCGAGACACAAAACAATATACGCGAGCAAAACAAAAGCCGACACTGGATGGCTCGGTCGCTCGACCGCGGCAGCGCTGTCACTTGCCCCGCCCGAGACACGTCCACACCAACCGAGCTGCTTCGAGCGGAAAATGCTTCGCGAGGCTGCGCGCTCTGTGGGGACGCACCTATTACCTTGTAATAAGAGTGCTAGCGTTATAATCGGGGCCCCACCCTCTACCAGATTTGACCACTTTTAACCCCCTCCGCCTGCCAAACGACACTAAAACCAACCCAATGTCAATCTTAGAAGCGTCGTATCTTCGTCAATTTTTGGTTTACGTACAAAAGAAAATAGGCACGTGTCAAATTTTTTCATACCTACTACAAAAGAGTTATAGGTTTTAAAAAACACATAAAAAGTTCACACTTTAAGCAAAAGTTACTGTTGTTAGACCCTATTGTTTAATTTATGATTTAACTAAACATTTTTCAAGTTTCACTTGAATTACAAACTAAGTACCTACAATGAAACTAATTCTCTTCTAAGCTTACGTAGTTGGGAATAGGACTATGTTTTTCATTTAAATCAGGTTTCATAATAAAACTTAACTCCTGGTACCTTAACCTAATTTTATTGAAAACAAACCTTGTGTTTACAACCAACACGACTGCAGACAAACATTCAACGATCTTAGTTCACACAGATGTGCGAAACAAAAATGAATTTGAATTTATTAATCAAATAGCCAAATGTTAAAGTTCTATTTAGATCCGATCCTCTCTATTCAAAGGACCTTGTGACCGAAATATAGGTACGACAACGCTATCCGAAAACAGATAAATAATTAGTGTTATTTTAGATTTTACAGTAAAAATTATCAAAGTGCGAAAATAGTCATGTAAAAGTAAACATGACTATTTTGGTAGCCTGCCAGTACATCCTGGTGATGACAATACCAAGGTAAATGTATCTGCTGCGTTATACTTATTAATTAGAGACATTAACACAAGTTTGTCTAGTAGGTACAAACAATAAATACCTACATGTAACACGTAGTCTATAACCACTTCGCACGTCAACATTAAACTTCTTACATCAGCAAATATTTACAAAACACTCAAAGAGCTTGAAAACATTAGTGCAGTAATTATAATGACACACCAATGTTTTCCAAAGCTCGTGCAAAATTCTTTTAGAACAAATCCTTCGCATACCTACTTTATTATCTCTCAACTATAAATTACTAGCTTTTGCCCGCGGCGTCGCTCGCGTAATCAGTCGAAAATCTAAGAAGATTTAAACAAACTTTCATCCCCTATTTTATCCCCTTAGGGGTGGAATTTATAAAAATCTTTTCTTGGGGGATGCCTAAGTCATAACATCTACCTGCGTTCCAAATTTAAGCCGGATCCGTCCAAAACCTAATAAGATTTCTACAAACTTTCATCCCCTATTTTATCCCCTTAGGGGTAGAATTGATCAAAATCCTTTCTTAGGGGATGCCTTAGTCATAGTAACTTTATGCATGTAAAGTCTCAGTCCGGGGTGCTAAGACAGGAAACCTCCACGTGCGCCCGTGGACTGGAGTTCCCTCTCGGATACGTCCGGGGGGAAGACCAGTTTTTCGGGCCGGTGCGCCCTGGGATGCGGGCAAAAACTCTCCTTAGGCACTGTGTGCCTAAGGGGTTTCTTTGCCCGTATGCAAATAGCCTGTCGGGTGGACGCTCCAACGCGTGTCCCTCTGAACAGCAGAGGGCACAGCGGCGGAGCGGGCTTGCGGACGGTGAGTAATGGGTAAGCTCGCCGTCCGACCAGGTACCAAGCCCGGGTCGGTGGCGCGTCGTGTTTCACGCGTCACCGACGGGGCCCTTATGGGGCCAAATGCCTGCCGGGGTCGCGGATTTTTCTTAATCCAGGATACCGTGGCCCCGGAACGTAAAGGGCATCCGACGGAACACGGGTGGATTTTAGTCAGTAAGAGTCTGACAGTCCCTCCCGCCCCACCCAGGGCGGGAGGACTCATTTGATGATTTTGCCACCCTAAAAAAAAAAAAAAAAAAAAAGTCTCAGTCCGATCGGTTTAAAATTGATAAAGTTTCATACAAACTTTCATCCCCTATTTTATCCCCTTGGGAGTATAATTGATCAAAATCCTTTCTTAGCGGATGCCTACGTCATAACATCTACCTGCATGCCAAATTTCAGCTCGATCCGTCCAGTGGTTTGGGATGTGCGTTGATAGATCACTATATCAGTCACCTTTGAGTTTTATATATTTAGAAGATTATGTGCATTGGGAAACTCATTACCGAAACAATTGTGTTTATTTTATTGACACAACTGTATTTGGTCTAATAGCTTTAACATGATTCTATCCATAACTCAGAACATGATTTTTCTGCTAAACACACATGATACTCATTGGCTTTCGGCTTGTATGCGAAAAAGTAAGGCTATGACTGCCTCCAGGAGGGTCCCATCTACATCAGTGCAAAAATTCATAAAATACATTTCAACGGTTTAGGCGTGAAAGCAAATAGTTATTTCTGTTTTGGATCACGGGACTCTCTAACCAGAGCCTCTACCATGAGTTGTCATAACGATACTCGATCATATTGGCGCTCTCATTGGTTGAGATTAAATAACAAACGGTCAGCCACCGCTCGGCAATGTCAGTGAAAGGCTGGGTGACTCGCACACTCGTATTAAATAACAAACGGTCAGCCACCGCTCGGCAATGTCAGTGAAAGGCTGGGTGACTCGCACACTCGTATTAAATAACAAACGGTCAGCCACCGCTTGGCAATGTCAGTGAAAGGCTGGGTGACTCGCACACTCGTATTAAATAACAAACGGTCAGCCACCGCTCGGCAATGTCAGTGAAAGGCTGGGTGACTCGCACACTCGTATTAAATAACAAACGGTCAGCCACCGCTCGGCAATGTCAGTGAAAGGCTGGGTGACTCGCACACTCGTATTAAATAACAAACGGTCAGCCACCGCTTGGCAATGTCAGTGAAAGGCTGGGTGACTCGCACACTCGTATTAAATAACAAACGGTCAGCCACCGCTCGGCAATGTCAGTGAAAGGCTGGGTGACTCGCACACTCGTATTAAATAACAAACGGTCAGCCACCGCTTGGCAATGTCAGTGAAAGGCTGGGTGACTCGCACACTCGTATTAAATAACAAACGGTCAGCCACCGCTCGGCAATGTCAGTGAAAGGCTGGGTGACTCGCACACTCGTATTAAATAACAAACGGTCAGCCACCGCTTGGCAATGTCAGTGAAAGGCTGGGTGACTCGCACACTCGTATTAAATAACAAACGGTCAGCCACCGCTTGGCAATGTCAGTGAAAGGCTGGGTGACTCGCACACTCGTATTAAATAACAAACGGTCAGCCACCGCTTGGCAATGTCAGTGAAAGGCTGGGTGACTCGCACACTCGTATTAAATAACAAACGGTCAGCCACCGCTTGGCAATGTCAGTGAAAGGCTGGGTGACTCGCACACTCGTATTAAATAACAAACGGTCAGCCACCGCTCGGCAATGTCAGTGAAAGGCTGGGTGACTCGCACACTCGTATTAAATAACAAACGGTCAGCCACCGCTTGGCAATGTCAGTGAAAGGCTGGGTGACTCGCACACTCGTATTAAATAACAAACGGTCAGCCACCGCTTGGCAATGTCAGTGAAAGGCTGGGTGACTCGCACACTCGTATTACCTAAATAACAAACGGTCAGCCACCGCTCGGCAATGTCAGTGAAAGGCTGGGTGACTCGCTCGATTAAAGCTCAGATCAAAGAAAGACGATTAAAGCGGGTAGTATGTGACCGCGGCCACGACAAGGTGGCCACGACCTACCATGACGTCTAGCCAGAGTAGTTGTAGTGAGTGAACGAGGTGACGCTGGACGACTTGTGTAGCTCTGGCTCTTCCACGCTGGAACCACTCTGGCTTTAAGACGTCATGCTAGAGGCCACGTGAACAACGATGCTGGGGCTACATTAGCGGGCAACGCCGAACATTCGCGATTACGCGATGTATGTGGCCGGGTAGATCGTTGCAACGCGTACTATTCGGGCGAAGACGATGTACCATCGGGGCGCAGTCGGTAAACTGGCGCGAATCAAAAGGATTTGTCGCGATAGTATACGGTTGGGTGGCTACACCTGCGTGAATTCAGAGTCGTCCAGATTTTAAAGCGGAAACAAACTGAACAATGATGTGTCGCGCCAACGTGACACGAATCTTCGCCCACCTAATGTAGACAAGAACATCGCGAATGTTCAAACACGATATTATGTACATATTTGCAATAATAATAAAAATATTAAGTTAATTTAATAAACTAAGTTTACGATGTAATAAACGAATAAATAATGTATTAAATAATGAACTATAAAAAAGTAAGACCGTCTGTTTACTCAGCGCATGAAATTGAAAAAATAACTTTTTTCTGAAATAATCGGAACGTCAAAACATAGTAATAAAGCCTAACATTTCAAATATTTTTAAATATTATTAAAATGGGTAGGTAATTTTTTCGTTCTGAATACAAATTTGTATCCTAGAAATATAAAAACGTGGGAAAAAATATCCTTCCTTTGACCAACTTCCGTCGTCCCCACCTTTTTCTTCTCATACAATGAATTCTTACATGAAACAGAGTAGAAGGGCATTAATAATAAATTATGGTCTATTTCAATTGGACTGTATTTTTTTATCGTGGTAAAATCATCAAATGAGTCCTCCCACCCTGGTTCTAGAGGAAGGGACTGTCATACTTGTACTGAATAAAATTCATGGCGAGTCTTCGATAGCCCTTTTATACGTTCCAAGGTGACGGTTACCTGATGAGACAGTCCCGCGACCCTGGCAGGCTTTGGCGCTCTAAGGAGGGCCTCGTCAGATTGCTGACAGCGCTTTCAAGTTCGCATGGAACAAGACGCGCCTTCAACCCGGCCGTGATGGTCAATGATCGGACGACAAGTCACCCTTTAGTCGCCATCCGCATGCCCGGCCTAGCCATTGACCTCCACGTCATGTTTGCAACTAGAAGAAAGAAGAAGAAGAAAGAAAGAAAAAACATTTATTTGGCGCAAAGGGACCACGATAGACACACACATTCGAAATAAAAATAAACACAGAAAAAATAATAAAAAAAACTTAAAAACCTATATCTAACACAAAAGAAAAAAATAAAATAAAAGAATAATTTGTGTGTGTCTCACGGCTGCGCCAAAAAGGCCCAGTTCAGCAAAAATGTCGAGCACCTAGTGCTCGACGCTGGTTTTCAACTGGACCTGTAATGTTGATGTTACGGATGTAAAACAGCTTTATAACATGATTTATGGTGTCGCTTGTCTAACTAGTCGGTTAACATCACACTCAAACATTGACCGGCAGTCTGTGTTGACCGATGCACAACATGGCCGCGCGGCCTGTTGACCACTCGACGAGCACTATATGTATAACACTGACTCGTGATGCACTGAGCTCACATCATTCATAATGAACGCAGTGCCAAAGATGGGTGGGCGCAGAAATGACCAGGAAAAGAATACAATTGGTTGGACCAGAGGGGCGCAGTTAAAGAAGCTCGCACTAGTCACATAAAAGCCTAGTTACGTCACTCTCACTGGTCACACTCGGGACATTCGTCAAGGTTATGCCGCTCTTGACAAAGTTACCATTTCCAAGGTGATCTGTGGTGTACCGTGTAGGGCAATGTTGAAAAAAAGCCGGCCAAGTGCGAGTTGGACTCGCGTGAAGAGGGTTCCGTACGATGTTACCTATCACGTTTTTTTAAAATCTGACCCAAATTGGTACGCACAATAATGAGTGATTTACTTACCATGTTATTTTAATATCATGCACTTCTTATAGGTTTTCCTATAATATATAAGTAAGTAGAAAACTAATTTCTGATTTTTTTCGTTCTGTAATTTTAAGTTCAGGTCATGTTCAGGTCATGGTCAATTTTCGTCTATTTTCTTGAATAACTTGGAAACTATTTATTTTAATGTTACAAAAAAATACATTTAAGATCTTCTCAACAAGACCTTTCATTTGATAAATGTCACACGATGCAGTTTTCAAAATTGAGTGATTTACCAAACGCACAATATTGAGTGATTTACCATGTTATTTTAATATCATACACTTCTACTTATAGGTTATAGGAAAACCTATAAAAAGTCCATGATATTAAAATAACATGGTACTCGTAAATCACTCAATATTGTGCGTACCAATCTTCATTAGGTGCGTCCCCACAGAACGCGCAGCCTCGCGAGGCATTTTCCGCGCAAAATAGCTCGGTTGGTGTGGACGTGTCTCGGGCGAGGCAAATGACAGCGCTGCCGCGGTCGAGAGACCGAGTGCCCGAGCCATCCAGTGTCGGCTTTTGTTTTGCTCGCGTATATTGTTTCGTGCCTCGTTCGAAAAACAATAGACGCGTCCACACAGAGTGAGCAGCCTCGCGTGTCAGTTTCCTTGCGCAGCAAATGCCTCGCGAGCTATGTGGACGCACCTAATTATTCGTAATTTTCAATTCATCTATTATTTGCGGTTAAAATTATAGGTAAGCAAAAAATAAATCGTACGGAACCCTCTTCACGCGAGTCCAACTCGCACTTGGCCGGTTTTTTTTTTAAGTCGGTTACAAAATGGGACCGCAGAAGAGAAGTTGGTCAAAACTAAGAATAACATTTGTTTCAGAAAATTGTAGTTGGTACCAATAAATAAACTGATTGCTTTGTGTCGCTCGTTGTGTTGTGTCGAGCGAAGTTATTGCTAAGACAATGGAGTCATTTACTACATTTATTGCTGGGCTTTGGTCTCATACGCTAGGACAAATACATTTGATGAATGTAACAAATAAATCAAGCTATTCAGTAAAGACATAAAATAAAGTTCCTTTTTAGGGTTCCGTACGTCCGAATATAAAAACGGAACCCTTATAGGATCACTCGTGTGTCCGTCTGTCTGTCGCTTACAGGCAATTATCTCCGAATCTACTAGACCGATTGAGTTGAAATTTGGTACACATATCAATTCCTGTGACCCAAGCACAGAGGTGTGGCGTCAATAGATGAAATCTGTATATGGGCGGTAATTTTTGGGGGGGAAGGGGAAAATTAAAAAAAAATTAAAACTGTGTCGTGTGACATATCAAATGAAAGGTTTTGTTGAGACAATCTTAAAGGTATTTTTTTGTAATTTTAAAATAAATTGTTTCCAATTTATTCAAGAAAATAGACAAAATTTGACCATTCCCCCCCCTTATCTCCGAAACTACTGAACCTAAAATTTTGAAAAAAATACAGAAATTATTTTTCTACTTATAGATTATAGGAAAACCTATAAGAAGTCCATGATATTAAAATAACATGGTAAATCACTCAATATTGTGCGTACCAATTTGGGTCAGATTTAAAAAAACGTTATAGGTAACATCGTACGGAACCCTCTTCACGCGAGTCCAACTCGCACTTGGCCGGTTTTTCTAAAGGTATTCATTGAAGACAATACTAAGTTACAAGTAACTACAATGTTATACGAGTATTGTAGACAAATGTAAATCGTCATTTTAAAGCTAAAAGTCTTGATTACCTATCAAAAATAGAAAAGGAAGATAGACATAGCTCTTGTATTAATTTTATGTTTAAAATAATAATTAATAGTATTTTCCTTTTATTTCAATAAATTATTGAAGAATTACCTCTACACAACGGGTAGTAACGTTTGCAGCAAATTTATGTGACTCAATCCATAATTAAACACCACCTGCCAGCTCATCAGTTCACTATCACTGTTTTCACAATCACTAGACACAAGTGGATCAGCAATGTCTCAACTTGAAGAGATCATATCCGCACAGAAATGCTTGGAGGACAGCTTTGTCAGGAAGATGGGAGAATTGGAAGCGCAGATACAATGTGCTGGACCTGCAAAGGATACCGTCGCGAGGGTTGCCGAGGAGTTTCGTTCCTTTAGGGAGCTCATCTTCAGCATGCTGAGTTTGCTAAGGAAGCAAATAAGTGAGTGCGCTAGTCAGGTTGACGGGTTGGAGACCAGGCATCGGCGGAAGGCTCTGATTTTCCAAGGCATACCGGAGGTTGAGGGGGAGGTCTGCAGCACAGTCATCACGGAGGTGTTAAATAAGAAGCTCAGCCTAAATATCATCACTGCATCCTCCATTAAGGTCTGCCACAGGCTTGGTACAGCCAATAAGGAACACCATAGGCCAATCCTTGTGAAGTTCTCCACTTATGACGACAAGTCTGCGGTCTGGAAAGCGAAGACACGTCTGAAGGGTACTGCTATCTCAGTCAAGGAGTTCTTGACAAAGGCGCGGCAATCTGTCTTCGGGAAAGCGAGGCTGCACTTCGGCATGAGGTCGTGTTGGACTCAGGACGGTGTGATTTCTATTAAAGCACCAGATGGAAGTAGATACAAAGTCACATCGTCTGAAGAATTGAGTCCGCTTTTGGTGAAGTATCCCAAGGTTGAAGGGTCTGGAGACAGTCTGAAAAACAAGAAGCATTAAATATATGTCCCGATAAATAACAGCAGTCACGCATTAGGTAATTAGTACAGGTTTATCTTACCTTGATTTTGCCATAATTCATTCAATGTTTAATAAAATGTTTAGCTTTGTTTACATTCACCTCGTAACTTATTAGTTGTATAACTCAGTTTATAGTTCTTAGTATATATACATATTTTCTGACTTAACATGCTCCAAGTTCACAATTTTATTCATACAAGTTACACAGCTATTACCCTCAATTTATTTATATTTTTTTATTAAAATCCGTGACTGTCAATCAAAACATATTTAACCATAGACATTTTTTTTTTTATACTGTAATCGGATACGTTCACCAAATCTCAAATTAAAGTTCTTTAAGGTGCGTTCCGAATACTGTATTTCGATTGTTTCTTGTAAACATAATTGGCTGCTTTTGTTTCCTTTTTGTTTATATTGCATATACTGTGTTTTTCTTCTGTTTTTTTGTTTTATGATGTTAGCTGGCGGGTGGTGCAGAGATGCAAGCGTTGTACCAACAGTTTGTGTTATTCTCCTTCATATATATTTATTATTTATTTTATTTATTTATAGTCTCTTCTTTATGGAAACAATTTCTGATGATGAATCATTTTTTTCTGCCAATGACTCTGCTGCTTCTTCTAGTGGTAACAGTTTTTGTTCGGTTGAAGACACTCTTGGTGCCCTGTTACGTCAAACATTCGACCAAGATCTTGGCCGAATGTTTATAGTTTGTCACATAAATGCCCAGAGTGTTCCAAGCCATTACAATGAACTGTACGAGACTTTCACCAACAACAATGTTCATGCTGTCCTGATTTCCGAGACCTGGCTCAAACCTGATCTGTTGTCGACCACTTACTCTCTTCCAGGATTCGTTCTTCTTCGGAATGACCGAATCGGCAAGAGAGGGGGTGGGGTAGCAATATATCTCCGTGCTGATTTTCCCTTTAAAATTCTAGCAACTTCTTCCCCTAACAGTTCAGCTGAATTTCTTTTTCTAGAGGTTTGTGTCAGAGGTGCTAAAACTGTCCTTGGTGTCGTCTATTGTCCCCCTTCCCTAGACTACTTCACCGAATTCGAATCGGTTCTTGAGTCTTTGGGTTCAGAGTACACACATCACATAATCATGGGGGACTTCAACACCAACCTCCTTGCCCATACCTCCCCTCGATCCTGTAAACTCTTACACCTGGTCGAGTCAGCTAACCTGCACGTGTTACCTCTCCAACCTACTCATCACAACACTGCTGGAGATGATACTTGGCTCGACCTAATCCTCACCTCTAATCCTTCCCTAGTCTCCTCTCATGGTCAACTTGACGCTCCTGGATTTTCCCGACATGACCTTATTTACCTGTCCTACATCCTGAAACCTCCGAAACCCAAGCCTACTTTCCAGTACAGGCGTGCCTTTGCGCGGATGAATCTTGAGAAGCTTGTGGAAGATGCTTCTAATATTGATTGGAGTCTGATGGAAGAAGCCATTACTATTGATGACAAAGTTGCAATTTTTAATGATCTTGTGCTTAAGCTTTATGACATTCACGCTCCTATCAGGAAAGTGAAGTTGAAGCATCCACCTGCACCGTGGATGAATTCGGAAATCCGGATGGCAATGCGACGAAGGGACCAGGCCTTTCGGAAGTTTAAAAAGGATAAATCGGAGGATAAGTGGATCTTCTTCAAAACTGCTCGCAATCGCTGCAATCAGATGATACGTAACGCAAAACGCCGACATATTCTTGATAATGTCACCTCTGCTTCTCCTGCTGATATTTGGAAGTTCCTTGGAACTCTAGGTATCGGTAGATCGCGGCATTCAGACCTTCCTAACACAATTGGCTTAGACGATCTAAATCTTCACTTCTCCACTGTTGCCACACTTAATAGTTTAGCTAAACTTCAAACCTTGGATTACCTTAATGGTCTGACGCGACCCAATATAAGTCCCTTTACCTTCAACCCAGTCGATCCGGGAGAGATCAAGAAGATCATCCTATCCATAAAATCCAAAGCAGTAGGTTGCGATAACATTAGTCGTCACATGATTGTGACGGCTCTTGATCAGCTCCTGCCTGCAATTTCTCATATCATCAATTACTCCCTTTATTCCGGTGTTTTCCCTTCCCTGTGGCGGAAAGCCCATGTTCGTCCACTACCGAAAATTCCTCATCCTACTCTTCCCAGTCACTTTCGTCCAATTTCCATTCTCCCCTTTTTATCAAAAGTACTTGAGGCCTGTGTACACAAACAATTCTCCTCCTTTATTCACCAGAACTCCCTCATCAGTCCTCTCCAATCTGGGTTCAGGCCCGGGCACAGTACTGTCACAGCTCTCCTTAAAGTGACTGACGATATAAGGCGGGGAATGGAAGACACTAAGGTTACCGTTTTAGTGCTGATCGATTTTTCCAATGCTTTCAATACCGTCAGTCACGAAGTCCTTTTGTCCATCCTCTCCCATCTTATGGTCTCTCATGATGTATTAGACTGGTTTTCATCCTATCTTCGGGGGCGTCAGCAGTCAGTTCTCGCTGGTGACACTTCATCCAGCTGGTGTGATCTTGAAGCAGGCGTCCCTCAAGGCGGTATTTTATCTCCACTTCTGTTCTCTATCTTTATAGACTTCATAACTACCCAGCTTCAGTGTGCGTATCATCTTTATGCTGACGACTTGCAGCTTTACTGTCAGGCAGGTGTTGACAATGTATCTGATGCAATTGAGGAGCTGAACAGGAATTTAAAAGCGGTGAAGAACTGGTCTGATCGATTCGGGGTGGCGGTTAACCCAGCCAAGTGTCAGGCTATTATTGTAGGGAGCCCCTACAGCTTGCGAAGACTGAGTGGGTTAACTGTGCCTCCGCTTATCTTTGATGGTGCTGTCATCCCGTTCAGCTCTGATGTCAAGGATTTGGGTATCTATGTTGACACTTGCCTTGATTGGCGTAAGCAGGTCGCGACTGTGAGCAAAAAAGTCACTGGAACGCTGCGGTCCCTTTATCGGTTGAAGAATATTCTCCCATCTCACGTAAAGGCAATGCTTGTTCAATCCCTTATCTTCCCCATAATTGATTACGGTGATGTGTGTTACTATGACCTGAATGCAGATTTACTCAATAAACTTGACCGACTTCTGAATAACTGCATTCGATTCGTCTTTAATCTCCGAAAATATGATCACGTTTCCGAACACCGGTCACTTTTAAAGTGGTTGCCTATTCGCCAGCGCAGAGCATTAAGGGCCTTAACCACCTTGTTTTCTCTTCTTCACAAACCCACTTCTCCGTCCTACCAGACTACTCACTTCCAATATTTATGTTCTGCGCATAGCAAAAATCTTCGGTCTTGTAGTAATCGTCTTCTACGATGTCCCTCTCACCGTTCTGGCTTTCTTAAATCTTCTTTCCCAATCCAGGCAGTTTTCCTATGGAATGCGCTTCCTCGGAATATAAGGACGTTATCCAGTCAGTTCACTTTTAAGTTGAAAGCTCGTGAGCATGTTACTAAGAAGCTGGCAGATTCATCTCAAAGTTAATTGATTGTTAGTTCTACTTTATTTCTCTATACTGTGTATGTATGTATTGTATGTATGTATTATATGTATCGTAAGTATGTATGTATTGTATATATATGTAGTAATTTATATTTATATTCATTTTCTTATTGTCTATTAGTATGTTGCACCTACTTTGTCTTTGTCTCTGCATCACCCTAAGGTAGACTGGAAGATAATGCCCAAGGCATTAAGTCCGCCGCTGTACACGTTTTATTAACTTGTGCATAAAGTTTAAATAAATAAATAAATAAATAAATAAAAATGTAATTTACAGATTTTGCGACCCCCGAAGTTTTTTTCATTCCAAAATGGCTAAGCGGAGAAAACTATTTTTTCTAGTACCATGACTAAGAAAATTGATTTTCTCTGTATTTTCGAACACATAAAGATTTACAGGCTTAAATGTATTACTTAAATACCTAGGTACAGACTTAATTTTCCAGCTGGGCGTGAATGGCCAAACATTTGTACTGATATTTATTAAGATTTTCCAAAGTATAAAGAGGGGGCCGGGAGTACCTACAAATTCACAGAGAAATTTTTTTAAATTCGCGCGGACGAGGGAGGAGTGATGGTACGGTTCATAATTTTGCTATCTATGTTGATGACAGCGGGTTCAAACTCAGATCAAGACAAGACAAAAAAATCAATATGTTTTTTTTGTCAGTTGGTTTTTCAGAGTTTCTCCCATTTTGTTTTTCGTTTATTTTACAGGTTTTTATTAAAAGATGTCCTCTACTTACACCCGATCAGAACTCTGTCCACCGGTCGGTTTAAATTAAAATAGTTTTGCTCATAAATTATTTTTTTTGTTGTAAAATTAAAAATCTTAAGCCTACCTTAATTCGCGAGAACAAACGAAATCCTGAGACACGAACTAAATGAATATGATTGTCCGACACAACAGTAATGGCCGCCTGACCGATCACGAGCACTGTGTCCACTGTGCGCACTGTGCGCTGCGCTCGCCTGGCGGTCAGCGCGCATCACACTAAATAATACAAATACCAATTGGCGTCATACATTATGTCAATGTTTCCATAGTCGCGCTAGCTGCACGCCGCGGATTTGCTCGCGTTGAATTCCGAGATTGATTGAAAGTGTCACCGCGGAACATTTTTTTAACCGACTTAAAAAAGGAGGAGGTTCTCAATTCGGTCGGTATGTTTTTTTTTAATGTATGTACACCGATTACTCCGAGGTTTCTAGTCCAATTAGTGTAATTCTTTTTTTGTTCGATGCAGTATACTTTCCAATTGGTCCCATAAAAATTTCATCCAATTTGGTTCAGTACTTTTTATTTTGTGAGCATTTTTATTGATGGATGATGTGATGATCTTTACTTTGTTGAGTGTTTGTTACGCGGTTACTCCGCCAATTGTGGACCGATTTTCAAAATTCTTCTTTTGTTGTACGAAGAATAGTTTACTTTAGGGAACACTGCAAGTTTTATCAAAATCGGTTCAGCAGTTTTTGATAGGGAATTTTATTAGCTTATTGTGTACATGAGCGATGTTAATACCGGTGCAAAGGATAACCAAATTCTAGTGCACATGTAAGAAAATGATGTATTTGACAAGAATTTGGGGTGAACATTTAAACTAAAAAGAGTAAAATAAAAAACTTAAAAAAAAAATTTACCGCCTTCAAAAACAACCACAAAAATGGGTAAAATAACCTACATAATAACTTTTCTTTCGGAAGTCGGTGGCATAAAAGACAACTAAATAAAAAAAAACAAAGCCACCGACTTCCGAAAGAAAAGTTATTTTGTAGGTTATTTTACCCTTTTTGTGGTTGTTTTTGAAGGCGGTTAAATTTTATTTTAAAGTTTTTATATTTTCGTGGTAAAATCATCAAATGAGTCCTCCCACCCAGGGCAGGGCAGGAGAGACTTTTACTGACTAAAATCCACGGTGTCCTTCTATAACTCTTTATGCTCCGGAGTCACGGTTACTCGTTGGTCCCGCGACCCCGGGTAACGGCGGTCGTGGAACGTAAAGCGCAATAAGAAGGAGAGGCGAGCGAACGAAAATTGTTTGTCTTTGTTTCTGTTTCCAAAGAGTGATCAATATCAGGCGGTCCATCTTCTATGTCTAGCTAGAGCACCGCCTGTCGTCCATTTCAAGGTTCACTTTGAAATTAATAATAACGTGTCCAGTTAATAAGCACCTAATAATAACTAACTAACAGACACTCATAGTATTTATTACCAGTGGATTCAAACACTTCTTTGAACCATCAGTTCATGTACATAATTTATTTAATTAAATAAAGAATACTGGTAGGTACCTAACTGTGGGTACTAAATACCTAGCACTTAGCAGTGAACAATGAACATAACTTATGATAATTAGCTGGTAGTTTACGGCATAAGCAAATTGCAATTGCAACATTCTTCTACAAAAAGACGACTAGAGCGCCATCTATGGAGCGACGGAAGAACTAATTAATCCTGCATCGCGAAATTAAAGTTCTCCACGACTTCGGACTTAATTATTTACATTCACACAGCAAAACACTGTTCCTCTTACCATTATCTGAAGGATATTCAATACAATTCCGTATCATTTTATATTTGAAAACATATTACAAAAAAAAACCGACTTAAAAAAAAAACCTATCATCATCATCCTATAAATGTTCCCACTGCTGGGACACAGGCCTCCTCTCTGTGAGAAGGAGCAGGCCGTAATTTACCACGCGGGTCCAGTGCGTGTTGGTAGATGTCACATGTCTTCGAATTTTTGGTTCTAGGACATGCCGGTTTCCTCACGATGTTTTCCTTCACCGTTTTGAGAGCAGTGGTGTTGAAATAAATTACACAAAGTAATGCGCCTGACGGGGTTCGAACCCACGACCTACTACTCGTAAGTCGAGGCCGATACCACTGGGCCACCACTGCTCAACCTATAGGTACATACAAGTAACTGTCTTTCGGAAATCTGATTTTGTTTTTGATTTCATTGACATTTTTGCCACCGACTTCCGAAAGAAAGTTACCTATCTATTATTAAGCCTGCAATACACAATCATGTTGGCCAAGCATCGCCGAGAGAACGCCAATACCAACGACCGTGTAGGTAGACAGTAGCTATATTTGCGTTGTCTTGCCATCGCTCGGTGTTCATCGCCTAGTTAGCTGAGGAAGTCAAACGCCAACGTGTATAGAACTCATGTGGCATAGTTTGTCACAACTTGCGGTCGCTCGCGACCACTTGACTCACTTCGGAGCACTGTCGGTTTTTCGGCACAAATCAAAGGCGCTCGCGCGCACTCGGCCAAAGTGTCCACATGTTTGTCAGCGCGCCATTACGCGGTTGGCGTCTTTATCGTTTCTTCTTCACAACTTTAGAGTATTAGAGACTGGGATAAGGTTGGAGGAAGAAAATACTTATTTGTAGTGCAACTGAAAAATATATTTTTTATTTTTAGACTTTTAAGTTACTACGGTTGCTAGGACACGATAAGCATTTTCTTCCTCCAACCTTATCCCAGTCTCTAATATGGTAGCAGAACGAGACTAATAAAAAGATTAAAATCCTGAGATTGAACCTCTACCATATTACATATTCGCGGGATATTGTGAGAACACAAAAGGATACAGACTCTTGGATGTTGAGAGCTATAAGCTAACAATAGCGAGAAATGTTAAGTTCATTGAGAATCAATTCCTCCAACCTTATCCCAGTCTCTAATATAGAGCTGTATACACTGACATAATAATTACTAGCTTCTGCCCGCGACTTCGTACGCGGATCCTGTTGCTATTGCCAGCGACAACGAAGTCGTCAATATCGAAGATCTGAAACTGGTCTGATGTCCAATAGAGCCCGGGTAAATAATAAATGAGAGTTCTGGCCAGTAGAGTCAGATTTTTAATGATATACCATCGTCTTCGAAAATCAGTCCTAAAGTCTTACCGTATTCAGCGCGTGGAGGCACTCCCAGTTTATGTTATTTTATAATTAATTATACAGGGTGAATTTTTCAACTGGGCGTGGATGGCTATTTCCGAAACTATGAGGAATATCAAAAAACGTTGAAAGGAGTCTCGAGGCCGTAAACGTAATTACAAAAAAACTGATAAATATCAAGGCAATGACTATATTCGAAACATAAGATATTTCGTTAGTTGCAATAGTTAGCTAGTCGTTTAAACATTTCTAGTAGTCACTGTACCTATCTCTTTCCATTCCCGTGATCAGGTCCGCGTTTCGTTGCCCGAGTCCCGGTGAACGGGTTGTAGAACCCTATTTTTCAACATAGAAAATTGATCTCTGACATTTTTTTCAAATGTTGCATATAGTCTCATACCAAGTTTTATTTCATATTCGGCTAGCCCGCGCACAGTCCTATACAACGATACCTCGGACGTTCGATTAGCTCTCAGAAAAATTTTCGGCCCCGTTCCCAACCCAAAATTTCACACTTACATCGTTTGATATTTCGTTAGTTGCAATAGTTAGCTAGTTGTTTAAACATTCTAGTAGTCGCTGTATCTACCTCTTTCCATTCCCGTGATCAGGTCCGCGTTTCGTTGCCCGAGTCCCGGTGAACGGGTTGTAGAACCCTATTTTTCAACAGAAAAAACTTGATTTTTGGATTTTTTTTTAAATATTGCCGATAGTCTCATACCAAGTTTTATTTCATATTCGGCTAGCCCGCGCACAGTCCTATACAACGATACCTCGGACGTTCGATTAGCTCTCAGAAAAATTTTCGGCCCCGTTCCCAACCCAAAATTTCACACTTACATCGTTTGATATTTCGTTAGTTGCAATAGTTAGCTAGTCGTTTAAACATTTCTAGTAGTCGCTGTACCTACCTCTTTCCATTCCCGTGATCAGATCCGCGTTTCGTTGCCGGAATCCCGGTGAACGGGTTATAGAACCCTATTTTTCAACTTAGAAAATTGATCTTTGACATTTTTTCCCACGTTTTTATACACTCACTTTTCTTGTTTGTTTGTTTATTTGTTTGTTTGTTTGTTTGTCGTTCCGGTTGGACTTTTGCAACTCAATTTTGAGGCACTTCCCGATAAGCTAGCAGGCTGAAATTTTGTACACGCTTTGATTTCTGATGACAATACATGACTAGCTAAGAAACGTCATAACAAATCCAATATGGCGGCCTCCCCAAGATGGCGGACTGGCTGTTTGAAACCCACCCCCATGATATGGGTATCAAATTAAAGGGTTTGCTGTCAGAAATACGAAAAAAATAGTCACGGGACTTAAATCCAATATGGCGGACTTCCAAGATGGCAGACAGGCTATTTGAAATGCACCCCTGTGATATGGATATCAAATGAAAGGGTTTGCTATCAGGAGTACGAAAAAAATAGTTACGTGACTTAAATCCAATATGGCGGACGTCCAAGATGGTAGACTGGCTGTTTGAAATCCACCCCCGTGATATGGGTATCAAATGAAAGGGTTTGCTGTCAGGAATACGAAAAAATAGTCATGTGGCTTATGCTAGGCTAGGCTATTAATCCAATATGGCGGACGTCCAAGATGGCGGACAGGCTTTGAGGCACTTCCCGATAAGCTAGCAGGCTGAAATTTTCAGGGTAGCTTCAAACTCGATGAACAATGATAATAGTAGTTTATGAAACTGTTACATAATGAGGGGTATTATACACGAGTGTGAGTTTAAAAAACGAGCGAAGCGAGTTTTTTAAAAGTATCACACGAGTGTATAATACCTAGTTATGTACAGTTTCATACACTACTTTATCTACTTTCATTGAACACGAATTTATCAAATAAATGATAAAGATTGACACAGTACTATGGCGCCAAAATAATTCCCGTTATCACCGCGCAGGCACCACAGCGCGCGCAGCCACAGATAAAAAATCAAATGGATGTATCTATGATCTGTAATCTGTATCGTAATGAAAAAAATTTTTATTATAACATTATTTTGTTAGAGAAATAGTGTCATAATTTAATTTTTTAATTTCATTTCGATATACTGTGTGTAAAGTACGTCATTATAAACTCGTTTTGAGTTTTGTATTTTGAATTTAACGATATGAGAGTAGATAAAAATAATAAAATAATTAATAGATTTAAAAAATCTAAAAACCCACGTTTTTAAATGTCCTAAAAAGAAGAAAATAACCCTACGGGGCTGAGAGAGGGGCCACTCAAAACGTGGGGGCGTATCTTTGCAAATTACACCTACGATCTCACGTGATGTAAATATATCCCATAAATAATCCCTTATATAATATACGCCCCCACGTTTTGAGTGGCCCCTCTCTCAGCCCCGTAGGGTTATTTTCTTCTTTTTAGGACATTTAAAAACGTGGGTTTTTAGATTTTTTAAATTTTTTAAATGTTGCCGATAGTCTCATACCAAGTTTTATTTCATATTCTGCTAGCCCGCGCACAGTCCTATACAACGATACCTCGGACGTTCGATTAGCTCTCAGAAAATTTTTTGGCCCCATTCCCAACCCAAAATTTCACACTTACATCGTTTGATATTTCGTTAGTTGCAATAGTTAGCTAGTCGTTTAAACATTTCTAGTAGTCGCTGTACCTACCTCTTTCCATTCCCGTGATCAGATCCGCGTTTCGTGGCCCGAGTCCCGGTGAACGGGTTGTAGAACCCTATTTTTCAAAAAAGAAAATTGGTCTTTGACATTTTTTTTTCAATATTACCTATAGTCTCATACCAAGTTTTATTTCATATTCGGCTAGCCCGCGCACAGTCCTATACAACGATACCTTGGACGTTCGATTAGCTCTCAGAAAAATTTTCGGCCCCGTTCCCAACCCAAAATTTCACACTTACATCGTTTGATATTTCGTTAGTTGCAATAGTTAGCTAGTCGTTTAAACATTTCTAGTAGTCGCTGTACCTACCTCTTTCCATTCCCGTGATCAGATCCGCGTTTCGTGGCCCGAGTCCCGGTGAACGGGTTGTAGAACCCTATTTTTCAACATAGAAAATTGATCTCTGACATTTTTTTCAAATGTTGCATATAGTCTCATACCAAGTTTTATTTCATATTCGGCTAGCCCGCGCACAGTCCTATACAACGATACCTCGGACGTTCGATTAGCTCTCAGAAAAATTTTCAGCCCCGTTCCCAACCCAAAATTTCACACTTACATCGTTTGATATTTCGTTAGTTGCAATAGTTAGCTAGTCGTTTAAACATTTCTAGTAGTCGCTGTACCTACCTCTTTCCATTCCCGTGACCAGGTCCGCGTTTCGTTGCCCGAGTCCCGGTGAACGGGTTGTAGAACCCTATTTTCCAACTTAGAAAATTGATCTTTGACATTTTTTAAAAAATATTGCGTATAGTCTCATACTATGTTTTATTTCATATTCGGCTAGCCCATGCGCAGTCCGATACAACGATACCTCAGACGTTCGATTAGCTCTCAGAAAAATTTTCGGCCCCGTTCCCAACCCAAAATTTCACACTTACATCGTTTGATATTTCGTTAGTTGCAATAGTTAGCTAGTCGTTTAAACATTTCTAGTAGTCGCTGTACCTACCTCTTTCCATTCCCGTGATCAGATCCGCGTTTCGTTGCCGGAATCCCGGTGAACGGGTTATAGAACCCTATTTTTCAACTTAGAAAATTGATCTTTGACATTTTTTTTTAAATGTTGCCGATAGTCTCATACCAAGTTTTATTTCATATTCTGCTAGCCCGCGCACAGTCCTATACAACGATACCTCGGACGTTCGATTAGCTCTCAGAAAATTTTTCGGCCCCATTCCCAACCCAAAATTTCACACTTACATCGTTTGATATTGCGTTAGTTGCAATAGTTAGCTAGTCGTTTAAACATTTCTAGTAGTCGCTGTACCTACCTCTTTCCATTCCCGTGACCAGGTCCGCGTTTCGTTGCCCGAGTCCCGGTGAACGGGTTGTAGAACCCTATTTTTCAACTTAGAAAATTGATCTTTGACATTTTTTTTTAAATGTTGCCGATAGTCTCATACCAAGTTTTATTTCATATTCGGCTAGCCCGCGCACAGTCCTATATACAACGATACCTCGGACGTTCGATTAGCTCCCAGAAAAATTTTCGGCCCCGTTCCCAACCCAAAATTTCACACTTACATCGTTTGATATTTCGTTAGTTGCAATAGCTAGCTAGTCGATTAAACATTTCTAGTAGTCGCTGTACCTACCTCTTTCCATTCCCGTGATCAGATCCGCGTTTCGTGGCCCGAGTCCCGGTGAACGGGTTGTAGAACCCTATTTTTCAAAAAAGAAAATTGATCTTTGACATTTTTTTTTAAATATTACCTATAGTCTCATACCAAGTTTTATTTCATATTCGGCTAGCCCGCGCACAGTCCTATACAACGATACCTCGGACGTTCGATTAGCTCTCAGAAAAATTTTCGGCCACGTTCCCAACCCAAAATTTCACACTTACATCGTTTGATATTTCGTTAGTTGCAATAGTTAGCTAGTCGTTTAAACATTTCTAGTAGTCGCTGTACCTACCTCTTTCCATTCCCGTGATCAGGTCCGCGTTTCGTTGCCCGAGTCCCGGTGAACGGGTTGTAGAACCCTATTTTTCAACATAGAAAATTGATCTCTGACATTTTTTTCAAATGTTGCATATAGTCTCATACCAAGTTTTATTTCATATTCGGCTAGCCCGCGCACAGTCCTATACAACGATACCTCGGACGTTCGATTAGCTCTCAGAAAAATTTTCGGCCCCGTTCCCAACCCAAAATTTCACACTTACATCGTTTGATATTTCGTTAGTTGCAATAGTTAGCTAGTCGTTTAAACATTTCTAGTAGTCGCTGTACCTACCTCTTTCCATTCCCGTGATCAGATCCGCGTTTCGTGGCCCGAGTCCCGGTGAACGGGTTGTAGAACCCTATTTTTCAACATAGAAAATTGATCTCTGACATTTTTTTCAAATGTTGCATATAGTCTCATACCAAGTTTTATTTCATATTCGGCTAGCCCGCGCACAGTCCTATACAACGATACCTCGGACGTTCGATTAGCTCTCAGAAAAATTTTCGGCCCCGTTCCCAACCCAAAATTTCACACTTACATCGTTTGATATTTCGTTAGTTGCAATAGTTAGCTAGTCGTTTAAACATTTCTAGTAGTCGCTGTACCTACCTCTTTCCATTCCCGTGACCAGGTCCGCGTTTCGTTGCCCGAGTCCCGGTGAACGGGTTGTAGAACCCTATTTTCCAACTTAGAAAATTGATCTTTGACATTTTTTAAAAAATATTGCGTATAGTCTCATACTATGTTTTATTTCATATTCGGCTAGCCCATGCGCAGTCCGATACAACGATACCTCAGACGTTCGATTAGCTCTCAGAAAAATTTTCGGCCCCGTTCCCAACCCAAAATTTCACACTTACATCGTTTGATATTTCGTTAGTTGCAATAGTTAGCTAGTCGTTTAAACATTTCTAGTAGTCGCTGTACCTACCTCTTTCCATTCCCGTGATCAGATCCGCGTTTCGTTGCCGGAATCCCGGTGAACGGGTTATAGAACCCTATTTTTCAACTTAGAAAATTGATCTTTGACATTTTTTTTTAAATGTTGCCGATAGTCTCATACCAAGTTTTATTTCATATTCTGCTAGCCCGCGCACAGTCCTATACAACGATACCTCGGACGTTCGATTAGCTCTCAGAAAATTTTTTGGCCCCATTCCCAACCCAAAATTTCACACTTACATCGTTTGATATTTCGTTAGTTGCAATAGTTAGCTAGTCGTTTAAACATTTCTAGTAGTCGCTGTACCTACCTCTTTCCATTCCCGTGATCAGGTCCGCGTTTCGTTGCCCGAGTCCCGGTGAACGGGTTGTAGAACCCTATTTTTCAACTTAGAAAATTGATCTTTGACATTTTTTTTAAATGTTGCCGATAGTCTCATACCAAGTTTTATTTCATATTCGGCTAGCCCGCGCACAGTCCTATACAACGATACCTCGGACGTTCGATTAGCTCTCAGAAAAATTTTCGGCCCCGTTCCCAACCCAAACTTTCACACTTACATCGTTTGATATTTCGTTAGTTGCAATAGTTAGCTAGTCGTTTAAACATTTCTAGTAGTCGCTGTACCTACCTCTTTCCTTTCCCGTGATCAGGTCCGCGTTTCGTTGCCCGAGTCCCGGTGAACGGGTTGTAGAACCCTATTTTTCAACATAGAAAATTGATCTCTGACATTTTTTTCAAATGTTGCATATAGTCTCATACCAAGTTTTATTTCATATTCGGCTAGCCCGCGCACAGTCCTATACAACGATACCTCGGACGTTCGATTAGCTCTCAGAAAAATTTTCGGCCCCGTTCCCAACCCAAAATTTCACACTTACATCGTTTGATATTTCGTTAGTTGCAATAGTTAGCTAGTCGTTTAAACATTTCTAGTAGTCGCTGTACCTACCTCTTTCCATTCCCGTGACCAGGTCCGCGTTTCGTTGCCCGAGTCCCGGTGAACGGGTTGTAGAACCCTATTTTCCAACTTAGAAAATTGATCTTTGACATTTTTTAAAAAATATTGCGTATAGTCTCATACTATGTTTTATTTCATATTCGGCTAGCCCATGCGCAGTCCGATACAACGATACCTCAGACGTTCGATTAGCTCTCAGAAAAATTTTCGGCCCCGTTCCCAACCCAAAATTTCACACTTACATCGTTTGATATTTCGTTAGTTGCAATAGTTAGCTAGTCGTTTAAACATTTCTAGTAGTCGCTGTACCTACCTCTTTCCATTCCCGTGATCAGATCCGCGTTTCGTTGCCGGAATCCCGGTGAACGGGTTATAGAACCCTATTTTTCAACTTAGAAAATTGATCTTTGACATTTTTTTTTAAATGTTGCCGATAGTCTCATACCAAGTTTTATTTCATATTCTGCTAGCCCGCGCACAGTCCTATACAACGATACCTCGGACGTTCGATTAGCTCTCAGAAAATTTTTCGGCCCCATTCCCAACCCAAAATTTCACACTTACATCGTTTGATATTGCGTTAGTTGCAATAGTTAGCTAGTCGTTTAAACATTTCTAGTAGTCGCTGTACCTACCTCTTTCCATTCCCGTGATCAGGTCCGCGTTTCGTTGCCCGAGTCCCGGTGAACGGGTTGTAGAACCCTATTTTTCAACTTAGAAAATTGATCTTTGACATTTTTTTTTAAATGTTGCCGATAGTCTCATACCAAGTTTTATTTCATATTCGGCTAGCCCGCGCACAGTCCTATATACAACGATACCTCGGACGTTCGATTAGCTCCCAGAAAAATTTTCGGCCCCGTTCCCAACCCAAAATTTCACACTTACATCGTTTGATATTTCGTTAGTTGCAATAGCTAGCTAGTCGATTAAACATTTCTAGTAGTCGCTGTACCTACCTCTTTCCATTCCCGTGATCAGATCCGCGTTTCGTGGCCCGAGTCCCGGTGAACGGGTTGTAGAACCCTATTTTTCAAAAAAGAAAATTGATCTTTGACTTTTTTTTTTAAATATTACCTATAGTCTCATACCAAGTTTTATTTCATATTCGGCTAGCCCGCGCACAGTCCTATACAACGATACCTCGGACGTTCGATTAGCTCTCAGAAAAATTTTCGGCCACGTTCCCAACCCAAAATTTCACACTTACATCGTCTGATATTTCGTTAGTTGCAATAGTTAGCTAGTCGTTTAAACATTTCTAGTAGTCGCTGTACCTACCTCTTTCCATTCCCGTGATCAGGTCCGCGTTTCGTTGCCCGAGTCCCGGTGAACGGGTTGTAGAACCCTATTTTTCAACATAGAAAATTGATCTCTGACATTTTTTTCAAATGTTGCATATAGTCTCATACCAAGTTTTATTTCATATTCGGCTAGCCCGCGGACAGTCCTATACAACGATACCTCGGACGTTCGATTAGCTCTCAGAAAAATTTTCGGCCCCGTTCCCAACCCAAAATTTCACACTTACATCGTTTGATATTTCGTTAGTTGCAATAGTTAGCTAGTCGTTTAAACATTTCTAGTAGTCGCTGTACCTACCTCTTTCCATTCCCGTGACCAGGTCCGCGTTTCGTTGCCCGAGTCCCGGTGAACGGGTTGTAGAACCCTATTTTCCAACTTAGAAAATTGATCTTTGACATTTTTTAAAAAATATTGCGTATAGTCTCATACTATGTTTTATTTCATATTCGGCTAGCCCATGCGCAGTCCGATACAACGATACCTCAGACGTTCGATTAGCTCTCAGAAAAATTTTCGGCCCCGTTCCCAACCCAAAATTTCACACTTACATCGTTTGATATTTCGTTAGTTGCAATAGTTAGCTAGTCGTTTAAACATTTCTAGTAGTCGCTGTACCTACCTCTTTCCATTCCCGTGATCAGATCCGCGTTTCGTTGCCGGAATCCCGGTGAACGGGTTATAGAACCCTATTTTTCAACTTAGAAAATTGATCTTTGACATTTTTTTTTAAATGTTGCCGATAGTCTCATACCAAGTTTTATTTCATATTCTGCTAGCCCGCGCACAGTCCTATACAACGATACCTCGGACGTTCGATTAGCTCTCAGAAAATTTTTCGGCCCCATTCCCAACCCAAAATTTCACACTTACATCGTTTGATATTTCGTTAGTTGCAATAGTTAGCTAGTCGTTTAAACATTTCTAGTAGTCGCTGTACCTACCTCTTTCCATTCCCGTGATCAGATCCGCGTTTCGTGGCCCGAGTCCCGGTGAACGGGTTGTAGAACCCTATTTTTCAAAAAAGAAAATTGGTCTTTGACATTTTTTTTTCAATATTACCTATAGTCTCATACCAAGTTTTATTTCATATTCGGCTAGCCCGCGCACAGTCCTATACAACGATACCTTGGACGTTCGATTAGCTCTCAGAAAAATTTTCGGCCCCGTTCCCAACCCAAAATTTCACACTTACATCGTTTGATATTTCGTTAGTTGCAATAGTTAGCTAGTCGTTTAAACATTTCTAGTAGTCGCTGTACCTACCTCTTTCCATTCCCGTGATCAGATCCGCGTTTCGTGGCCCGAGTCCCGGTGAACGGGTTGTAGAACCCTATTTTTCAACATAGAAAATTGATCTCTGACATTTTTTTCAAATGTTGCATATAGTCTCATACCAAGTTTTATTTCATATTCGGCTAGCCCGCGCACAGTCCTATACAACGATACCTCGGACGTTCGATTAGCTCTCAGAAAAATTTTCGGCCCCGTTCCCAACCCAAAATTTCACACTTACATCGTTTGATATTTCGTTAGTTGCAATAGTTAGCTAGTCGTTTAAACATTTCTAGTAGTCGCTGTACCTACCTCTTTCCATTCCCGTGACCAGGTCCGCGTTTCGTTGCCCGAGTCCCGGTGAACGGGTTGTAGAACCCTATTTTCCAACTTAGAAAATTGATCTTTGACATTTTTTAAAAAATATTGCGTATAGTCTCATACTATGTTTTATTTCATATTCGGCTAGCCCGCGCACAGTCCTATACAACGATACCTCGGACGTTCGATTAGCTCTCAGAAAAATTTTCGGCCCCGTTCCCAACCCAAAATTTCACACTTACATCGTTTGATATTTCGTTAGTTGCAATAGTTAGCTAGTCGTTTAAACATTTCTAGTAGTCGCTGTACCTACCTCTTTCCATTCCAGTGACCAGGTCCGCGTTTCGTTGCCCGAGTCCCGGTGAACGGGTTGTAGAACCCTATTTTTCAACTTAGAAAATTGATCTTTGACATTTTATTTTAAATATTACCTATAGTCTCATACCAAGTTTTATTTCATATTCGGCTAGCCCACGCACAGTCCTATACAACGATACCTCGGACGTTCGATTAGCTCTCAGAAAAATTTTCGGCCCCGTTCCCAACCCAAACTTTCACACTTACATCGTTTGATATTTCGTTAGTTGCAATAGTTAGCTAGTCGTTTAAACATTTCTAGTAGTCGCTGTATCTACTTCTTTCCATTCCCGTGATCAGGTCCGCGTTTCGTTGCCCGAGTCCCGGTGAACGGGTTGTAGAACCCTATTTTTCAACTTAGAAAATTGATCTTTGACATTTTTTTTTAAATGTTGCCGATAGTCTCATACCAAGTTTTATTTCATATTCGGCTAGCCCGCGCACAGTCCTATACAACGATACCTCGGACGTTCGATTAGCTCTCAGAAAAATTTTCAGCCCCGTTCCCAACCCAAACTTTCACACTTACATCGTTTGATATTTCGTTAGTTGCAATAGTTAGCTAGTCGTTTAAACATTTCTAGTAGTCGCTGTACCTACCTGTTGCCTTTCCCGTGATCAGGTCCGCGATTCGTTGCCCGAGTCCCGGTGAACGGGTTGTAGAACCCTATTTTTCAACTTAGAAAATTGATCTTTGACATTTTTTTTAAATGTTGCCGATAGTCTCATACCAAGTTTTATTTCATATTCGGCTAGCCCGCGCACAGTCCTATACAACGATACCTCGGACGTTCGATTAGCTCTCAGAAAAATTTTCGGCCCCGTTCCAAACCCAAACTTTCACACTTACATCGTTTGATATTTCGTTAGTTGCAATAGTTAGCTAGTCGTTTAAACATTTCTAGTAGTCACTGTACCTACCTCTTTCCATTCCCGTGATCAGTTCCGCGTTTCGTTGCCCGAGTTCCGGTGAACGGGTTGTAGAACCCTATTTTTCAACTTAGAAAATTGATCTTTGACATTTTTTTTTAAATGTTGCCGATAGTCTCATACCAAGTTTTATTTCATATTCGGCTAGCCCGCGCACAGTCCTATACAACGATACCTCGGACGTTCGATTAGCGCTCAGAAAAATTTTCGGCCCCGTTCCCAACCCAAAATTTCACACTTACATCGTTTGATATTTCGTTAGTTGCAATAGTTAGCTAGTCGATTAAACATTTCTAGTAGTCGCTGTACCTACCTCTTTCCATTCCCGTGATCAGATCCGCGTTTCGTTGCCCGAGTTCCGGTGAACGGGTTGTAGAACCCTATTTTTCAACTTAGAAAATTGATCTTTGACATTTTTTTTTAAATATTACCTATAGTCTCATACCAAGTTTTATTTCATATTCGGCTAGCCCGCGCACAGTCCTATACAACGATACCTTGGACGTTCGATTAGCTCTCAGAAAAATTTTCGGCCCCGTTCCCAACCCAAAATTTCACACTTACATCGTTTGATATTTCGTTAGTTGCAATAGTTAGCTAGTCGTTTAAACATTTCTAGTAGTCGCTGTACCTACCTCTTTCCATTCCCGTGATCAGGTCCGCGTTTCGTTGCCCGAGTCCCGGTGAACGGGTTGTAGAACCCTACTTTTCAACATAGAAAATTGATCTCTGACATTTTTTTCAAATGTTGCAAATAGTCTCATACCAAGTTTTATTTCATATTCGGCTAGCCCGCGCACAGTCCTATACAACGATACCTCGGACGTTCGATTAGCTCTCAGAAAAATTTTCGGCCCCGTTCCCAACCCAAAATTTCACACTTACATCGTTTGATATTTCGTTAGTTGCAATAGTTAGCTAGTCGTTTAAACATTTCTAGTAGTCGCTGTACCTACCTCTTTCCATTCCCGTGATCAGGTCCGCGTTTCGTTGCCCGAGTCCCGGTGAACGGGTTGTAGAACCCTATTTTTCAACTTAGAAAATTGATCTTTGACATTTTTTTTAAATGTTGCCGATAGTCTCATACCAAGTTTTATTTCATATTCGGCTAGCCCGCGCACAGTCCTATACAACGATACCTCGGACGTTCGATTAGGTCTCAGAAAAATTTTCGGCCCCGTTCCCAACCCAAACTTTCACACTTACATCGTTTGATATTTCGTTAGTTGCAATAGTTAGCTAGTCGTTTAAACATTTCTAGTAGTCGCTGTACCTACCTCTTTCCTTTCCGGTGATCAGGTCCGCGTTTCGTTGCCCGAGTCCCGGTGAACGGGTTGTAGAACCCTATTTTTCAACATAGAAAATTGATCTCTGACATTTTTTTCAAATGTTGCATATAGTCTCATACCAAGTTTTATTTCATATTCGGCTAGCCCGCGCACAGTCCTATACAACGATACCTCGGACGTTCGATTAGCTCTCAGAAAAATTTTCGGCCCCGTTCCCAACCCAAAATTTCACACTTACATCGTTTGATATTTCGTTAGTTGCAATAGTTAGCTAGTCGTTTAAACATTTCTAGTAGTCGCTGTACCTACCTCTTTCCATTCCCGTGACCAGGTCCGCGTTTCGTTGCCCGAGTCCCGGTGAACGGGTTGTAGAACCCTATTTTCCAACTTAGAAAATTGATCTTTGACATTTTTTAAAAAATATTGCGTATAGTCTCATACTATGTTTTATTTCATATTCGGCTAGCCCATGCGCAGTCCGATACAACGATACCTCAGACGTTCGATTAGCTCTCAGAAAAATTTTCGGCCCCGTTCCCAACCCAAAATTTCACACTTACATCGTTTGATATTTCGTTAGTTGCAATAGTTAGCTAGTCGTTTAAACATTTCTAGTAGTCGCTGTACCTACCTCTTTCCATTCCCGTGATCAGATCCGCGTTTCGTTGCCGGAATCCCGGTGAACGGGTTATAGAACCCTATTTTTCAACTTAGAAAATTGATCTTTGACATTTTTTTTTAAATGTTGCCGATAGTCTCATACCAAGTTTTATTTCATATTCTGCTAGCCCGCGCACAGTCCTATACAACGATACCTCGGACGTTCGATTAGCTCTCAGAAAATTTTTCGGCCCCATTCCCAACCCAAAATTTCACACTTACATCGTTTGATATTGCGTTAGTTGCAATAGTTAGCTAGTCGTTTAAACATTTCTAGTAGTCGCTGTACCTACCTCTTTCCATTCCCGTGATCAGGTCCGCGTTTCGTTGCCCGAGTCCCGGTGAACGGGTTGTAGAACCCTATTTTTCAACTTAGAAAATTGATCTTTGACATTTTTTTTTAAATGTTGCCGATAGTCTCATACCAAGTTTTATTTCATATTCGGCTAGCCCGCGCACAGTCCTATATACAACGATACCTCGGACGTTCGATTAGCTCCCAGAAAAATTTTCGGCCCCGTTCCCAACCCAAAATTTCACACTTACATCGTTTGATATTTCGTTAGTTGCAATAGCTAGCTAGTCGATTAAACATTTCTAGTAGTCGCTGTACCTACCTCTTTCCATTCCCGTGATCAGATCCGCGTTTCGTGGCCCGAGTCCCGGTGAACGGGTTGTAGAACCCTATTTTTCAAAAAAGAAAATTGATCTTTGACATTTTTTTTTAAATATTACCTATAGTCTCATACCAAGTTTTATTTCATATTCGGCTAGCCCGCGCACAGTCCTATACAACGATACCTCGGACGTTCGATTAGCTCTCAGAAAAATTTTCGGCCACGTTCCCAACCCAAAATTTCACACTTACATCGTTTGATATTTCGTTAGTTGCAATAGTTAGCTAGTCGTTTAAACATTTCTAGTAGTCGCTGTACCTACCTCTTTCCATTCCCGTGATCAGGTCCGCGTTTCGTTGCCCGAGTCCCGGTGAACGGGTTGTAGAACCCTATTTTTCAACATAGAAAATTGATCTCTGACATTTTTTTTCAAATGTTGCATATAGTCTCATACCAAGTTTTATTTCATATTCGGCTAGCCCGCGCACAGTCCTATACAACGTTACCTCGGACGTTCGATTAGCTCTCAGAAAAATTTTCGGCCCCGTTCCCAACCCAAAATTTCACACTTACATCGTTTGATATTTCGTTAGTTGCAATAGTTAGCTAGTCGTTTAAACATTTCTAGTAGTCGCTGTACCTACCTCTTTCCATTCCCGTGACCAGGTCCGCGTTTCGTTGCCCGAGTCCCGGTGAACGGGTTGTAGAACCCTATTTTTCAACTTAGAAAATTGATCTTTGACATTTTATTTTAAATATTACCTATAGTCTCATACCAAGTTTTATTTCATATTCGGCTAGCCCACGCACAGTCCTATACAACGATACCTCGGACGTTCGATTAGCTCTCAGAAAAATTTTCGGCCCCGTTCCCAACCCAAACTTTCACACTTACATCGTTTGATATTTCGTTAGTTGCAATAGTTAGCTAGTCGTTTAAACATTTCTAGTAGTCGCTGTATCTACTTCTTTCCATTCCCGTGATCAGGTCCGCGTTTCGTTGCCCGAGTCCCGGTGAACGGGTTGTAGAACCCTATTTTTCAACTTAGAAAATTGATCTTTGACATTTTTTTTTAAATGTTGCCGATAGTCTCATACCAAGTTTTATTTCATATTCGGCTAGCCCGCGCACAGTCCTATACAACGATACCTCGGACGTTCGATTAGCTCTCAGAAAAATTTTCGGCCCCGTTCCCAACCCAAAATTTCACACTTACATCGTTTGATATTTCGTTAGTTGCAATAGTTAGCTAGTCGTTTAAACATTTCTAGTAGTCGCTGTACCTACCTCTTTCCATTCCCGTGATCAGATCCGCGTTTCGTGGCCCGAGTCCCGGTGAACGGGTTGTAGAACCCTATTTTTCAAAAAAGAAAATTGATCTTTGACATTTTTTTTTAAATATTACCTATAGTCTCATACCAAGTTTTATTTCATATTCGGCTAGCCCGCGCACAGTCCTATACAACGATACCTCGGACGTTCGATTAGCTCTCAGAAAAATTTTCGGCCCCGTTCCCAACCCAAAATTTCACACTTACATCGTTTGATATTTCGTTAGTTGCAATAGTTAGCTAGTCGTTTAAACATTTCTAGTAGTCGCTGTACCTACCTCTTTCCATTCCCGTGATCAGGTCCGCGTTTCGTTGCCCGAGTCCCGGTGAACGGGTTGTAGAACCCTATTTTTCAACATAGAAAATTGATCTCTGACATTTTTTTCAAATGTTGCATATAGTCTCATACCAAGTTTTATTTCATATTCGGCTAGCCCGCGCACAGTCCTATACAACGATACCTCGGACGTTCGATTAGCTCTCAGAAAAATTTTCGGCCCCGTTCCCAACCCAAAATTTCACACTTACATCGTTTGATATTTCGTTAGTTGCAATAGTTAGCTAGTCGTTTAAACATTTCTAGTAGTCGCTGTACCTACCTCTTTCCATTCCCGTGACCAGGTCCGCGTTTCGTTGCCCGAGTCCCGGTGAACGGGTTGTAGAACCCTATTTTTCAACTTAGAAAATTGATCTTTGACATTTTATTTTAAATATTACCTATAGTCTCATACCAAGTTTTATTTCATATTCGGCTAGCCCACGCACAGTCCTATACAACGATACCTCGGACGTTCGATTAGCTCTCAGAAAAATTTTCGGCCCCGTTCCCAACCCAAACTTTCACACTTACATCGTTTGATATTTCGTTAGTTGCAATAGTTAGCTAGTCGTTTAAACATTTCTAGTAGTCGCTGTATCTACTTCTTTCCATTCCCGTGATCAGGTCCGCGTTTCGTTGCCGGAATCCCGGTGAACGGGTTATAGAACCCTATTTTTCAACTTAGAAAATTGATCTTTGACATTTTTTTTTAAATGTTGCCGATAGTCTCATACCAAGTTTTATTTCATATTCTGCTAGCCCGCGCACAGTCCTATACAACGATACCTCGGACGTTCGATTAGCTCTCAGAAAATTTTTCGGCCCCATTCCCAACCCAAAATTTCACACTTACATCGTTTGATATTGCGTTAGTTGCAATAGTTAGCTAGTCGTTTAAACATTTCTAGTAGTCGCTGTACCTACCTCTTTCCATTCCCGTGATCAGGTCCGCGTTTCGTTGCCCGAGTCCCGGTGAACGGGTTGTAGAACCCTATTTTTCAACTTAGAAAATTGATCTTTGACATTTTTTTTTAAATGTTGCCGATAGTCTCATACCAAGTTTTATTTCATATTCGGCTAGCCCGCGCACAGTCCTATATACAACGATACCTCGGACGTTCGATTAGCTCCCAGAAAAATTTTCGGCCCCGTTCCCAACCCAAAATTTCACACTTACATCGTTTGATATTTCGTTAGTTGCAATAGCTAGCTAGTCGATTAAACATTTCTAGTAGTCGCTGTACCTACCTCTTTCCATTCCCGTGATCAGATCCGCGTTTCGTGGCCCGAGTCCCGGTGAACGGGTTGTAGAACCCTATTTTTCAAAAAAGAAAATTGATCTTTGACATTTTTTTTTAAATATTACCTATAGTCTCATACCAAGTTTTATTTCATATTCGGCTAGCCCGCGCACAGTCCTATACAACGATACCTTGGACGTTCGATTAGCTCTCAGAAAAATTTTCGGCCCCGTTCCCAACCCAAAATTTCACACTTACATCGTTTGATATTTCGTTAGTTGCAATAGTTAGCTAGTCGTTTAAACATTTCTAGTAGTCGCTGTACCTACCTCTTTCCATTCCCGTGATCAGGTCCGCGTTTCGTTGCCCGAGTCCCGGTGAACGGGTAGTAGAACCCTATTTTTCAACATAGAAAATTGATCTCTGACATTTTTTTCAAATGTTGCATATAGTCTCATACCAAGTTTTATTTCATATTCGGCTAGCCCGCGCACAGTCCTATACAACGATACCTCGGACGTTCGATTAGCTCTCAGAAAAATTTTCGGCCCCGTTCCCAACCCAAAATTTCACACTTACATCGTTTGATATTTCGTTAGTTGCAATAGTTAGCTAGTCGTTTAAACATTTCTAGTAGTCGCTGTACCTACCTCTTTCCATTCCAGTGACCAGGTCCGCGTTTCGTTGCCCGAGTCCCGGTGAACGGGTTGTAGAACCCTATTTTTCAACTTAGAAAATTGATCTTTGACATTTTATTTTAAATATTACCTATAGTCTCATACCAAGTTTTATTTCATATTCGGCTAGCCCACGCACAGTCCTATACAACGATACCTCGGACGTTCGATTAGCGCTCAGAAAAATTTTCGGCCCCGTTCCCAACCCAAACTTTCACACTTACATCGTTTGATATTTCGTTAGTTGCAATAGTTAGCTAGTCGTTTAAACATTTCTAGTAGTCGCTGTATCTACTTCTTTCCATTCCCGTGATCAGGTCCGCGTTTCGTTGCCCGAGTCCCGGTGAACGGGTTGTAGAACCCTATTTTTCAACTTAGAAAATTGATCTTTGACATTTTTTTTTAAATGTTGCCGATAGTCTCATACCAAGTTTTATTTCATATTCGGCTAGCCCGCGCACAGTCCTATACAACGATACCTCGGACGTTCGATTAGCTCTCAGAAAAATTTTCAGCCCCGTTCCCAACCCAAACTTTCACACTTACATCGTTTGATATTTCGTTAGTTGCAATAGTTAGCTAGTCGTTTAAACATTTCTAGTAGTCGCTGTACCTACCTGTTGCCTTTCCCGTGATCAGGTCCGCGTTTCGTTGCCCGAGTCCCGGTGAACGGGTTGTAGAACCCTATTTTTCAACTTAGAAAATTGATCTTTGACATTTTTTTTAAATGTTGCCGATAGTCTCATACCAAGTTTTATTTCATATTCGGCTAGCCCGCGCACAGTCCTATACAACGATACCTCGGACGTTCGATTAGCTCTCAGAAAAATTTTCGGCCCCGTTCCCAACCCAAACTTTCACACTTACATCGTTTGATATTTCGTTAGTTGCAATAGTTAGCTAGTCGTTTAAACATTTCTAGTAGTCGCTGTACCTACCTCTTTCCATTCCCGTGATCAGTTCCGCGTTTCGTTGCCCGAGTTCCGGTGAACGGGTTGTAGAACCCTATTTTTCAACTTAGAAAATTGATCTTTGACATTTTTTTTTAAATGTTGCCGATAGTCTCATACCAAGTTTTATTTCATATTCGGCTAGCCCGCGCACAGTCCTATACAACGATACCTCGGACGTTCGATTAGCGCTCAGAAAAATTTTCGGCCCCGTTCCCAACCCAAAATTTCACACTTACATCGTTTGATATTTCGTTAGTTGCAATAGTTAGCTAGTCGATTAAACATTTCTAGTAGTCGCTGTACCTACCTCTTTCCATTCCCGTGATCAGATCCGCGTTTCGTGGCCCGAGTCCCGGTGAACGGGTTGTAGAACCCTATTTTTCAAAAAAGAAAATTGATCTTTGACATTTTTTTTTAAATATTACCTATAGTCTCATACCAAGTTTTATTTCATATTCGGCTAGCCCGCGCACAGTCCTATACAACGATACCTTGGACGTTCGATTAGCTCTCAGAAAAATTTTCGGCCCCGTTCCCAACCCAAAATTTCACACTTACATCGTTTGATATTTCGTTAGTTGCAATAGTTAGCTAGTCGTTTAAACATTTCTAGTAGTCGCTGTACCTACCTCTTTCCATTCCCGTGATCAGGTCCGCGTTTCGTTGCCCGAGTCCCGGTGAACGGGTTGTAGAACCCTACTTTTCAACATAGAAAATTGATCTCTGACATTTTTTTCAAATGTTGCAAATAGTCTCATACCAAGTTTTATTTCATATTCGGCTAGCCCGCGCACAGTCCTATACAACGATACCTCGGACGTTCGATTAGCTCTCAGAAAAATTTTCGGCCCCGTTCCCAACCCAAAATTTCACACTTACATCGTTTGATATTTCGTTAGTTGCAATAGTTAGCTAGTCGTTTAAACATTTCTTAGGTTAGGTTAGGTTAGGTTAGGTTTTTTTTTTTTTTTTTTTTTTTTTTTTTTTTTAAGCTAGCTCCTCCAACGACTGTCGGAGACCTTTCTATATTATATATAATTCTCATTCATTCCAGTTCTCGCAAGTATTCCTCTCGCACTTCCGTTCTGCATACTGTTTCTTTCTTTCATCCTTCCTCATTCATTCCATGGGTGGGATTCCCATTTGATTCTATTCTATTTATTTATTCCTATCCGCTTTTATTTATTTTCTTTTGTAGTGGGTAAATAACATTTGCACAGGCGTTTTATTTTTATTTACATACAGTTTCCTTAGTCTACTGTCCTTAGTATTTCTATTTTCTTACAAATTAGTTATCTTAATCTATTTTGCTATATTACTGTTTACTTACTACATCTATTTTCTTAACTTTTAGTTTTATGCTTACATTTGATATATATTACAATATATTTGAAGCATAATTTATTTTGTCTTATTTCTTTTAATTGCTTTTTGACATATTTTGACGCAGTAATCAATGAAGACTTTTGACTTTTTACCTGATATTATTTTACTAATTTCTTCTTTTTTCAATTTACAGTTTATTTTATTCTCTACCTCATATCGTTCAGCAGCGTTTACTGGGCAATCCAAAATCAGATGGGGGACCGATTCACTCATTTCCGGGTCGCAGATGCATGATGGACTCTCCTTGCACTTAAAACGGCTCAAGTATTCCGAGAATCCACCATGCCCTGTCAGGATTTGTGTGATGACTGGGTTGATTGTTATCTTACGGATCATCCTGTACGCCGCCACTGCATCTGGGAAGAACATCTTGGTGATTGATGCTGTCTGGCCTGTTGTGTACCTCCGGTTCCACTCGCCAAGCGTAGCCACTCGGACCTGTCGCTTGACGAATGAGATCGGACACAAATCGTAGTCGGGCTTCCTCTTACTATTCATAGCGGCCTCCTTTGCCAGCTGATCCGCTCTTTCGTTGCCCCCAAACCCTGCATGAGCCTTGATCCAGAACAAGTTAACCACCTTGTTCTGGAGGGATATGGTCGTAAGGTTATCCCTGGCTTCAACTGCTAGGGGATGAAGGCAATTGTGGTTTTTCACTGTCTGGAGGGCCGCCATGGAGTCACTGAAGATCCCGAAGCTAGCGGCCGACTGCTTTTGTACCTCCCTTGTTGCTCGGCATAACGCGAGTAGTTCCGCCTGGTAGACCGTGCAGTAGTTCGGCAGCGCCAGCTTGAGGGCACGTGCCTCAGTGTTGCCCCTCCAGATGGATAGTGCTGCGCCAACGCGTCCCTCTATCTTGCTACCATCCGTGAAAATTTTAACTTCCAAGCTGGCGCTGGCCTCAACCTCGTCACGGTCGGCCAGGCTCGCGAACTCTATATCTAATCGTTTAGCTGGGTGTGGAGATTGCAGCGCTGATGCCATTCGTTCCACCTCCCTGTCTCTTAACACTGACTGGGATACTCCCTTCTTGGCCTCATAAAGTGAAGCCACCTCACGAACTCGGAGATCCAGAGGGAGCATTCCAGCCAGCAATAGTGCCGAGTTTAGGGAGACGGTGCGATAGGCTTTACACATTTTCTGTGCAATGCCGCGTTGTACGATACCCAGCTGTTTAATTACTCCGAGTTTATTTGCCGCCGGAGCCCATACACTGGCGGCGTACAGGATGATGGGTTCGATGGTTGCCACATAAATGATTTTTATGACCTCAGGATTTAGTCCCCAGCTCACTCGAGCCGCCCTACATAGTTGCTTGTGCACCGATATGGCCTTCTTGCAAACGTTGGAGACATGCGAGTTGAACGTCAGCCTGTCATCGATGGTGACACCCAAGATTTTAATTTCTCTTGACATTTTTATGTCGACCCCGCCCATGCTCAGCCGTGGGGTGTCAAACTTAAGTTTTTTGGTAATTACGATTGCGTTTGTTTTTTGAGGCGCAAATTTCAGCTTGTTTTCCACACCCCACGTCCGAACATGGTCGAGGGCGGTGTTTGCTTTACCTTCGATGTCCATTGCTGTGTCACCATCGAAGACTAGGACAACATCATCTGCAAAGGCTTGCGCATAGATTCCTCTTCTTTCTAAAATTTTTAAAAGTGAGTCCAGGAGCAGATTCCAAAGAATGGGCCCTCCTATGGAGCCTTGTACACACCCCTTACTAGCTTCCTTAATGTGTTCTTCTCCGGCATATCGAACTCTGACCGTCCTATCTCTCAGATAGCTGTCTATGGCCCTCCTCAGGTTTACCGGACAATTTTCCTCAGCCAGTCGTATCTTAATTGCAGGCCACCAGGCGCTGTCAAAGGCTCCCTCTATGTCTAACGATACTACTGTTATTATTTTCTTCAGCTCTAGTTTTTTGCGAATGTGCTGCATTAAGACATAGAGGGAGTCTTCGGTGCTCCTCTGCGGCATGAAACCGTACTGGCGAGTACTCATCCTCGGCAAGATATAGAACCGGAGGCGGGCCACCAGCATCTTTTCGTATATTTTTCCCAAGACAGGTAATAGTCCAATGGGCCTGTATGACTTTGGGGTGGTATAGTCCGTCTTCCCTGGTTTCCGTAGCACCACCACCGTGGCCTCCTTCCAGGGCTGTGGGAAGTGATTGAGCCTCAAACATTGATTTAGGAGGGCCAGGAAAGTCTCCGGCGCACTGTTTATGGCTCTGCTGCAGATATCGGCGGTAAGACCATCCCTTCCCGGGGCTTTTTTGGGATTGAAGGAATCGTTAGCTGCTTTCAGTTCCGCCATAGTAAAAGGTGGGTCGTTGCTGTCTTCGCTTGGATCTTCTTTATTCACTTCCTCGGCCTCCACTCTAATGTGACGATGAAAATCATCGTCAGCACTATGTAGGTCCTCCGGGTAAAATGTGTCAGTGATATATTTCACCGAAGCTTTAGCGTCCAGCTCTTCCCCATCCCTTACCATGGGTACATCTTCTTCCCTGCGCGTAGTTCTCCCTATAACCCTATATATACCCTCCCAAACCCCCTCCCTATCCTGCCTATTGCAAAATTCCTTCCAGCTTTGCGTTTGAGCCCTTGCCGCCTCCAACTCATACTCTTCTTTCTGTTTCAGGTACTCTCCAACGACCTTCGATCTTCGGACAGGCGCAGCGCATTGGATCCTTCGCTTTTTTGTTGTGACTAGTCTCTTCATCACCGCGAGTTTCTCCGACCACCATGGCAAATTAAGTTTTTCTTTGTTACCTTTTCTTGGCATTGCTGACTCACAAGCATCCTGAATTGCTTTTGTGTAATTTTTTACTATTGTATCTAGCTGTTGTGTGTCGTTGGTTTTTTCTATTTCTGTTTTTGTGATTGTGGCGACGCACACTAAATGGTCGTATGAAGAAGGTGCACCCTGGCGCGGCGCGTTGACTTTGCGCCTCGCCGCCTTGCGCCCGCGCACTCCCCGCCGTGGCCTGAGACGGTGGATCCGCCCGCTATCGCTCGGTCGCGGCCGCCAGTGCTTCACCTACTACGACGGCGAATGCACGCACAAATTTACCTCGCGCCTAACCGCTTGATAGCTAGACTTTCTGCCTTATTCTAGTGTTCCTATTTCCTTTAAAGTGCTTACTGTTATATCTAAATATGCTTTGCATATTCCACTATCGGTGTAGTGTGTTTTAAACTGTACATCTGTGCCCCAAAGCTGTGAATAAACTTTTATAAAATCTCACCGGTGTTCGCGTTTTTCTCAGCAACATACTATTCCTACAAGTGGTGACCCCGACAAAGGAACTGAAGAGTCATAAAAACAAGATGGACGATGCTGGTGTAGGAAAAAAGCCTGCCGACGGAGATGCTGGCGATATTTGGCGTGTGGGAGTTCGAGTACCGCCATTTTACCCGGATGATCCAGAACTTTGGTTCGCTCAATTGGAATTTCAATTTACGCTGTCGAATGTGACCCATGACTCAACAAAATTTTATTACGCCGCGACTCAGCTGGAACATACGTACGTTACCCACGTAAAAGATATATTATGCAATCCGCCCGTGACCGGTAAGTACGAAAAGCTTAAAAGTGAGTTGATCAAGCGTCTTAGTGCATCTAAAGAAAAAAAGCTAAATCAGCTATTCCTCCACGAGGACATGGGAGATCGTAAGCCCTCGTTATTTTTAAGACATCTTAGGAATTTAGCTGGCCCTACTGTGACGGATGACGTTTTAACTACATTGTGGACCGGTCGTTTGCCGCACAGCTTACAAACCGTGGTAGCTTCACAGCCCAAGCTTGCTTTGGATGACTTAGCAGAACTAGCGGATCGTGTTCATGAAATAGCACCATCATCACCTCATCACCAAGTAGCTACGACAACAGCTACAGCAGTGCCATCCACACCCACGCGCATGGGCGAATTGGAACAGGAAATATGTGCTTTAACCAAACAAATTGCTAAACTTTCATCCTTTGTGTACAGGCAGTCACGCGCGCGTTCCAGGTCCAGGGACCGCGGTTCCCGCAGCCGCAGCTACAGCCGCAGTCAGTCGCGTAACCGACAACCACCACCGGACCACCCTCACTGCTGGTATCATTACAACTTTGGAGCAAAGGCAAAGAAATGCAGGGAACCATGTAAGTTTAGTGCGGGAAACGATGCGGGCAGCCGGAAGTAGCGGCTAACGACTGCCCAGTCCAGACAGGCCGTTTATTTGTGACAGACCGGACCACTAAAATACAGTTTCTCATAGACACGGGATCGGATTTATGTGTCTACCCACGTTCAGCAACTAAAGTGCCATGTTACAAAAGTAAATATGATCTTACTGCTGCAAATGGCACAACCATACATACTTACGGCCCTGTATTGCTACATTTAAACCTAGGACTGAGGCGTGATTTTACATGGCAATTTATCATAGCAGATGTCTCCAAACCAATCATAGGTGTTGATTTTTTAAGCTATTATAATATTCTTGTGGATTGTAGAAACCAGCGCCTGATAGATGGTAAAACATCACTTTCGATAGCTGTGCCGAAGCAAAGCATACCAGAGAGCATCGTGTCCATCAAGACTGTTACTGGCGAATCGCAGTACCACGATATACTTCGCGAGTTCCCTGAGGTGACGCGACCTACTGGAGTGGTACGTACCGTTAAGCACAATACAGTTCATCATATTAACACCACGCCAGGCCCTCCTGTTGCCTTCAGACCGCGACGTTTAGATCCTGTTCGACTTAAAGCAGCGAAGAAGGAGTTTGATGAGATGTTAACAAATGGAACAGCTAAGCGCTCGGAAAGCTGTTGGTCTTCGCCCTTATATATGGTAAAGAAGAAGGATGACGGCTGGAGACCCTGTGGAGATTATAGAGCACTCAACGCAAGGACTATTCCAGATAGGTATCCAGTTCGTCACATACAGGACTTCTCACACCAATTGTCAGGCTGCACAATCTTCTCTACAATAGATTTAGTTAAAGCTTATAATCAGATACCGGTGAATCCAGAAGACATCAAGAAGACTGCAATAACGACACCTTTCGGGCTATTCGAGTTTAATTTCATGACGTTTGGTCTAAGGAATGCTGCCCAAACATTTCAGAGATTCATAGACGAAGTTCTGCACGGTCTAGAAGAATTTACGTACGGGTATTGCGACGATATCCTAATCTTCTCTTCTTCAGAAGAAAGCCACAAGGACCATCTAAGGCAAGTTCTAAAGCGTCTTGCAAATTACGGCGTTCTCATCAACACATCCAAATGTGTTCTGGGAAAACCGGAACTAAGTTTTCTAGGATACAAAATCTCTGCATCTGGTACTCAACCCTTGGAAAAGAAGGTACAAGCTATAATGGACTATCCAATACCGAAAACAGTCAAGGAGTTAAGAAGATTTTTAGGAATGCTTAATTTCTACCGACGCTTCATACCAGAAGCAGCAAAATGTCAGGCACCGCTAAATTCACTACTGGAAGGTACAAACGTCAAGGGTTCACATCCTGTCCACATGACTCAGGAATTATTAAATGCGTTTGAAGAATGTAAAAAGTCACTGTCAAACTACACGCTTCTAGCACACCCAGATCCAAACGCCGAACTAAGCATTGCTACGGATGCTTCAGATGTTGCGATCGGCGCCGTTTTACAGCAAAAGAAGAATGGCAATTGGGAGCCTTTAGCGTTCTTCTCTAAAAAACTAGCGCCACCTCAGAAGAAACACAGCCCATTCGACAGGGAATTACTAGCCATGTACGAAGCAATTCGGTATTTCCGGCACATGGTCGAGGCCCGTGATTTTTCTGTCATAACCGACCATAAGCCACTTACACATGCATTCAGAGCTAACAATGAGAAACACTCGCCGAGGCAGTTCAGACATTTGGAATTTGTGGCACAATTCACAACCGACATTCGCTATATACCTGGAAAACTTAACGTTGTCGCAGATGCCTTGTCAAGAATTGAGGAAGTCACTCAAGTCATTGACTATCACGCTCTGGCAAAATCTCAAGATGACGATCCAGAACTACAAAGTCTGCTGGAAAAAGGATCATCGCTCAAGCTAGAAAAAGTCAATGTACCAGGAACATCTATTGAAATCTTTTGTGACGTTTCATCTCAACCACCACGTCCATATATAACGCCAGATTTTCGACAACAAGTCTTCGACTCTCTTCATAATTTGAGTCACCCTGGAAGAACAACTACAGTACGACTGGTCACGCAGAGGTACGTGTGGCCAGGGATTCGAAAACACTGTAGGGAGTGGTCTCGCAAATGCCTTAAATGCCAAGGCACTAAAATAACTCGACATACCTCTTCTCCAATGTCCTCATTCCTACCTCCTTCATCCAGGTTCGCCCATATCCATCTCGACATTGTCGGACCGTTACCAATTTCTTCTGATTTCAGGTACTGCCTCACTGTCATTGACAGGTTCACGCGATGGCCTGAGGCGTACCCCATCAGAGACATCACTGCAGAGACGTGTGCAGCTACGCTCGTCTCCGGCTGGATCGCCAGATTCGGCTGTCCACTGAAGATAACAACAGACCGTGGACGGCAGTTCGAGTCTCACCTCTTCAGAGCCATCACTGCAATGGTTGGTGCACAGCACTTTCATACAACCGCCTATCATCCTGCAGCTAACGGCATGGTCGAGCGACTGCACAGGCAATTAAAGGCAGCCATCATGTGTCATTCAACGACGCAATGGACAGAGGTTCTTCCCTTGGTACTTCTAGGCATCAGAAGTGCCTGGAAAGCAGACATCCAGGCGTCACCAGCAGACCTGGTCTACGGTGAGCCACTACGATTGCCAGGCCAATTCCTTGCACCCACAGATGACCACAGTACAGCTGACGTCACTGATCTAGCAACGCGTCTACGGAATCACATGAACAAGCTCACTCCAAAGCCTGCATCATGGCATCGAAAAGGTCCCTTCTACATACCTCGCAGTCTCGATAGTTCCTCTTATGTATTCTTGCGGCAGGATTACGTCCGAAGACCGCTGGAACCTCCGTACGCTGGACCGTACAGAGTTATAGAAAAACATCCAAAATACTACAAAATTGACGTACGCGGGAAGGAGATGACGGTGAGCGTGGACCGGCTGAAACCAGCATATCTCTCACGAGAAGACGAACTCACTTCTTCGTCGACAGCATCTGATTCGCCTACTGGAATACCAAGCTCCAGAGTAGAAGCAGAGAAGAGGACGAGAAGTGGACGACGTGTGCGCTTCCCTGACTATTATCGCCCGCAGTAGCGGTCTCAGCGGGGGAGTACTGTGGCGACGCACACTAAATGGTCGTATGAAGAAGGTGCACCCTGGCGCGGCGCGTTGACTTTGCGCCTCGCCGCCTTGCGCCCGCGCACTCCCCGCCGTGGCCTGAGACGGTGGATCCGCCCGCTATCGCTCGGTCGCGGCCGCCAGTGCTTCACCTACTACGACGGCGAATGCACGCACAAATTTACCTCGCGCCTAACCGCTTGATAGCTAGACTTTCTGCCTTATTCTAGTGTTCCTATTTCCTTTAAAGTGCTTACTGTTATATCTAAATATTCTTTGCATATTCCACTATCGGTGTAGTGTGTTTTAAACTGTACATCTGTGCCCCAAAGCTGTGAATAAACTTTTATAAAATCTCACCGGTGTTCGCGTTTTTCTCAGCAACATACTATTCCTACATGATTTTATTTTCTAGGGCTAATTGGTTTAGTTTCTCATGAAATTTAGACCAATTTGCTTTTTTGGTATTGTAAATTCTGGTGGTCCGTTCTATTTTTGTTCCTGTAGATTTATGTAATTTTAAAGTGAAGGTAATGCCATTGTGGTCGGAGCTCGTGAGACCTTCATCAACTTTCCAGTCTACTATTTGACCTAGGATATTTGTCGAACAGGCCGTTATGTCGACATAGCTGCTGTAGCGTTGTCCTCCTCTGATTGTGTCGAAGGTCGGGATTTCCCCTGTATTGAGTATATAGAGTCCTAGTTCTCCGAGAAAGCCACATACGTCCTCGCCTCTGCTATCGTTAATTGGGCTTCCCCACCACATGTTCTTGGCGTTGGCGTCTCCTCCAATGATTAGTGGCTTAGAGCCATTAACCGACTCTACCTTTTTTAGGTGATCTAGATATGGCTCCATCGGCTTGTCGGGTTCGAAATAGAGTGAGACGAGTGTGGCCTCCCAAGCTCTGGTTCGGATTCCCACCACCGCGATATTATTTGTGGTGAGTTTTGGGTACTGTATAACATCTATATCTTTGTCGAAGACGGCAATTGCCGCCTTTACAGACCCTTCTCCTACAGTAGCACTTTGGTAGATCCTCACTCCCCTCTGATTCTTTACTATTTGTTCGCTTCCGACGTATGGCTCTTGGATGGTTAGGTTTTTTTTTTTTTTTTTTTTTGTTGAGGCAGGAGTGGGAAATCCCCACGGACACCTCGGCTGTCTCACCGTCTCCCTGAGACCATGAGACAGTCGAGGTAGTGCGGGACTCGAACCCGCTAAAACCCACTCCTGCCCTGCCAGTGTCCCTCTGCCGTAATTCGCAGAGACCTTAGTCTGCTCTACTTAGTTTCTAGCATCGACGGGCGGCCGGAGAGGCCACATTCAGTGCGGTGTGAGGTTTCTTAATTACTACTTATGCAGTTTACTTTTTGTTTTATTTACTATTTTTTAATCTAATGTTATGTTTGCCTTTAATTTAATTTTTACTATTTATTGCTATAAGTTTTCCAATTTCGTTTTAAAATCTAATTTTTACTTTTATGTTTATTCTAATGTTAATATCATTATTATTACCCTTTACCTATTCGTGTGACCTATTGTGTGATGACTTATATCTATATTCTTATAATACAGTAAAGTATCACTTCAGGTTTGCAGACTCGACACAACTTAACGATTCCACTGAAGTTGGCTTACGATCCAGTGTAATTGCTGCCACTTTCTCATGAAAGTGGCCCCAGTTACCATTGTTCATTAAGCCAACCCCAGTGGTTCGCTTAATGCAACTGCTATCTCGTTGTGTTGAGCCTGTTCTCACTGTGTAGCAGGAAATGGGCGCGCAGACAACCTTAGCAATACGCTACTGCCGCTCTGGCAAATGCGTCCCACTTCCTGCGTATCGGGCATTCACTGCTGAAAGCGTTGTGCTCAGCGGTTCCTAATTTGGCTCTGGTGCAGTTCACGCACGCCGCCGCCCTGCCAGCCTGCTTCTCAGGGCAATCCACACCGAGGTGCGGGCCACCACAGTGACTACACAGGTCGGCGGGCTCCGAGCACAGGCGTTTCCCATGCCCGAAAGCCAAGCAGCGGGTGCACTGCACCAGAGGAGTCTGGTCCTCTACACGCACTCGCTGGAGGTCAATACGCAGTTTGCCTCCATCGAGTGCGCGTCTCCAGATGGTAGGGGATACGCTGAGCACAACGCTATTCACGTGTGGGTTTCTGCATTTCTTTTTAAACCTCACAGCCATCCTGTCTTCCCCGTCGCCGAGGCCGCAAAAGACCTCCCGGTTCTGGTTCCTAAGGGCTTTTAGTAGCTCTTCGTCGCTATGGACTACAAGCACCTCCCTAAGAACCAGAAGCGGGTCCCGATTCTTTACGTCCTCGACGACGAGGTTCCCTCCGGCCGCTCGCAAACGCTCTTTAATTTTGCGCCTCTCCTCCTCTGTCGCACACCCCATAATGACCTTGCTGTCTTTAGCCTTCCGGACGCGCTCCACCCGCACCCAGCCGGCCTTTGCATCCACCGCCGTCCTGACCTTTTCAAGAACCTGGTCCCCCGTATCCATTTCATCCGTGGAGGAGACAACCACGGAGTGCAGCGTCGTTCGCTCCAGGGCCTGTGCCCCAGTATGGCTCTTACTTCCAGACGCTACACTGGCGTAGGTTGCCCTCTCCACGGTTTCCCTACCAGCCAAACTGTCTCGAAGCTTCTCGAGCTTCTCGGAGTTGTCCTTCAACTCCGAGATGTGCTCCTTTAGCTTGATAAGGAGCTCAGTCTGGCCAGCAAGGATGTCGATGGGACTGGGTTGGGGACTGCAGTCAGCGGCGGGTGCAGTGGTTGCCAGCTCCGGTGCGACCGCAGGCGCGACCGGGGCGCTGTCCTGCTCCGCCTCCTTGACCAGCTCGTAGAGTCTGTTTATGGCTTCAAGCACCGCAGTCTTGATGTTTGTTTTGAGGTTGCGAGAGTTGCCCAAATTGAGCTTAGCTTTATTTAGGCAAGCTCTCGCCTCTGCAGTACGACTGCGGTGCCTTGCCTCAGACACCTTGAGCGGCCTGGCGGCTTCTACTGGAGCTCGGGACGTCCCCGGAGTAGTTGGGCAATCTTTGCCGATGCAAGGAGTAGTTTCTCCAAACGAGATTCGCCTCCTCGCACCGGGAGACGAAGGCGCGACTTTCTCCGCCGAACGCGCCGAGCCCCAGGAGCCTTGAGAGCACACGTCTTTTGCTGGGGTGCGAAACATATCTCTGCGTGAGTGCGAACGACCCCAACGGACAACTGTAAAGGGGCGATCAGAAGGTGTTGTCCGCACTCGGGAGGAGAGACAAGGGGACACTGGCCTCTTCCGTGTCCCTGTATAGGGGGGACACAGCAGACAATATACATATAATATATAAAAATCAGTATAATTAACGATAAAGTATAATTACAGTTATATTAGCTGTCTGCTTATGGACAATTTATAGTCCTGTCAAAATATAAAAGTGTGTTTTTTAAAATTTAATAACGTAGGTTACAAGTACCTATGTGTCCTTGTATAGAGGGGTACACCGTCAATATAATTAGGTTCAAATATCAAATATAAAGTTACAGTAAAAGTCAATATTTGTGTCAAAAATACCCTTTCCCGTACCAAAAATGCATAAGCTAGCCTAAACGAACAGTTTTAATGAAAGTCCAATATTTAAGAAAAAAAATTTGTTCGGAATATAAAATGTTCACTCTCCCAGCTATAGGCCAGAGGGCGGGTGGGTGGGGAAATTTTTTGCGAGCTAGACGCACGTGCGGGGTATCGTCGGATCGGGCTCCGCGCGGGCTAGCCGGATATGTAATAAAATTGTTAACGACAAGAGACAAAATTTTGAGTTTTGGCCGAAAAACCAGTTTTTTTTAAGTGAAAATTGGTGTTTTTCAACCCCACTCCGGAACTCGGGCCACGGAACGCGGACCTGATCACGGAATTAATTGAGGGCGGTTGCTGAGACTAATATAGAATTTAAACGGTTGTAATTGGTCGAAAAATGGCGTTGTAAATGAATTAAATATGGTGAAATTTTGAAAAAATGCAAAATTCGGTTAAGGGTTGATTTTTAGGGGTTGCGATTCGTGTCAAACGATAGGCGTCCGCCTTTTTAGGTCTAATTAGCTGAAAACAGCTTCAAAATCGCACCTATAACAATGAAAATATCGATTGGATGGTTAGGTTAGGTTAGGTTAGGTTAGGTTAGGTTAGGTTAGGTTAGGTTAGGTTAGGTTAGGTTAGGTTAGGTTAGGTTAGGTTAGGTTAGGTTAGGTTAGGTTAGGTTAGGTTAGGTTAGGTTAGGTTAGGTTAGGTTAGGTTAGGTTAGGTTAGGTTAGGTTAGGTTAGGTTAGGTTAGGTTAGGTTTTTTTTTTTTTTTTTTTATAAAGTATCTTTTGTCCGCGGACTGGGGCGTCCGCGACTTTGTTTAGGTCTTAAATATTGTTTACATTAATTTCTTTTATATTATGATGCAGTTGCTGCACTCCTACATCGGATCTTACTATCTAAACTTAAGTACTATGTGAGTCCATAATTACTATGTATGTATAGATATATATATTTTTATTATTATTTTTTTTTTTTTTTTTTTTTTAATATTATTTGAATTTTTTTTTTTTTTTTTTTGTTTTTTTTTTTTTTTTTTTTTTTTTTGTTTTTGTTTTTTTTTTGTATTGTTTTTTTTTTTTTTTTTTTTTTTTTTTTTTTTTTTTTTTTTTTTTTTTTTTGCAGGCTTTTATTTTGCTTAATGTTAATAAACTACAGTTACATTACTATTACAATTACATTATTACTGTTACAGTGCTATGTTTTATATTCCCGAGTGTCAGTGTGGGTCGACCAGCCTCCTCCGACGGCACCCGTTCACGGATATGACGCACACATCCGCGCCATTCAGCTCAACCATATTTTAGGGAACTCAACGGCCGGATATGAAACGCCACCATCGGCGAGACCTTTAAGTGAGTATGACGGCTCACTCTGTCACTCGGTTTACATAGTTTTGTTTTTAGGAGATGGAGGAAAGGTTTGGTCAGGTTAAGTAGGTCTAACGACCAGGGACTTCGCTAGCCCCAGTACGGCTTCCATGACAGCTGTATCTCGATGCTGCATGGCGGTCTTTAAGTTGTACTCGACGACCGTTTTAGTCGGCGCATCCATTGCTTTCCTCGCGAAGCGGCCCGTGGCGTCATCGGCGTCGTCGGTGTAATAGACGCAACTGACTGTGTGTCTCGAAACCGCCACTACCGCATGGGGGACGCTGTCGTGGATCTGAAGCCTCCTGGACTTGGTGTTGATGATGATTACGCTGTCGTAGGTCAACCCCTGAGCCTCGTGAATGGTCAACGTGCGCGACCCTTCGCCGGACCCGTATCCCTGGTTTATAAGAGAAGATTTCTCCTCTTGTGTGTGGACCAGAAATAGGGTATTTTGGGCGGTGCTCGGTATTTTCGCTCCTGTATAACCCTTCACGCTCAGGGAGTGGACTCGCGACAGCGACGCCTTAGATGAGTAAATGCCGGAGTATATCTCGCTTAGGGCAAACGCCACATCCATAGGGTTGCGGTGTGTGCATAGCAGCTCCTGGGTGATGCCTGCCACCAGGTTTGGACGGGTGTACCTTAATTGAAATAGGTTGTCTCTGTCCAAAAATGGTAGCTGGTTAACATCCCCGATGAGGACCACCTCGCTTGCCCCAGACAACTTAACTGCCATAACTATGGCCCCAAAGTGGTTCATAAGGGCCTCGTCTACCGTCAGGCGGTAGCACTTTTCCTGCTTTTTGAACCCATTGGCTAAGATTGAGGCCATAGTACGCACCTTTATCTTGACTTTGTCTCCTAAGCGGTGCGCCAGCTTTTCCCTCAGATCTTTGGCAGCTTCCGTCGTTGTGGTGGCTACGATGTCCTTCTCCTCATCGAAGTGTTTCACCACCCAGGTCGTCTTCCCGCAACCCGGGACCCCGTTCACCCACCTGATATTGGGTACCGCCCAACTTTCCCTGGATGTTGAAATATCCGAAGTCCCCGTGATGGTCTTAGCCATTTCGAGGATCTTATCATCCAACATGATTTTGGTACATTTGGCGGTAACCACTATCGGGTCGTCGTCGGGGGCTTTGAATTTTAGTTTGCCCGAACGCTCCGTTTCCTCCTCGTCCAGGGCCACAAAACCGTACTTCGCGCTGTAGGCTGCCATGTACGACCCCGCCATTTCTCCCTTGATGACTTGAGATCTGACGTTGTCGTACACCGCTGCTTCTGCTTCCTCGAGTAGGACCCTTAACAGACCTTCTGTGTTTCTCTGGAAGGTCAGCAGGATCTTACTGCATGTCATGAGTGTGACCTCTCTGGTCGCTCTCACGATCGCTATGTACTCGAGGAATGCGCTCTTGACGTGGTCTATGGTGCCCGAGTTTGTTGCCAGTGTCGGTGGGCTGACCTGTCCTTTATCGGCTCTTGTTGGTGTTGGCCTCTGTTGAGATGGTTCCTTGACTTTTTTTCGAAAGAACCTCTCCACGGCTGTTTCCTGTGGTGTACCGCGGCTGGTGCTTGGAAGCAGATTACTGAGGAAAGTGCTGAACGCTTTCAGACGACTCCTCGACCGGGCCCGGTCCTCCGGGCTTGTGGTTTTACTCTGCTCCTTTGCAGCTTTTTCGGCGGCTGCCTTTTGCTGAGCCCTCTCGGATCCACTAAGGGTGGTCGGGCTTGTTGCGTTGGCTGTTGGGCGTCTTGGGGCTTTGAGGAAACTTAAAGATTCCCCTCTGTCCTCATAGACGACTACCTCGTGGTGTTCAGAGGCCTTTAGACAACCGTAGCGGTCAGCAACATCTCCTTTCTCACCTCCGACCTCCATGGCATCCACACTGATGGTTCGAGAGATGCCTTCCGAGTTTTGTCCGGCCTCCCCAATCTTTTGAAGTACCAAGTCTGCTTGTGTGAATGGAGTCTCCACTCCCCACTCGAATATAGCGATCGTCTTCCCTTTGAATCGCAATAGACGGAATCGGTGAGTGGCTACTTCCATTTGGGGCAATGCAGCATACTTGCTGCCCTTGATAGTTGTCTTTGTGGTACTTCCGTTGATTAGGGCGGCAAGTCCTGGTGAAATTGGTATTCGGGCTCTTGGTCGGCTGCAGCCGATGCAGAAGCTTATGCCGAGTTTTTCTCCTTCTCGGTTCATGAACAGGGCAACGGGTCGCAGTCTAACGCCTGGTACTCCGTCTCCTCCGCATGCCAGGAATTGTTCAATTGGCATGTTACTGGGAGCTGGTGGTAAACTGGCTGCCGCTTCAGCTGCTGCCGTCGCTGGTACTACTCTGAGTTGATCAGTGTTTGTATTTGTGGGTTGTGGAACAGTAGTTGATGTGTGTGTAGTGTTCTGTGTTGTTGATGGTTGTGGTAGGGTTGGTAGTGTAGTTGTTGGTAGTGATGATGGTATTTGGCCAGGTGGTAGTCGAATTCGACGTGGTAAGGATGGGTCTGTTTTGTTTGCCCCTGCCGCGACTATGGCAACTTTGCTCGCGAATGCTAAGAATGGTTTCCTGGTTGCCGGTCTCTCTATGATGGTGTGAAGAGAGGGCTGGCTTAGCTGGGTTCCGATCTTTACTTCCAGCTCCATTCTGTCATGACTGAATCTTGGGCATTCGAGTAGCAGGTGCCACACCGTCTCTTCGCAGCTGGGGTCGCAGACGCACGAGGGACTATCTTTGAGGTGGAATCGGTGGAGATACGCTGAGAATCCTCCATGTCCTGTTAAGACTTGTACGTGGACCGGTGTGAGAACTGTGTCTCTGAGTGTCTTTTTCGCCGCTAGGACGTCTGGGAAAAACACTTTTGTTACCGCTCCTGTACTCGAGGACTCGTATCGCGCTTGCCACTTTCTTATAGTCCCCTCCCGTATCTTCCGCCTCACGAACGATACGGGGACCTTGTTGTACTGTACTGTGTCACTGTTTAGGGCTGCCTCTTTAGCCAGTTCATCGGCTCTCTCATTCCCGGCGGTTCCCACGTGGGCCTTGAGCCAGAAGAGTCTCACCTCTCTGCCCTCCTGTCGAATCTCGCGGACGCTATTCTTAATCTGAAATGCCAGGTGGTGAGTGACCGACGGCCTCCTAAGCAGGTCAAGTGACGATCTTGAGTCACTTAAGATGCTCACGGTGGCCGCCCTAGACTCTCTCACCATCTTGACGGCTCTGAAGAGGGCGTACATTTCCGACTGGAAGACTGAGTTGTGAGACTCCAGGCCAAAGGTATTGTATCTAGACTCCTCTCCGTTTTCCCACCAAGTCAGGGCAGCTCCGACTTTCCCCTCTATCTTGCTGCCATCGGTGTATATTTGGGGACCAATTACTCGGTGGGTTTCCAGAGTTTCAGGAGTCAGATCCTCCAGACGTGCGTACTCTGTTATTGTGAGTAGCGCTGGATGAGGATTTCGGGAGTGGTGGACGTCCCGTTCCAACTCGCAGCCCGGTGGTAGGAACTCATGGGAATGGCCCTTTTTGATCTTGAAAAGGGTTGCGGCCTCGATTACCCGGAGATCTAGGGGGAGTTGGCCTGACAGAATTAGTGCTGATGTTAGAGACACCGTGCGGTATGCTTTGCAGATCTTCTGCGCAAAGCCTCTCTGCAGTGAGTCAAACTGATTCCTTGTCATCAGTTTCTCAGCCGCAGGGGCCCATGCACTCGCCGCATACATCACGATTGGCTCTATCACCGACACGTATATTGTCCTGATTATTTCTCCGTTTAGACCCCAGGTCACCTTCGCTGCGCGTGCCAGCTGCTTATAGATGTCTGCAGCCTTTTTACAGGTCGCAGCCACATGCGCGTTAAAGGTGAGTTTGGAGTCTATAGTGAGGCCTAGCAGCTTAACCTCTTGGACAAGGTTTAGCCGCGTGCCCGACATATGGAGTACCGGAAGGTCGTACTTAAGCTTTCTCGTTAAAACCATCGCATTGGTCTTGTGCGCGGCGAAGCTTAGTTTGTTTTTGACGCCCCATTCCGATACTACGTCTAGCACGTCGTTGGCCCACTGCTGCAGGGGACTGGTGGTAAAGTCCGAGAAGACCAGGACAACGTCGTCTGCGAAGGCTTGGCAATATACCCCCATTCTAGCCATTTTGTGAAGGAGTGAGTCTAGGATAAGGTTCCAAAACGTCGGTCCGGCAATGGAGCCTTGGACGCATCCTTTTGTGGTACCCTTCTCACTAGTCGCTCTGGCGTAGTTGACCCTGATGTTCCGGTCTTCCAGGTATGAGGTGACAAGTTCGTAGATGTTTTTAGGGCATCTTTTTACTACCAACTGCCTTTTTAGTGCTGGCCACCACGCATTATCGAAGGCCCCCTCTATGTCCAGTGATATCAAAAGCACAATCTTTTTGGCTTTGATTTCTGCTCGTAGGTGCCCCACTAGGGCATAGAGGGCGTCTTCGGTTCCACGCTGTGGCATAAAACCGTATTGGTTGGTGTTAAGTGTAGGAAGGAGATGCCACTGGAGTCTGCCTACTAGGAGTTTCTCGACGATTTTTCCTAGGACCGAGAGTAGGCCTATTGGCCTGTACGACTTTGGGCTGGTATAGTCGTCTTTTCCTGGCTTGCGAAGGATGCACACGTGGGCGACCTTCCACTGCTTCGGGAAGTATGACAGCGACAGACATCGATTAGCTATCGCTAAGAACACGTTCCTGTCGCAGTTTATTGCCGCTGTACAAATGTCCGCTGTTAATCCATCGGGACCGGGAGCTTTTTTCGGATTTTGGTTCTGAATAACCATTTCCAGCTCCGCGGTTGTGAAAGGAGGATCATCAGTAGACAGTCCTTGAGGGTTTTTCTCCTTCGCTAGCCTCCTCAGGGCGGTGTGGTATGGCTGTTCGGCATCCGTAGAGTCTTCCGGGTAGAAGGTTTTTGCCAGGAGATCCGCAGATTGCTCTGGGCTGAGCGTTTCGCCTGCGGCGTTTCTTAGGAGGGTGTCATCCTGTCTTCTGGCTGTCTTCCTAAGTACCCTGTAGATGCCGTCCCACATGCTCTCTCGGTCCTGCTTCGAGCAGAACTCCTTCCAGCTGGCCGTGGCTGCCTCCGTCGCCGCTGTTGTGTAAGTGGTTTTGGCCTGAACATAGTCCTGGATGACGAAGTGCCTCCTGGTTGCGGCTGCGTTCCGGATCCTTCTCTTTTTCGTCAGGGCATCTCTTTTGAGACGTTCCAGAGAAGGGTTCCACCATGGGGGCTTGGCGTCGTGTTTCGGCGACCCCAGTTTTGGGATCGCTTCCTCACATGAGCGGTGTATTAGGCTGGTGTATTTTGTTATGAGAGACTCAAGGTCCCCTGTGTTCGCGACGTCCGAGACTGTGACTGGCGTGATGTCACTCTCCGCCAGGCCTGCCTTGAAGTGCGTGCGGAAGTCTGACCACTTTGCCTTCTTGGTGTTGTACATGCGCGTGGAGATTGGCCTTAAGGGTTCTAAGGCCTTCTCCAAGCGCATTGAGAAGGTTATTGCGTTGTGGTCCGAAGTTGTTAGACTTCTTTCTACTCGCCACTCCTCGACTTTGCCTAACAGCGACAGGCTACATACCGTGACATCGACGATACTAGTGCACCACCTGTCTCCTCTGTAGGTCTCGAACGTCGGCGTTTGGCCCATGTTGAGGATGTGGAGATCCTGCTCGTTTAGGAATGCGTTGTACTCCGCCCCGCGATGGTTTTCGGAAACACTTCCCCACCACTGGCTCCAGGCGTTTACATCTCCTCCCACTAGGATGTTGTGTGTGTGTAATTTGTGCATGGTGTTTTGTGTGACAGAGAGGTACGGTTCAATTTCTTGGTCACCCTCAAAATAGACCGATAGCACTCCGAAGCTGAACTGACCCGCCTTCAGCAAAACGGCGGCGATGTTCTCGGTCACAAGCTGGGGGTCATGGATAACCTCCAGGTTGTTCCCGAAAACAACTACCGCGGCCTTGACTGGTTTCTGGCGATTGAGGCTGCACTGGATGACTTGCGTGCCGGGGCATTGTTTCATCACACCTGTTCTTCCTACATAGGGTTCTTGAACAAGTGCTACCGAGATGCCCTTCGCCTGTGCCGCCATGTGCAGCTCTTCTGTGGCCAGCTTGGAGCGCTGAAGGTTGACTTGGATGAACTTCAGCCTTGCTGTCGGTCTTGTTGTGTTTTGTAAGGTGACGGGTTGTGCTGTGTTTTTGTTCTCCTGGTCGCCCTTAGCAATAGGAAACGCGCGACCTCGCTATTCCATCCCACTTTTGGCGTTCCTGGCAGTCTTCGCTAAACGCGGTGTGTGCCAGATCGCTGCCCGTTTTTTGAGCCACTTTGCAGTTTATGCATGTGGGCTGTTTGCCGTCGGCCCGAATGGGGCAGTCCCTTCCGTTGTGTGCTCCTGCGCAGAAGCTGCAGGCTTCTTTTTCGGTCTTGCATATGGTCCTATTATGACCATATCCAAGGCACTTCGTGCACTGTACTAGGGGGGACTGGTCCTCGATGGGACACCGCTTAATGCCCAAGTGGACTTTTTGGACTTGAGTGAACCTCTTCCACAGCTCCGGAGAGAGCTCCAGAACAGGGTGGCATTCGTGGGGGTTTCTCGCGCGCTTCCTATAGCGCATCTTTAGAGTTTGTTCAGCCACAGAGACGTCTTGCAGAAGGTGTTTATTCTGCGCCTTGAGTAGGTCAACGATTTCGACGTCGCTGTAGCTGGACAGAACTCCCCTGATGCAGACGAGGGGGTTCTGGGGTTTCGGCTCCTGGACCTTGAGCTCTGAGTTCGTCTTGAACTGATCCTTAATCAGGTTCAAGTCCGCTTTGCTGGCGCACCTGAGTACGACTTTCTGGTTTCGCGCTTTGCGGACTGTGTCCACTCGAGCTCCACTCGTTTTGAGGTCCAGTGCGGTCCTAATCCTCTCGACCACGTTGTCCCCAGTGTGCCTGGGGTTCGTCGACGACACGATCAGGGTGTGGTTAGGTGATGGGGTGAGTTTTGGGGGTTTGGGTGTACTGGCAACCTGGGCGAAGGTTTTGGGACCGTGTTGTTGTTGTGGCGGCTTATCCGCTCGGCCCAGGTCTGCGACCCCCTTCTCTATATTCCGGAGCGTCTTTTTAACATCCCCGACTGCGAGTTCCGCTTCCAGGTTCAGCGCTGGAGGCACCTGGATTAGCGGCTCTTTATCACGCAGTACGCGGATGTCCGCCGAGACGATCTCCAACCTCTCTGCAATGGGTTTAATATGTTGTGATATGTTGAGTGGTGGTTGTGGTGGTGGTGGAGGGGAGACTACAGGTCTGGTGGCGATGGCCTGTAACTGTAGTTGAAGTTTGGACACCTCCTCTTCGAATTTTGCGGTCGTGAGAAGGCCTGTCTCCTGGCTACTCGGGTCTGTTTCTGAGTTTATTGGCTGGCTGAGGTCTTCCTTGAGCCTTTCCAACGCCTTCCGGAGTACATCCACCTGGTTCGAAATGGTGGTAAGGGACGCCTCTAGGCGTGAGAAACCGGCCCCCGTTATATCCCCCTTGGAGTCCTCCGGAGTCCTGGAAGTTTCTTGCCTCGTCCTTTCGTGCTCCTTCTGGTTTTGGAGGCTCGCCGTTTTAATTTCCTCCTTGACCTCTTTTATACCCTTGAGGGTGTCGACGGTTTCATGGCCGAGCCATTCTCTGATCCCTTTCGCCTCTTTTTTTGTTTCAGAGACGTCTGACCGCATGAGTGACAATTCGACCTTCATTGCCATTAGCTCCCGAGTGTGAGCTCTCTCGACCCGCACAAGCTCTTGTGCGTGTCGAGAGCGCTCCTTCTCGAGATTATATTTGTGGCGCGCTCTCGAGTCTGCCAACGATAGGGCTACCTCATAAAGGCCTTGTAGACACTCATGGGCAGTCACCTTGCACTCCCGTTTCATGTTCCCCGCCGCTTCTAGAGCGTCCTTACCTTTTTGAAGCAGGTCGTTTGCTTCACGCGTGGCCAGGTCCATTTCTACCCCTGTTCCCCTTCTTGGTGTTCTATAAAGGAGACTCGGCCGTCCACACTCGGAACGGGTTTGGCTTACTGTGGAAGCCACCGAGCTCTCATCCTCAGAAAGGATATTGTTGGGAGGGGAGATACCACATTGTTCCCAATTGATGACGATCTCTTTGGTCCTTATGCGATCGTCTGGCGTGTGGAACTGTGTCTCTGTTGGTTCTGACACTGGCGGTGTGACCGTCACATCTGGTTCCGACGCCGCCTTGGTCACTTGGGGCACTTCTGATGGACGCGCCGCCTTCTCGGAGACAACGGATTTGGCCGTATTTTTGAGGACCTTTTCTCTAAGGGACTTGGGGGCCCTTGCGGCATCCGTGGTCGTTTTGCGCGAGGTGGTGGACTTGTTAGAAGACATTGTTAGGACAGGGGGATTTAGATTTTTTAAATTATTATGTAGTTCAATACAGTTATCTTAGTCTATGTTATAGCCTGTTAGGTATTTTTTTTTTTTTTTTTTTTTTAATTTTTTTTTTTTTTTTATTTTTTTTTTTTTTGTTTTATTTATAATAATATGGACTCACTGATGCTGCGCTGGTGGTCTGCGTCTGCTGTCCGATGAGGAGTCCGACAACTGGTACAGCTCGGTGTTATGAGCTGTGTCAACGCGCTGGCGGTGGTTATGCAGTGGATTCTCGCTGCGCCTCCGGATCTCTTTGTGTGAGGGCGCCGAAATTTGAGTTTCTGTTGGGGCCAAGTTGTAGGGTGTATTGTGCCCTTTCAAATGAGCCCAATCTCGGCCTTCTAGCTCCAACGGGTACGAAGTTAGAACGCGGGGGGGTGAGGTAGCCCTGAGAGGGGGAGGGGGGAGGGGACTTTCGTGGGGTGACTTTTGCGGGGGGGTGAAGGCGGGGGGGAGGGGGGGGGTCTCGTGGGGAGACTCTTGAGGGGGGGTGAGGAAATGGAAGGGGGGGGTCGAAGGAGGGTGAGGGACCCTTGATGGCTCAGGCAAGATCTTGGAATACCAAGATGAATGAGCCCAAACTTGGGGGGGCAGGGACAAGGGGTTGAGGAGTTCTCTCGGGCTCACCTGATGATGGGCCGTGGAATGGTCACTACGATGGCTGGTATGCAGGCAGATTCCTCGTCCGGCTTCGAAGTCTCCAGTGAAGGCTGGGATGGTTGGTGTTTTGTATGCCTCGTGCCGCGCGGTTACACGTGTAGCCAATTTGAGGTTACTTTGATGGCTGTGACCGCGTGTTTTGGCGGTTTTCGACACTTAATATCTCCCAGACCCTTACTCCGATTTGGTCGATCCAGGTGTCAATGGATAGGTCTCTGCCGCTGTTCGCTGATGTTATATGTCTTAGAGTGACCACACTGACCTGTAATAGGTTATTGTCCACCAAAGTTTCTTGGTTCTTGCTCCGAAACCCGTAGTGTCAGACACTTGCCCACACGTTTCCCGGTGAGTTGACGCCGCACAATTCCACTGGTAACTTTCTTTCGCACTTATAACAACGCGTTGAATTTTAAAGAATTTTTAACGCGGAGCGCGATGTTTCTATGTTGAAAGTTTGTCGGATGGTTAGGTTAGGTTAGGTTAGGTTAGGTTAGGTTAGGTTAGGTTAGGTTAGGTTAGGTTAGGTTAGGTTAGGTTAGGTTAGGTTAGGTTAGGTTAGGTTAGGTTAGGTTAGGTTAGGTTAGGTTAGGTTAGGTTAGGTTAGGTTAGGTTAGGTTAGGTTAGGTTAGGTTAGGTTAGGTTAGGTTAGGTTAGGTTAGGTTAGGTTAGGTTAGGTTAGGTTAGGTTAGGTTAGGTTAGGTTAGGTTAGGTTAGGTTAGGTTAGGTTAGGTTAGGTTAGGTTAGGTTAGGTTAGGTTAGGTTAGGTTAGGTTAGGTTAGGTTAGGTTAGGTTAGGTTAGGTTAGGTTAGGTTAGGTTAGGTTAGGTTAGGTTAGGTTAGGTTAGGTTAGGTTAGGTTAGGTTAGGTTAGGTTAGGTTAGGTTAGGTTAGGTTAGGTTAGGTTAGGTTAGGTTAGGTTAGGTTAGGTTAGGTTAGGTTAGGTTAGGTTAGGTTAGGTTAGGTTAGGTTAGGTTAGGTTAGGTTAGGTTAGGTTAGGTTAGGTTAGGTTAGGTTAGGTTAGGTTAGGTTAGGTTAGGTTAGGTTAGGTTAGGTTAGGTTAGGTTAGGTTAGGTTAGGTTAGGTTAGGTTAGGTTAGGTTAGGTTAGGTTAGGTTAGGTTAGGTTAGGTTAGGTTAGGTTAGGTTAGGTTAGGTTAGGTTAGGTTAGGTTAGGTTAGGTTAGGTTAGGTTTTTTTTTTTTTTTTTTTTTTTTTTTTTTTTTTTTTTTTTTTTTTTTTTTTTTTTTTTTTTTTTTTTTTTATACTTTCTCCACCAACAAAGCTGGCGCCTATGTTCTACAACCACATTCATACCAGTTCTCGCTTATATGCCTCTCGTACTTTCATGCTTCATACTGTGTCTTTCTTACATTCTTTCTCTTTCAGTCCTATGGGTGGGATGCCCATATATTCTATCTAAATTAAAATATTCTTTATTTTTAATTCATGTTAGGGAAATGACCGTTCAACAAGTTTTTATTTTTACATAAAATCCTTATCCTCTACTCTTACAATATTTGCTTTTTCTTTGATTTTATCTTACAATTTTGACTCTTCTTATTCTATCTTATTTCTATTACGCTATTACAACAACTAATTAGTGCCAAGACTATGCTAATACAGTTTCTTATCACTATTTACTTAACTCTATTTTACTGCTATTTTATCTACATTTCTTATCCTATGTTGACATACAAATATTTTCAAATATTTTATGGAACATAGCTTGTTGCTTAATCTGTCTTGTTTCTCTTTGTGACCGTTTGTGCTATTTCTAAGCAGTAATTTATTAGATGTTCTCTTTTGTTTCCTTTAAATACTTCTCCTATTGTTTTCCTATTTAAATGTATTTGCAGTTTTTGTTCCAATTTAAATCTCTCTTTAGCGTGTACGGGGCAATCCAGGAGTAAGTGCGGGATGGTCTCACTGACTCCTGGGTCGCAAATGCACGATGGGCTCTCTTTACACCTGAAACGGTGTAGGTATTCTGAGAACCCACCGTGCCCCGTCAAGACCTGCGTGAGTAAACCTGTCGGCTGCACCTGTTTCACAATACGGAAGGCTGCTTTGGCATCCGGAAGAAACATTCTCGTCACTGAGGCCGTCTCGCCTAACACGTATCTCCGATTCCATTCATCGAGTGATCCCATGCGGATCTGGCTTCGTATGAATGAAATCGGACACAGGTCATAGTCCGGCTTCCTCCGTGACGACAATGCTGCTTCCTTCGCCAGCTCGTCCGCACGCTCATTCCCCGGCAGTTCCGCGTGTGCCTTGATCCAAAACAAGGATACATCTTTCTTTTGGTCCAAGGCCTGAGTCAAATTGGCTCGTGCGCGGACTGCCAGGGGATGGAGGGAGCCATGGTTTGCAAGCGTCTGCAATGCTGACATTGAGTCACTGTACAAACCATAGCTCGTCTCTTTGCGCTTGAGGACCACGTCCGTCGCTCTACAAACGGCCAAGAGTTCCGCCTGGTAGACTGTGCAGTACGCGGCGAGGCTAAGTTTGAGGTTCTGGATTTCGCCTTCATTATCCCACAAGGATAATGCGGCTCCAACCTTCCCCTCAATCTTGCTGCCGTCAGTGAAGATTCGCACTGCCTGCACATTGTTTTCGTCTACCTGCTGTTGATCAGCTAGGCACACGAACTCCAGGGGCATTTGCATTGCTGGATGAGGGGCTTCTGCAAATCTCACCATACTCTCAATCTCCCGGTCTCCCGGCACAAACTGGGACGACCCTCTCCTTGCTTCATACAGGGCGGCTGCCTCTTGTATGCGCAGGTCTAGAGGTAGTATCCCAGACAGTACCAGTGCAGAGTTAAGAGAGACAGTACGGTAAGACTTGCAGAGCTTCTGGACGAGGCCTCTTTGGACTGAGCTAAGCTTCTTCCGTATTCCCAACTTTTTCGTAGCGGGAGCCCAGGCAGCAGCCGCATAGGTGATGATAGGTTCTATAACAGCGGTGTAGATGGTTAGGATCACCTCTCTACTCAAACCCCAACTTACTTTGGCCGCCCTGGATAACTGCTTGTAGATCTCGGCAGCTTTCCTACAGACGTTCGCCGCGTGCTCGTTAAAGGTGAGCCTGTCGTCGATGACCAACCCCAGCAGTTTTATGCTTTTGACGAAGCCAATGTCGACCCCGGCCATGCTCAGAGCTGGTGTGTCGTACTTAAGCTTATTTGTTATAAGCATCGCACTAGTCTTGTGCGGAGCAAACCTCAGCTTATTTCGGACACCCCAGCTCTGAACATGGGCAAGGGCCGCATTGGTTACTCTAGCTACTTCGCTGGCTGTGTCTCCATCCACCACCAGTACTATATCATCCGCAAAGGCCTGCGCGAAGAGTCCCTTAGATTCCAATTTCTGGAGCAGCGAATCCAGCAACAGGTTCCAAAATATAGGACCGCCAATCGACCCTTGGACACAGCCTTTATTTGTCTCTTTTGTGCATTCCGACCCGCATATCTAACCCTAACTTTTCTGCTGTCGAGGTAGCTGTCAAGTAACCTTCTGATATTGACCGGGCACTTTTCCTCTGCCAGCCTGACTTTGATAGCTGGCCACCATGCGCTATCGAAGGCGCCCTCTATATCCAATGACACCAGGACAATTAGCTTCTTCAGCCTCAACTTGTCCTTCACGTGATTTATTAGCGTATAGAGCGCGTCCTCGGTGCTTCTCTGGGGCATAAAGCCAAACTGGCGAGTACTAAGCCGCGGTACCAGCTGCCACTTGACTCGCGCCACTACCATCTTCTCCAGGACCTTCCCCAAGACCGGTAGCAGACCTATCGGTCTGTAGGACTTGGGGCTCTGATAGTTATCCTTGCCCGGTTTTCTGAGGACAACCACCGTAGCCTCTTTCCAGATGTTCGGGAAGTGTGCCAGTTCTAGGCATTTGTTGAATAGGGCAAGGAATGCGTCCGGGTCCTGGTCGATCGCTCGGCAGCAGATGTCCGACGTGAGTCCATCCGATCCGGGGGCCTTTTTCGGATTAAATCCTGCCACGGCTGTTCTCAGCTCTAGCAGTGTAAACGGTGGGTCATGGTATTCACCATGCTTCCACTCGTTTACCCGGCGGGCTGCTTCCCTCGTGAGCCTGTGGTCCTCATTGTCCTCTTCCGCTGTGTCCTTAGGATAGAACGTGTCGGCGAGTAGGGCTGCCGATTCCTTTGGGTTTAGGAATGCACCATCGTTATGTAGGGTCAGGTCTTCTTTTCTCCTGGCGGTCCTTCCAATGACTCTATATATGCCCTCCCATACTCCTTCGCGATCCTGCTTTCTGCAGAACTCCTTCCAGCTGGCGGTTTGGGCCTGTTTGGCTTTGCACTCGTACTCTTCTTTGGCTTTCAGGTACTCGTCGACGACCATCGCTCTCCGGACCGGTGCAGCGTTGCGGATGCGGTTCTTCCGCCTGGTGTACTCCTTTTTCAGCGCAGCGAGCTCTTCAGACCACCACGGGATGGTAAGTTTTGTTTTATTTTTAATTTTTGGAATGGCGCTTTCGCAGGCTGTCCCAATTCCGCTTTGATATTTTATGACTAAGTTTTCCAGGTCTTGTTTACTTCTTAGATTTTTTACTCTTTCTGTATTTAAGTTGTTGTCTATTTTAAAATTTGTCAATGTTTGTTTGAATTTATCCCAGTCTGCTTTTTTTGTATTGAATATTCTAGTTGATCTAATTATATTCATCCCTTTTTCCCTCTGTACGTTTACTTTAAAGAAGATGGTGTTGTGGTCTGAGCTCGTTGCGCCGGTATCAACCCGCCAGCCGTCCACCAGGTCAAAAAGTTCAAGCGAGCATGCCGTGACGTCAACATGGCTCTGCAACGCTCTTCCACCTCTGACTGTGTCAAAGGTAGGCGTATCGCCAGTATTCAGTACCTGAAGCTCCAGATCTCCCAGGGCCCCAAACATCTCCTCCCCCCTAGAGTCCTCTGCGGTGCTACCCCACCAGCTGCTTTTCGCGTTTGCGTCGCCCCCTATGAGCAATCTACTGGTGGCCACTTCTCGCTTGATCTGGGCCAACTGGTCCAGGTAGGTCCCTATGGGTTGGTCTGGCTCGAAGTAGTAAGAGACTACTGCGATTTCCCAGGCTTTGGTCCGGATCCCCACCACAACGATGTTGTTTGTGGTGAGTTTCGGGTAGGGAATGACGTCCAAGTCATCATCAAAGACGGCGATCGCCGCCTTAACCCTCCCACTTCCATCAACCTCGCACTGGTAGAGTCTCGCACCACGGTAGCTCTTCATACTCCGTGCTCCTCCCACATACGGCTCCTGGATCATTGCCCATGCGATCTTTCGTTCACTGGCCTCTAAAAAGAGTTCGGTGGTTGCCAGTTCCTTTCTCTGGAGGTTTGCCTGGGCCACCCAGTATGGTCTTGCTACATTTGACGCCGGAGTATTCCTTGGGACAACCTTAGCAATAAGCTACGGACA